>PDNA01000010.1:0-336850 GCA_002573605.1 Polytolypa hystricis UAMH7299 | reverse complement strand
CCCTTGCACCCAAGGCCGGTGAAAATAACCAGTTTCCCTCCTCCAATAAAGATGCGTGGCGGGGTATATTGTAAGAGGGATAAGGGTCAAGTATAACGCAAGGAAGAAAAGGACGTGTACCCGGGGGACTTTTGTCTAGACAAACGTATTGAGCTTGGACGGGGGTTGAACAGGCAAAGGCGAGCTGATGATCCAGGGGGGAGATTGAAGGTCGAACAAAACACGCGTATAGAACTTTCTTTCTTTCTTTAACCCTTCTCCCGCCTTCCCAGGACAAGAGGAGGCCAGCAGAGTGCGTAAGAATAGGTGGGGATATAACGTAACGTAACGTAACGCTCTGTGTTTTCGAAGCCATTAAAGCTCGAAAGGAGGAAGCCAAAAGTTTGCTTCAAAAGGGCTTGTCATTCGTGTACGTAGTCTCTCCCCCCCATAGCTCGTTTTTCTGCTGCGCTATCACAGGCCGCACCACTGGTTTTCCCAAATAGCATGCCTCTTGAAGGAACCCCTAGTGCCTTTTGCACATGGTTCTTAAAAATACATATTTTCGTTTTGAAAGGAGGGGCAAAAGCCTCAATTAGGAACCCTTTTTGCGCTGGGCACCTCGATTGGTTGCTGTAAAACTCACACAAATTAGCATACTGGTGCAATCAGAAGAAGAGGGAAGGGTAAAAATATGTATAATTTCCCAACGTACCGAGTTTGCCCGTCTCTTCCTCACCAGAGGTTTCGACCGATTATTATTCACATCCTTCGTCGCCGAGTCAGCAGGTGGGAATTCCATTCTCCTTCTCGCCGCACCGGCACAGATAACATTTCCATCGCCCTTGATAGATATTCCCGCGTTGATGCAGACTTCTATGGGACGCTGTCTCCCCGTCTCCCTATCCGCCAACACACCCGACGCCTTCAACGCGGCAATCACAGACGAGGTAAGTTGTGCGGATTTTGCTTGGCGCTGTTGGTGTAATTGTTGGAGACTGGCACTATCCATCGACGATGGCGATGGTGACGATGAAGAATTTGGACCTGATGGAGACGTAGATTTACTCTCTTCGAGGCCTGCGGAGACAGAACTGGGTATCACGATGGTATTCCGCTGGCCGACGATGTTGATAGAAGTGTCGATCTTGATGGATATGGGCGTCATGTTGGCGCTATCATCGTCGTCTTCGTCCTCATCTTCTTCGTATAGAGCTTCATGGGTTGGACGTGTGGTGATAGAGGGGACGACGGCAGCGGGGGCGTAGGGTGGGGGAGGGGGGCACCTGCGGGAGTCTCGCGCTTGGGATTCGTTTAGGAATTCGGCGAGCTTGAGGCTCTGGTGGCCGATGGAGTCTGAAGGGGGAATCATGATTGCTCGAGTGTGTGTATCTGTTTGTTGGTTGGGATAGAGCGGAGTTTGGTGTAGTGGTATGTATGTATGTGTGTGTAGAAGTGGAGGAGTTAAGTACTATGTAGGAAGATGCGGGAGGATGAAAAGGCTTTTTCTTCAAAAAACCAAGACCCAGACAGCCGGTATATAAGCATGCAATATCCCAGTAGATAAAAATATCTAGCGCAAAGTGTCAGAGAGTCGGTGAGTGAGAAAGGGCAACTCTGTGTTGCTATATGTAACAGTCCAACAAGGGGATGTAACTATCCTGTTGCCAACCGGGGGGAGCATAAATAAATTGAAACAAAAAAGCTAAATATAAAAATAAAATTTAATAGGGTATCCGCAGAATTGATACTTATAAGCAAAGAAAAGTCAAACAGTCTGAAATAAAACTGGATACATTTGATCAATAGCGAGGATCCAGTGTGGAGAAGCCCAAACAAGATGTATCAAGTAGCATGAGTAATTATGCATTAGCAAGGGCAAGGAAATGTTAATTTCCCTCTGAGCTTCCTCAATAGCTATTCATTGATTTGAAATTGCTAGATAGCGGAGTTGGGGGGGACTGTAAGACAGGGCAGTGTCTGTACTATGGGGGTTGGGTTAGCAGGATCGAAACCTCTCCAGCTTCAAGTTCTTGGAAACCTGGCATGATTGGACGGGTAAGTGAAACGGTCCAGTGTCAATGCTCGCTTGATGAGGAGGAGGAGAATGGAGGAGGGAGGATGCTGGTGGTGATGATGAATGGCTTGAATAGCGAGGTTTTTCCTATTGATGGCAACAGCAACAATAGGAAATCACCCCTGCCGGTCATGTGAGAGGCTGGGCTGCTCAAACATCATAGAGAGGATACCACAGAGTTACTATCAAGTTACATACTTCTCCACGCAGACAATAGCCGCTCTCTTCCATTGGGCTGCAACAGCTCCTTAATCATCTCCCAACCTCTGGGCTATTGCTCACCTCGCGGAGCCATCCGACAATACTTACCATGCAGCTTCTCAAACCCTTTTAAGTTTCTTTCCGCTTTCACACTCTGATTTCCCAGCAAATCCCACCGCCGTGGAACAATCACTAGAATTAGGGGTTCAAATCGAATTCGTAACAGTCCATGCTAGTGGGGACCACCAGTGCTGGTGCCAGTGCAGCTCAGGGGCCCTGACTGCCAGTGAGCACATATAATCTGAGCCAGCCAATCTCAGTACCAGCCAGTATCAAGTATATAAATCTTATAATTTCGGAAAGCTATTTATATCAGCTATACTGCTATATAGTATCTATATAAATAGATTTAATAAAATAAATTTCTCTATTTAAACAATGCAATGACGAGCAAGCGGCTGGAAATACCCTGTTTCAATGCTATTTTGTGCCGCCCACACGCCAGCCCGTGTTGCCATGCACAATGGCTATCATTATTAGCCGAGCGCCACATCGCTGTGTTGACGCTTTACCCCTGTCCCTGCTGCTCACCTCCATCCCCGAGTAAGTAGGAGGCCACACTTTTCGGGCTGCAAGCCGCGAGCCCAAAATGGACCCTTCTTCACCCATCAGTCATCTCTCCTCTCTCTTCTGTCTCCTGGAGAGAGAGGCCCTTCTGTCCCTCTCTTTCAAAAACCCCCAAAAATCCCCCTCCAGCGCTGGCACTGGACTGTTTTGTGGCTTTTGCAAGTACCATTGCACGATTCTCAAAGCTTGTTACAGTATCATCTACAGTAGCTATTCCACTATATACTTTGGTTCGACTATTGGTTCTAACTTCATTCTCTTCTTTTGTATACTCGCTCTCCACTTGTTGAGGCTTTGATCCTTCTAGCCTCTTTGGCTGTGCCTCCCTGTGGCCCCAGCCGATTCCATCTTCGAGCCGGGGACAGAAAAACTAGTACATGACATATCTAGAAGGAAAACTTCCTTCTAGCATGAACTGATTGTATATACTGGGGGATCCCAATCAAGAAAATATAGAGAAATATTGTTTGAGCCAAAAGAATTGTCAAACTACATCAATATTGGCGGTAATTCCATGCTTTTTCACAGAAACAACAAGGTTCCCGTTACCGTCTGGGCAAGTCCCAGTGAAGAGGGATTTCCTGACGAACAAGCCGGATAAATAACTTCCATAAGTTGGCCCTCTATGAGCAACAGCGTCGGTTTCCTGAAAGCCCTGAATGTAATTGCCGCTCAGCATGAGTAACCTTACCTCAATACCTAGTTTCTGCTTGTTAACAACTCCGTTCGCTGTTCTCATACGTCTCCAGCCTTTCTTGTATGCATAGTTGTTGCAGTACCCCAGGCGACCTAAATCAGTATCCCTCACAGAGAGGTACGCAGCGCCCGTATCATCTAGATAATGGAAAGTCTGTGTCATAGTATTACCTATCAACCGGACAGTAATATCATACTTTTAAGATTAACTTAAGATTTATTTTACACACCAAGTCCCGAAGCAAATTAGGCATGACCGACCTTATGCTGGTGGTGGGTGTTGCATGGAGGATATTTGGCATGTTCAGCCATTTCATCTGCCGGTTCTGGCTAAATCTGCAGTTAGTTACAATCCCAATATATTCAAGCAATGACAAAGCAAAAGAAAACAAAAACAAAAAAGGAAAGCTTACATCTTCAACCCAAGGTGTTCCCTCAGAATCTTCTTTGTTCCACTTCTTTACCAAATTGACAAAGTCCTTGGGATCAACGTCCTCGCCCAGACCACGTTTCATCTTGCCTCCTTTCCATAACGAGACTTTCCTAGGCTCGACGTGCAGGTTACCCTCGCGGTAGCTCACAAGTATTGCACGAATATTCTTCTCATCTTCGTCATCGACAACTCCCTGGTCCAGCAAGATCTTGAGCTCCTCAATTCGGTGGTAGACTTCATTTGTTAGGCCTCGTGGCTCAGCAGGGTCAAAACTATTGAGGTCAGTTTCGGCAGCTGCAGGCACATGATTCTGTCCCTGAGGCTTCATATACACTGAACCAGACGTGCCATGCTTTTACCTCCTCTAGCAGCTTTGAGGCATATCTATCACTGGAGTCCTTAGATATATGCTTCTCAAGTTCTTGAATTGTATCCTGATGCTCCCTATATCGACTTGCATTAGTACTAATAACCTTTCATTTTGAGGACGGATGGAACTTACTTTTTATAGTTAGGGTTTGCAAGGATGTTCCATGTTGTCTGAGCATTGTACTTGTACTGGAAAGGTGGTTCTGATAGATAAGTCTTTGAGAAGTCGGGCTTGCTGTCCATAGTAATTGCAGTGTTAGGGCGATCTAAGTGTGGAGATAATGAGCAATGTTGATGCTAGCAAATGTGTACAAGTTGCGAGGTGTAAATGGAGAAATGGGAGTTGTGTTTGTTGAAAAGAATGTTGTTTCTGTCGAAAACTGGAATATACACTGCAGGTCATCTGACAGAGGACACTATCCCCAAACAGGTCAGGGTTGCCCAAACTGGCTGCGCACTCACTGTCACATAGTTCACTTATTAATTATTTAAAAATTACAGTAAATTATATTTTAATTTAAAATTTAATTAAGTCTAAAAAAAGAAAAACAATTTATCTGATAAATATAATTTATATAGCAAGATTGAAGAAAGTGAGGAAAAAATAAAAGAAGTTAAAGTTTTGAACTCTAATTCTATACTAGACCTAATTAAGAAGTAGTTCAAGATCATCTTGCTGACTAAGCTGATTATCCAAGGTAGCACACTGCTGGGTCCGCGGCTGGACTGTTACCCTCACCCCAGAATATTCTTTTTCCTATTCACCGTCTTTTCTTCTTTTCATTGGCATAGCAGTCTGGTAAACCTATTATTATTAGCGCGATGGGCTACGCATTATATCCTCTAGGCAGCATCCGTCTGGGCGAGAGATCCTTGTTTAAGCTCTGGACAACCGCTAATGTAGGCCCGTTCTCTCTCTCACCGTATATTGGCGGGCTTCAAAATATACAAAAATATAGTTAAAGTTGCGGCACGCTGCTACGGGATTTACAGAACCCGCTCCGAATGCGGCAATTAACCTTCCGCACGCGGTGTTTAGCATTTGCTAGATGCAACAGGTAAAAAGAAAAAAGAAAAGAAAGAAGAAGAAGCAAAAACCTCCCCTACACATCTCGCTCCGCAAAGCTCTGAATCATTCCCTCCAGCGTTGGCTCGTACTCCCTCAATACCACCTTGTCGCCCTCCAACACCGTGTTTGCTTGCACAAACACTTTTCGCGGTATCTTCTTTTGTAGCACCACTGGCCGCACCTTGCTTCCCCACCACTCATCCACATGCGTACTGTCGTCGTACAGCGCCTTGCCCGCCTCAAAGTCCGCCGTGCTCTTGAAAACATGTAGTTTCTGCAAATATCGCTCCACCGCCGGGCGTCCGTGACTCAGAATCTTTGATCGATCCAGGTGAATCTCGAGATCAGACAGGTCATCCTTGCTGTGGACCAGCTTCACAAAGTCGCCACCAGCGTCAATGAACGTCCTTAGGATGCTGTATCGCGCTTGCATGTGCGCCTGTCCCCATTTCCGGCTCTTGGGATCCCAGAATTCAAGTGCCACAACGCCTGCTCGTGCCATTTGCAGGTAGCTGGCATAAAGAACATGCCCAGCCTCGCCCGACAAGTCTTCGGTTCCGTCGCCAAACCCAAAGAGCTTTAGGATCCCAAAGTCACACCCAAGGGCCATGGCAACGCACTCTGCCCGGCATTCTTCGTAAGAAGACGCAATAGATCCGAAAACGGAACTCCAAGTCTGCCCAGGTTTGTACCACGTTGTGATCGGTTTGTTTGTGATCGGACTAGTGGGTGGGTTGGAAACGTCGAAGTTGTATTCTCCCGGTGCAGTTTCCTGCAGCAGCTTGCCGGTTCCGTGTCCGAGAAGCTCGTGAATGCCCACCTGGACTTCGAATGCGGGATCGCGGTAGTCGCGGAAGACCTGCAGGTCCTGTTCGCGGATAAAAGGTATGGGCTCGTTGGGAGCTTTGGCACTAAGGACATTGCCCAGTGACACGTTCTTGAATCCAAGGTTCTGGCGGATATCGTCATAGTTGGGAATATTAATACCAGCTGGGATACCACTGCCAGCGAAGCTCAATACTTCCAACGAGGTGAAATCGGGACTAAGAAATTTGTCCTTCTCAAAGTCCTTGCTCCATGGCAGCTTGGGAATCATTTGCTCAGCGCCCTCGACAAGTTTTCCAAAGGCCTTTGTCCGCTCTTGGTTGACCTACAACAAGACTTTTAGCAACAGTATCACCATTGATTAAGGGACATCGATGGTTGGTCCATACCATGGCAACAAAGCCCTCCCACTCTCCACGGACGCCATGAGGATCCCGATACGTCTCGACGAAGCCAAGATCTGTCTCCACGCTGGGTTTGATATCCTGGATCCAATACCTCTGGCTTTGCTTAAATGCCTCCAGGGAGCCTGTGGTAAAGGACTTCTCGTACTCCTTGTGCATTTTCTCCTGGGTTTCATTGCTCGAGTTCAAGCCGGCTTGCTTGATGCTCTCTGCAATCTTGGCCAATTCGGCGGCGTAGTCACCATACACCAGCTTCAGGGTTTTGCCCTGAAGTTTCCTATCCAACGGCCAGCCATCGAAATCGCCAACATCTCTGTCACTACCAGCAGGAGACTTCTCCGCCGAAGCGATCAGCAGCTCAAAATCCCCACTAGCAGTTTTCCGTAACCGAGTATTCTCCAAGAGAAGTTTTTTCTTTTCCAAGAAATCGCCAATGAGCGTGATTTCCTCATTTGTAATCGCTGGCGAATCAGGATAGTAGGTCGTCATGTGCCCAGCCTCGGGGTAACCCAGGTGCATCAGCCCTGTAGTTTTCGTCTCGTAGATCCCCCCACCCGTGGTACTCGCTCTGCCAAACGCAGTCTTGGATTCCGGCGAGACGGACGCTAGCGCCTCCAACGCGCTCGGGGAGATTCGAGGGATAAATTTCGAGTCCCCAAAGCCCTTGTAGTTGCCGCAGTTGCCTAGGAACTGGGTAGCGTATTCGAGGAAAAACCGCACGTCATCGCCGCTGACATTAGCCCTTTGCGCCAACGAGTTCCAATCGCCATTGCATACCCGATGCAGCGAGATGATCAAATCGTATATCGCCTCTGATTCGGGGGAAACTTGTCGCAGCGTAATTCGGGTCCCTAAGAACGCAGCTCTGCAAATAGGCACCTAACGTTAGCCCGCGCCGGAATGCCGGCTTTACCTTGCAGGGGGAAAGTAAAAAATGAGACACTGGAGGATGGGGGGTTTGCCGATTGTGTCAAGTCCACGGAGTGTATACAGAGGTAGTTTTCAAAAACGAGGATGTCAATCACCTCCCCGGATTTGTAACAGATGGGCGTTGGGCAAGCTCCTGTCTGTCTTTTTTGGGCTTCTTTCCTCCCCGCGGTTCTTCAGGCAAAACGCCACCACTTCGGACTCCCCCAAACAAACTCACCGGCTAATAAAGTGTGCATATCGCTTGGATTTCTCCTCCTTCAACGCCTCAAAGTGCGGCTTGATTTCCAATCTGACGACCGTGGGCGGAGAATCAGCCAGGTACTGCTGCTTGGTGGTTGCGTCCATGGCGGGAGGTGTGACGGGTGGTGATGGATCTGCGGGGGGGATTGGTTCTAATCGAGTAGCGGCGACGGATGCGGAACTTGGTGACGATGATGATGATGAGGATGCTGATCGATAGGAGTAGTGATGGTGGAGTTGGAGAAGACGGGTGTTGGGTTGGTGGAGGCTGAGAGGGCTGGTCTTCCAAGAAGCTCTGCTCAAGCTCCGTAGAAGAGGGGTCATTCCTTACTCACTACGATGGACTAGCAGAGCAGGGCAGGGCGGGGTTGTATTCTGTTAGTTAGCCTTTCAGTCCCTGGCTGGCTGGCTGGCTGTGAGCCTGTGACAGGTTTGCTGCAGAGTGAAGCTCGCTGCTTTTGGTGCCGAATGCTTCTTGGCGCCCTTGCTATTGTTGTATATTCCCCCTCTCTTCTTTTCTTCCTTCTCTAGCTTTAGTAGATTCTCGTTAACTAGAACCTTGCCTATCATTCAAATGACAACAAGCTGTGAATCTGGGTCCAGCTTCATTTCTCTTTGTAATATTTCCCTCCAAAAGTGAAGATGGGTGGGGAGGGGGGCACATGGATTGATGTCTAGAACCATTTGGTCGACTACGTATTCCTGAAATCTTTGAAACAAACCCCTTTGCCGGCGCTTACTCAGTGGATGGACTTGTTCCAAGTATGTATGTATGTATGTATGTATGTACATACATACATCTGAGTGCTAAATTTAAAAGGGTGATCAGATTCAGGTACTCTACCCCCCCGCGACAGCGCGTATGGATGGCGTCTTGATCTGGGGGGCTAGAATGCACAAGGGAGCTCTCTACAGCTGCATTGCTTCGGTTCCTTTGCACCTTTCTTTTTCCCAGTAACTATTGTTCCACAACTGAGTAGCAATGAAGATACGACAGGGGTACCACACAATAGCAAGTCAGGTTCGGATTCTGGAAAATAATCGAGCTTCTCCCATGGAAAGCAGCATATCTACATGCTAAATACGGGCGGTAAATGGATTGATTGGGTAACGGACATTGAGATCTAGATCATCGCAAGAACCCTGCTCTCATGATTCCGTTCCTGGCGCTTCCAGAGTCAGGTCGAATTTCAAGTTCTCTCGTTCAAGGAGCCCTAATTGGAGTGAGGATCTCTTCCAATGCTGCCAAAAAATATCATACGCAAGGGGGGCTTTTCCTCCATGAATACCCCTACGGGCTCAGCTAGTTTTGCCTGTTGGGATGCTGAAGAGAACAGCGGGTAGTCCTTCGCGAAATGCTCTGTCAACACGACAGTAACCCTTGCGCTCAAACTGGATGATATCATCCTCGACAAGCTCGGCGATGTTGCAGTCTGCCCAAGCATGAGACCGGAATTCAGATTTCCAATTGATGAATGGAAGAATATCATTATCTTTTTCCAGCTTTTCCTTCGTAATTATGTGATCAAAATCCAGGAGTTCGACAGGCACAAGAGTTTGATCCTGGGATAGCCATGTCGCCTTTTTCTCTGGACATCTCCAGCCAAGTGGAGATCTAATTTGAGACTTGAAACTTGATTTGTTTGCTGCTCTCGAACAATTTGGCGAACAAATGTATTTCCCCAATTCATCAAAGTTATTTCTTCATTCTCCATGAATGATGCCGGATCTACTTGATCGAAGCAGATATTACTGCTATAGACAACGCGTTTTGTACTGAGGGAAGAATTCTTGGGGTGTTTTGGTTTATCATCTGCAACTGCAGTGATTCCGCCACCAACTGTAGCAACCACCATGTTCTCCTTCAAAACAGCGGTAAAGCGAGGAGCAATAGGGTCAATAAACTTTTTGTTTGTGGCCCACAAGGATGTCCAATCAAGATTAACCACATTTCTACTAAGACCTTGCTTCAAAACAAATTCGCGAAGAGCAGGAATAGTCATGCCTCTTCTTCGAATGCCGCGAATGGTTGACATTCTGGGGTCATCCCAGCCCCAGACAGCACCTTTCTCAACCAAAACTCCAAGCTTTCTCTTAGAGAGAACAGTTCGCACAAAGTTCATCCTTGAGAAGTCCCAGAATGTCACTTCAAGGAGACCTAAGGCCTTCTGAATCCATATGTATTGTGGATTCCTATCTCGGTATTCATTGGTTCGAAGGGCGTATGTAACACCCTCAATATAGTCTAGAATATGTGCACAAAAGTCGTATGTCGGGTATATCTTCCAAAGGTCTCCGGTTCAGTGGTGTGGCTGTGAGTTACAGCGGTAGATGACAGGATCACGCAGTTCTTTGTTGGGGTTATCGACTGATATTTTCGCACGGATGCACCATCCGCTAGAACCCAACTTCATTTCTTCAAAATGAGCCAAACTATCTTCTGCACTCATGTCTCGGTGTTTGCTTGCGATGCCCTCGCGTCTCTCATTATTCATGGTGTCCTTATCTGTGTCGTCGGCATAGGCATCCCCACTTGAAATAAGCTTCACACATAACTCATACATGAGTTGAAAATTGTCACTTGAATAGGTTACTTTTTCAGGGGTTGTCCCAAGTAATCCAAGATCGTGCAGTATCGCGTCTTGGAATTCCGCATTTCCTTTGGAAGGGTTGGTGTCATCAAAGCGATATAGCAGCATTCCGCCTGCCTGTTTGTGTGCAAAATAATCATTGAGCAATGCAGCTTTAGCATGCCCTATATGGAGATAGCCGGATGGTTCAGGAGGGAATCGTATCACAATGCATTCCATGTCCAAGCCAATGTCATAGCTTGCACCAGCGGCACTCCCAGCAACGCCTTTCTGACGTGCAGGGGCATTGAGGTCAAGGATAAGTTGACTAATCCAGGGATTTGTGGATTCAATTTGAGCGAACCAACGCCCCACATTCCCACCGCGTCATCTAATCGTGGACATCAATACCTTGTTTCCGCTTGTAGCCCCCCAAACAACCATATCAGCAAGGCCCATAGAATACCCAACGATGTAAGAGCGTAGAGTGAGATGATGCTCGAGTTCTGTAAGAGGCCTATCAACAGCCTTGAAGTCCGATGGGGTCAAATCAAGGGATCGAGTGACCCATTCCAATACCTAATCACTAGAGTCTCAGGCACGATTCAAAAATGTATCCTAGCTCAGCATATGCAGGTTTACTAACCAGTTCTTCGTTACCTGTTTGAAGCACATTGAAATTCTCTCGGAGACAATCTTATACAGCGTGGTCAAAGACGACGGTCCCATCTTGAAAATTGAGTTTAAGGTATTTCCTTGGTGGGGCTAATTACATCCGCATCCTCATACACTACTGCAACAGGATTGGAAGCGTTGTCTAAATTCGCAAATGCTGCAGTAAGAATGGCTGGCAATAGGAGGGCGTGATTTGCCTTCGAGGCAACTGTGAGAGTGTACATTCTGGAGCGACTGCAGTAGAAACTTAGGAGTTGGAAGAGGCAGGTGCGGTTCAAGGTGGGGGGGCGGAGAGTCAAAAAGTCGCTCATGTGCTGAGTCACAGGAGCACACTAATATATTTCCGGCTAGTCCCGTAACTTGCCCACTTGAGCCTAGGTTCATCGCCGGCTCAGGCACTAATCCGGGGTATTTCCGCTAGAAATGCCAAGGGATGATTGGACCATTTTGCTATGTACTCGAAATATTACTGGTATCTTGAAAAAAGGGGGATTAAATCAGGGAGTAAAAGCATCCCAACTTATAACTACCTCAACTGAAACAAGAAAAAGGAAAAGAAAAGAAAAGAAAAGAAACCAGAAAATAACTGGGAACAACATCCTGCATGCTAGCTCCAAAATCCTGTAAGCGCCCACACCACTTTTGCAAAAATTTGAAAAAAAAGTATTGCTTCCATGCTCTAGAGTAGGGGAGTAAAAATGACGCCCATCCTAGAGAGAATTTCTAATAATAGGTTTGTAAAATTATGCCAACAAATGATAGCGTCATACCGCCATGGCCGATTGATCACCGTATTCATGGCCGCTGGAACTGAGGGTATCACGACAGCAATCCATAGCGGCTCGACCACGACTAAATATTTTCAAATTGTGTGCTCTCGACCTATAATTCAGTATAGGCATAATGACGCCAGCGTTTGATCGAGAGCGGGAGGCCGCTCCATGGTTTAGGGTAGCCCAGGATAACACGGTGGCGTTTCGAGTGGTCCGGGGGGGAAAGAGGTCTAGGGGTAACGCCGCTCAGTATTTCAAAGCAAACTTTCATACTTATCAAGCCCCTGTTTCTGTTGTTGGCCAGCGTTCCATGTCGAGGGCGTCGTAGTGAATGAGCTCCCCGATTGAGGTTGCCATTGTTGGCTTGGGGTGGAGGACGGTTGATTGAACGCTGATAAACTTGGTTGCTTTGGTTGGGTCAGGCTGGAGTTGGCTGAAGGGGGAGGCAGGATTGTGAAAGCAGAAAAGGACGTGTTAGGTTGAGTTGTCTGGCTCAATTGGTTCAACGATGCTGTCCGCATATTCGAGGTGTGATTTGTAGGCTGCAAACTCGAGAGGCTCGGTTGCAGAGTGCCTGAACTAGTTGGCCTAGCCGTGCCCCACGATAGGGGAGAAGTTGGTTGTAATGCAGGGAATGAAGTGGCGGAGGCTGAATGAGGTGGATTTGTAGGTGCCAAAGACGGGAATGCACTCAGGCTCGTATCTGGAGTGACCGAACGAGAAGCATATCCAGGCCTCCCTGCAACGGAACTACGGCTTCCAGCGCTAAGACCAGCGTTCGTTGTTGAAGACCAAGAGAAAGATGGGCTATTGCTAGGCTGTGCAGGTGCCTTTGGCGGAGCTGCTGATGTGTTCCAGTCACCCCAAGAGTCATCTCCATTTTTCGTCGGCTGCTCCTTACCAAGTACCAGACGCTCGAAGTCGCTTTTTGTATTTTCAACGCCGTCTCCTCCATGCGTAGCCCCTAGCATTCCCAACGGAGTTGATGTTCCGCTTCGAGACTTCCCAGCTTCGCTCGTCGAGGCGAGTGACTGCAATTTTCTGGTATGTTCACGCTCAACCTTTGATGAAAGAGATTTCATCAAGTCCATAAAGGATGTGAACTGCTGAACGTCAAGCAGAGGACCAAGACTAAAACTCCACATTATCGGAAGCACTTCTAGGGCCAAAAATTCAGTGTCAACCTGTTGACCTATCTGCCGAAACACGTTAAGTGCTGCCATCATCACTGCGGGCTCCTTGGTCTTCATAGCTTTGAGCAATGGCACGATCTTCTCCTGGACAGTAAACTTGTCCAAGATGGAACTGGCGTTGGATTTGGTTGGGCGCGGCTCGTTTATGATACCAGATAAATCGTCTCCCGAATCCGTCGAGCCGCTTGCCGAGCCACCGCAAAGAATGACAAAAGCCTCCAAACCTCGGACTTTGATCGTGAGACTGCTTGTGCGGCTGAAAACTGCAGCAATTGGAGGGAAGATGTCATCTTTGACGGTTGAAAAGTCAAGGATTGGCAGCATCATAGGAAGGCACCTCATGGAAGCATCGACCAACGAGTGGGTAGGAGACTCTAAACCAAGATGAACCAAAGGCAAGACATCTATAATCAATTAGGTTAGATACGGGCTTCCAAGGAAGGGGACCGGGAATAAGAAAAACTTACCTTCTTTAAACTCTCCACCAGGGCAATTTTCAGCAATAAGAGACATATTTTCAAGTACAACCATAAGGCCAGCATCTTTACTATTGTCCCTTTCCTGCGTAGTGCTCTTACTTGCCGGACTTGACATGAATATCTCCTTCAGCTTGGGAAGAACCTTCTCAGGGATAACCCGACGACTAGATGGAAGACGTTTGATAATCTTAAAGACATTTTGGAGGAGTAGAGGCAGTAGTTCCTTGTCCTTACTCTCCTCTAGAAGAGCCACGAGAACCTTCCTTTCAAGGACAGAACTAGGAAAGTCGGGCAAAACTCGCCCAAGCCCTCTCATAAACTGGGATTTCTCGCTCGGCGTCTTTTCTGGGAACGATTCCAAGAAGCGTATTGTAGAGATTAGGACATTATCAAAATACTGAGATTGCTGGAATTCCCTTGCATTTAATCGATGTGCTGGACGTCTTGCTATGAGTCTTGGCAAAACTTGAGAGGCCAAATCCTTCGGTATAGGCTGTGATGATAGATATCTATTACTCTGAGACGGGATCGTCGACGAAGAGTTAAGCAACTTTTTGTATGTGGAAATGTTATTGTTCGCCTGGACAGGAGACATGTGGGGTGAATTGTAAAGCGCAACAATGATAAGGCCTAGGGAGAAGAGGTCTGCTGCAGGGGAAACATTGGAGTCGATGGCGAAATCCGGTGACGTGTAATCCATATCAAGCTGGACCGACCGAGGTAACCTTGGATCATAATATAAAACTTCAGAAAGCGCAAGAGGAGGGAGTGACGATTTGGATCCCGATTCAGCCGGAGAAGCAAATCCAAGACCAGAAATTTTCCAGTCTGACTTGATATTGATGAAAACTGCTTCCGGGTTCAGATTGCCATGGACAAGGCCGGCGGATTCGTGCAGAAATTCAAGTCCTTTCCCAACCTGGAGGAGGCCCTTTTGAATCTCAAGTTCATCCACCTCAATATGCCTTCGCCTTCTCGTACCGTCGGCATCTTCAACCATGAACCTGCTAGGACGTCCGCCAACCCCATTGGCTCTTTCTTGGTCGTCCTTTTCCTGAAGAAGGCCAGCTAGAGAAGCCGTAACTGGTTCTGTTGCAAACATCAAGCCACCGTTTCGAGTATCTTCCACAGGCTCCAGAATCTGAAGGATTGAGGGATGCCTTAGTCGAGCAAGGCTGCTCGCCTCTCTCCTAAGCCGGTCTACTACCTCCTCATGTGCCTTCTTGAGCGCTGTGCCTCCTGACCGCGAACCAAGGTTGCCTGAGCGGTTGTCTAGCGTCTTCTTCTCGAAAATGAAAACAGATGCTGCATTTCCTGTGTTCTTCTTCTTGCCATCAAAAACCTTCCAAGGGCCTGAGATGAACGCAGGATGGGGGGATATTTGATAATTAGACGAGATGTTTGAATTAAACGATTTTAAGGCCGACGAAAACATTGTGAATTTCCAGAAAATGCAGACCCGCTAATAAACTCGATTCAAAGTAGCCTCCTGTAATGGTTCTGTCTCCGCATCAGACAGCCTGGGGCCTCGATGATCAGTTTTTAGTTACTGATGTGGTGGCTGCGGGAGAAATATCTTGGCACTAAAAATGGCAATCCGAGAACCACATCGCATTCAATTATTCCACGACACGAAGGTATGAGTAGGGGGGTAGTCGCATCCAGTCCAGGACCGAGACATCCGCAGGCTGTGAAATGCCGTATAGTTCTGGCGCAGTTAACCACCAATGCAACGATGTTTTGAAGCCAGTCTGGTCGAAATAAGATTATGCCTAATCGGGCGAGCTCCCACAACCTTACCGCGCCGCATCACGTGTCAGGGATTGACAGCGCTTATCATCGCATGCACCATCAGCTTTTGCCGAGCCAGATTATGTCAGCATCCGACTTTACGCCGCGGCCAAACGCCCTATGACAGCTTCAAATATTTCCTCCCTCCCCTCCGCTCTTCAATGTGACAGTCTGTTCAGCAATTCCTTTTTGCACGTCCTCTCTGGTTAGCTTAACACTATCTCTAGCCTTGGCGATTGCAATTTTCGGAAATCGCAAACGATTATAGCCCTGTTGCGGAGCCGACACAAGGGGTTGAGCCGTTCGAAGACCCATCACACGAGGGAACGCCAGTGACTCACCAGCACAAGCCCTTCTCCGGCCCCAATTGTCTCTTGAGAAACATCTCTTCTTTCGAAAAGCCCATTTCACTTCTATCATAAGGCTTATTTACGACCGTTCCACTTCCAAAATGAGATCCCTTCGTCACCTCAGCCGCGCCAGCGCGCAATTCTCGTCTAGAACGCAGAACAATTCGTTCCTGCGGGGTGCCATGCGATGGCAGAAGGACTACAGCACAAAACAATTTGCTAGCAGGAGTGATGGGTTGCCTGGCATTGACGTGTCGAAGCTTTCTATTACTACGAATAAGAATCCCAAGCAACTACTGCCCCCGAACGAGCTGGTGTTCGGAAAGAATTTTACAGGTACGACAAGCGCCAGTGATAACACGAGGTCTATATGGAAATGTGTACCACTAACCTGCTGTGAATATTTTAGACCACATGTTGATGGTACCCTGGAATATAGAGGATGGTTGGCTTGCGCCGGAGATCGTCCCCTACGGGCCCCTGAGCCTAGACCCTTCGACTTGCGTTTTCCACTATGCTTTTGAGTGTTTCGAGGGAATGAAGGCCTATAGGGATAAGGATGGCGGAATCAGACTATTTAGACCGAGTAAAAACATGGAGCGACTTAATAATTCGTCTAGGCGCATCGCACTTCCAACCGCAGACGGGGACGCCGTAATCAAGCTCATTGGAGAGCTTGTTAAGCTAGACAAGCGGTTCATTCCAAAGTGAGTTAGGGGAATACCTTCTACCTTCATGATTTTTCCTGAAATTGACCCTCATACCTTTTGCTAGTGAGCGTGGTTACTCGTTATACCTTAGGCCCACCATGATTGGCACCCAGGCAACTCTAGGCGTCAGCGCGCCAGGTTCAGCTCTTCTATTCGTGATTGCCAGCCCTGTGGGTCCATACTATCCCACTGGCTTCAAGGCCATTTCCCTGGAAGCCACCGACTATGCTGTGCGCGCCTGGCCTGGTGGCGTTGGTGACAAGAAGCTGGGAGCGAACTACGCGCCCTGCATTGTCCCACAGCTCGAGGCCGCAAGCCGCGGGTTCCAACAGAATTTGTGGCTATTCGGCGAAGAAGAATATGTCACTGAAGTGGGGACAATGAACCTCTTCATTGCTCTCAAGAACAAGGAAACCGGCCAGAACGAGCTGATCACCGCTCCCCTGGACGGCACCATCTTGGAGGGCGTGACGCGAGATTCAGTTCTGACTCTTGCGCGAGAGAGGCTTGGCCCAAGAGGCTGGACCGTCTCGGAGCGGAAACTCAAAATGGCAGAAGTTGCAGAGGCAGCGTCTGAAGGGAGACTGATTGAAGTTTTCGGTGCTGGTACGGCTGCGATTGTCAGCCCGGTCCGCACGATCAGCTGGAAGGGACAACTCGTAGACTGCGGTTTGAAGAAGGATGAGGAGGCCGGCCAAGTCGCCCTAGAAATGAAGAACTGGATAGAAGGTATCCAATATGGAGACGATAACCATCCATGGAGGTATGTATTGGCCCTTCCTTTGGTAGGCATATATCCTTACTAACACTGTTTTTTTCTAGCATAAAACTCTCATAACGGCATACTCGGATGAGGGTGTTGGCGTTTTCACCGCGTTCAAATTTAGTGCTCGATTATTACCCCCATTTTTCCGGGACTTGTGTGGCTCTTTTTTTGGAAAATTTTGAATCTTTCTTCGCAGCGTATATAATGTTCGCGTGGTATATACTTGGATGGTTGCTTGTCAAAAGAAAACTAGGTCCTGTTTATCACGATAGGTCTTTGATAGCGTCTTTTTGGCTATCAATGCAATATATATCAAACAAAGTAGTGTCTCATAAACACACAAACTTGATTTCATCCCCTCCAAGGCTCCGACACATGGCTAAATTTCTGGGGAAGCAACACTGCCTGTAAACTCCGCCCCAGGCTTTCATTGATCCCAACTAACGTAACATTCCACCGCAGATCAACATCAAAACTACCCGTCTTAAATCGCTGAATTATGATTCGGAGACTTCTTGCACCGTTGACTAGTGTTGATCTTCGCCCCTATAGCGCGTGGCTTTTTTTCTTTTCTTCAAGGTTCAAGGTTCTAACCCGCTTTCCGATGGGGAATGACAAATACTTACCTTTTCTTGAAACAAAAACTATAAAATCTTTTAATCTTCCGAAACTCTATCGAAGGGGGAGTAGGTCGAAGCTTTGAGGAAAGTTCGGCATCGTGAGATTCTTTCAACAGCCGGACATAAAAAAAAAAGAAATATATGAACTATCTCATGGCATCGTGGAAAATAATAATAATAATAACATCGCGAAAAGCTGTTTCGTTCGTCCGCGCTGCCCTTTTTCTTTATTTATTTTCGGCCCATTGGCTTAGCTAGCTTTTCAGCCAATTCTTTTTCGTCCGAAAGTTGGTCCGGAGTTTTCGGGGGGTCCTCGAATTCTGTTTGCAGAACCCAAAGGAGCATTTCCCCATTATTGCGTCCCCTCAGCCCAGCTGAAAAGCATAGGCACTTCACGACGAATAATTTGTCTCCTCCTCTCCCCAACAAATGGTGCGGGGGAGCTTACTACTTACTTACTTCTCCCCATTTTCCACACACGCGTTGGTCTCTACTCGAGTTCAAAAAAAGAAAACAAACCCCCGCAAGATCGCGCCAACAAGGCTTTTTTACATAGGCTTTGTTGCCTATGCATTGCCCGTGAACTCTCTTGCGTGGTGGGAACTCTTCGCACGCCATGCCACGTCTCTGCCCCAAAGATCGGCAGTAATATCTATGGCATCCCCTCGGCGACCTTATCTCCGCGAGAGGCGCTGCATGTTTCATCCCCACCACATCAACGGGAACAGGTGGTAGTGTCGTGTTAGGATCTATGTATGATTGAAGCCTTGTTAGAGGCGTCGTTTCAACGGAGACTTTTTTTCTTTCCATTTCTTCTCCGCTGCACGTATGTTGACTAAATTGGCAGATCATTTGCTGTTGTAGCAAGGTGTTCCCCCCCCCCCCTTCTACCTTCCGAGGCTCCATTCTTTATGTCTTAGTAGGAGGGCAAAATAAACCGCCGACATTAATGTGCATCGGCGAGCTCGCTGACTTTTTTTTATCTCCACGAAGCAACGGTCCCCAGCCCCAAACCTAGTTAACAGCTCCTCCATATTCGCAACATTTCGAGCGTTCGATATTTTTACTCTCCGTAGCTTGATATCTAAGTCCAGCCACAAAAAATCATAAATATAGACTTTACATGCGAGATATTTTAAGTCTGAGTAACTAACTAAAGTAAATAGCAAAAAAGTCATAACTCTAATAACGGATAAATCGGGTCCCTTAGGTCGTTCATCAGGCTTCAGCTTTCAGGGGTGTTCCCAGATTGACAGGTCCCTACCCTCCTCCCTCTCACCCTCCAACTTTTCCAAGCGCCGGCCCAAAAAAAAATTAAGACTTGAAACTTAATGTTGATTTTGGGTGCTGACATTTTTGCTTTGCTTATTTTCCTTTTTGCGTCATGTTCCCCGCTCATGCAAAAAGACTCCTTCTCCAAGGGTTCATGTTTATTTCAGACCAATTATTAATGTGCGGAAAGGTTACGCTAACTAGTAGTGAACCCCCCTTACCTCTGATATGTAGTTTATAGTTTGAAGCCCCAGGCTCCTAGAATAGTGCACGCACGAATATACACATATTCTGTTGCGAAGGATTTCCCTCCGGCGCACACTCCTCCGTGCCTAATTAGTGTCAGTAGTACGGAGTAATCGTTTGCTCCTTACCAAGTAAGGAATTAAGAGTTTGAGAACAACCCCCCCTCTCTCTTTCTCTATGTCAATTCTTTCTTTTCGTCCGGATCTAGAGTCTCGACTACATTTTGCGCACCCCCAGGTCCCCCCCCCAAAAAGCGAAAATACTAACCTTGAAAAGTTTCGTGATTATTATCCGCATGTGGAGTAACCCGCTAGCCGTGTGGCCTTGGGGTCTTCAGGGGGGGCTGAGGAGCAGATCGGGAACGGTGCGTGTGTAGTTTCATAGCTTGAAATTTTGAGGCCCTCTTCTTTGGCATGGCGAGATTTGACTAGGAGATTCTTTGGTTTGTAACTTTGGCAGAGGGTGTAATATTTGGAGCTGCATTTCCCAGAAATGTCTCGGTAAAGTGTATATACATAACAATTTGTTAAATAGTGAATTAAAGAAAAAAAGAAATCGGCATTATCATGGTAAGCATAAAATAGGAAAGACAGGATTCAACGCCAACCATATGCACGTCTACTACGCAAAATAAAAAATAAAAAACAAAGTGAAGAATCACTAAACCTCCGAAAATGCCCTTTGGGAAATATATTGCTCCAGGAATGTATGGAAAAGATGCAAGCGCCAAAGCTCAAATGGTATCGAAAATCGGGAGAACGGGGACAGAGAAAGCTGATTTATGTACTGATAATTCCGTGTCTCTCCTTTCAGACGAAAGACAGGTCAGGTGAGTGTTGTATTGGTGCGGGAGTTGTTGGGTATCCGCTGATGGTACTGCTTGGCGATGCAGGTCCAGAATATTCATACGGACTTAAAGAATAGGGCTGAGAGAGAGGTGGGCTCTAGATAAGTCACGTCTGTCAGTTTTTATCCAATTTGAACTCTGCTAGACATTCAGATTGACCTACAGTGCTAGCCGAGTCTCTGTAGGAAGACACGGATGGCGGAACATCTATCCCCGCCATGGAGGCATAGCTCATGCCAAACGGGGTAAAAACCTCTTCTTCGGGATAAGATTGTTCCCTTGAAATCATCGAACTCGCCGGCGATGCTGATGATAGCAGTGGTTGAACATAATGTGTTGTGGGCGGGTAATTGGCATACGAGATTGGTAACGAGCGGCAGTTTGTACTATCGGGATATTGCGAGTATCCGCATGTTCCTGGGTAGGAATACTCCGGATATGAGAAGCTGGGTGGAGGAGACGTGGATAGCTGCCTTGTCTCCCGCTGAGAGAACATCATGCCTTGTTCACTTTGCTCGGGAAGGGCCTTGGCGGAAATAATTTCGGGAGATGTCTTCAGAGCCGCGGGTTTGCGTTTATATGTTGCGTTCTTAGATCCAGGAGATGAGGCCTTCTGTGGACGTGCGTGGTCTAGGCTAACTACTAGCTCTGCGTGAAGCTGTTCTGGTGACACTGAAGAAGATCCAGCTCTCTTCTCCAAGTCCTCAAGGCGTCTCTTCAGCTTCTTGCCTAATCCTCTCAGTTAGCAAATGTGTACTGGAAGACATCGGGGCGTTGTCGAGATTGTCTTACGGTAGTTCCGCTGAGCAATCCGATTCTGGATGCGACGCCTCTCTGCGAGATCTGAAATCTTTGTCCAGTCTTCATTTGGGTTCGCATTGGCGCTGAAGGCGCTGCTGGTGCCATGATTCGAGGACATCCTCGACACAGTCGGTTGTTGATATGAATACGAGTAAGTGGCGGCGTGGTGCATCATGGTTGTGGTTTCAAAAAATCGCAATGATGTCCCCAATGGGAAAGAAAAGGAAAAAGAGTCTCGGGGTCAAAATGAGAGACAGATGAAAATGGGTAATGGCTAATGATCTGAATATAAAAAGGTATATATTCAGCTAGGCGGCGTACGAGGGGGAGCGATGATGTGTTATATAGAAGAGCATCCTGCAGGGCCCAAGACAGCGGGAGAAATACGACGCAGGCATATTTAAGATTTCTTGACCAGCCAACACGGTAAAAAGCGGTCTCCTCCACCCAACGGACCCCGAAATCCCTGCAAGTCACATCAAATACAGGATCGTTAGGGAGTGGATATCAAATGAGGTCCGTTAGTTAGAACCTAGCAGCCCTAAACTGGGCTGCGTGTGGCTAAAACAGAGGGCGTGGACGCAAAGATGCCTGCACCATGTATGGCAGTTACATGCCCTTTGGTGGAGACAGGGTCCAGGGGCACTGTCGTTGATTTCTCAAACTCCGTCCGGACCAGTGGTGACAGGGATGCAGCCTCAAAATTAAACTTTCCAGCAGACCAGGATAACTTGGGGAATTATCTCAAGGAACACAGGATTCCATCCGTCAGGTGAGCTGCATGGACCCAAAGTTGGGAGCAGCACCGCCAACATGGTCCGTTAAAAGGGCCATCTCTCAACGGCTATCTTTTATGATCGACTATCGGTTGTGGGATAATCTGTCCAAGCCCTAAGGTGTACTCCAAGTCCCACTCAGTGCACGCGCCATGGGGTCGGTGACTTGGGGGCGATTCGCTGCGTGATTAGTTAATTCGACTCAAAACCCGCCTTCAGGCGCCCTTTGAGCCATGAGAGCGGAGTCATGGTAGTGGCAGTTTTTCGGACATACAATCACGAGCAATAACTCCATGGTGAAGAACGCCGCGCCGCCGCGTGGACGGTCGATGTCGCCGCAGGGTATTTGCGGTAGGCTCTGGAGCTAGACAGGCTTCAGCTGGGAGGATTAGTCGGTTGACAAATGGCTCGATTGGGCAGGTGGCTAACGCTAACACGACGATGTGGACTGCAGCGTTGGCCTGATATGGATTCTCAGCCCCAACACCAGGCTGTTTGGAGGTTGGGGCGGAGAGCTGTGTTGTCGTTTGTGTCTCAATGCGGGCAGATGAAGGCTGCAAGCCTTCCTCTTTCAGCCTCCAGTCGCTGCACAGCCCTCGCCGCAATCTCCCAATGTAGCTAGATATATATCTTCGTGTGCCAGATGAGGCCGATTTGGGAACTGCTGCGCTGGATTAGTCGTTGGAGGGAATTTGGCAGACTTTACTCTTTGGTCTCTTTGGTCTCTTGCAGTGGCTTGGACATCCGCAGCTTCATTATTGTATAGGCCCATATAGCTGTTCTGGTGTCTATGGCATGGCAGTATACTCTGCAGAGTACATAGTGTAGCAATTGTTTCAGCGGAGAGAAAGTGAGTGTTTTAGTCACGAGTTCTAAAATTAGTAACAAGATGACAAAGCCCCCTTGCTGTTCTTAGTCTTCAGCTGCCGGCTCTTCTGTCATTTCTCTCTCGCCGACTTCTTCCTTCCGAGCAAACGGCTCTTAAATGTTGGACAATGACTACACTTTTCAGCTCCGGCTCATTTGGCTGTTCTCCACGTATCTTCTCTTCTCTATGCGTCTAGTTCCGCTGTCACTGGATTCGATCTTCAAGCTACTGTTCCGTAATAAGACTGTCATTCTGTACGCATGCATTTGTTCGGGGCCCCACCCGACCATACCGTTGCCTGCTAGGGCTCCCTGTGGCTTCAATTCATCCCCAACATCAGAAAAATATTAAACCTTCGCGGCAATACACTGCAGCCGGAGCATGCCGACGAGTCATCAGATCACAACCACCAACTTGACAACCGCAAATCAAGCCTTTTTCTTAGAGCTAGGGAGCATAATCCTAATCACGACTTATTTTCGACAAGGAAAAGGCTAGATTGGCATATTCTTCTGGAACACAGCCGTGAAAAGCGCAGTTTTCAAGGCAGCACCTTTCCCGCAAAAAGAGTTGCGTTGCGAATCCTCCCAAACGTATGGATGTGGCTTCTTGTCCTACCTGCACCCGCAACTACTGCATGGGGCCGGCAGTGGTATGTACAGTACAGACACACGGCCATCACAGGCCTCTTGAACAATTTATTAATTTGCATGGTATGCTGTCTCAAAGGCTAATAGTAAATTGGCTCTAACGCTTTCCTCCGAGCCAAGAAATGCCTGCATTATTCCCTGCCCCAGCTCTAGACCGAAACAGGAAAATCTCGACGGCACCTTGGTGCGTGGTAATAATCAGCCGTTTCAGCCCCTTGAGACAACAGATCGAATGCGAAGCCTGACGTTACACTTAAGGCTGATAAATTCGTGACTTATTCCTGACCTTGACAGGGTTTGTTTGGGAATATTTGGGTGAATTTCACCGCGACGGATTACGAAATACGAATTTTGGGGACAAGTTCACCAATCATCGCCAAGTTTATACACAATTATACTAATCTAATTTCTTCATAGGCTGTCGCTGTGATGATACTTTTGAGGCGGACCAATGTGGCCGCGCGACATTTCTCCAATACAAGATACCGCTATTTAACCTAAATATTCCCCCACAACTGCGCCTCTGATTTGAAAGCACGAAATATCTCATCTGTCTGCCTCGCGCGTTTCGAGAAGCGCTCGCCGGACCGCCACAGTCTATGAAGCGAGCTAAATCTATAAATCGATCTGCAAGGTCTCCAACACGTGAGATCACATCACATCAAAGTATCCAAGGAGATGGGAATTCTCGCAAGGGCAGAAACAAGATCGATTCAGAATATTGCATGGCGTGCATACCAACCAACATGGCAATACTCTGTAGTCTAATGAAGGACGGTTGGGGGGTGGGGGGTTATTTCTTCCCTCCACGCCCCCTTGTGCAGGGACAATGGAAGATTCCATTGTGTTTCTACGAAGTCTGACTAACTCTGTTGCACAGCGTTTGGAGTACTTGTATTATTCATGCGGTGGCAGGGTGGCCCACGTTTTCTCAGAAACATTAACATCCAACACCCAGCTTATCACTACTACTGGGTGGTTTGTTTTGTATACACAGGTATATTGTGGTCCATGACGCAGTCGTAGTGGCTGAGACTGGCCCCCCGCTTCTCGATGGAGATTGACGGACGAAGAAGACAAAAGTATGCCTTGATGGGCCATTTCAATCATCTATCACTACCTACCTGCTGTATATGCATCAGGAGAGGTCAACATCCTCATTAAATAACATGTTTCACTCACCTGGGGGCCATACAGCTAACCGCTCTCGATGAAATTCACCAAAAGAAGAATAGGTCAAACTTGATGCAACTCCCTCTACAGAGTTTGCACGTATCACTCCTAAGCGCCCTGCGTTATTTCTGAGCCTGTGAGCCTGTGAGCCTGTGAGCCTGCCCCTAGCCCCCGACTTTCCGAACAAACTATTTAACTACGTCGACGCGCGATGCCTGGATATATATGCGCCCCGAACATTGAATGGCAAAGGCTCTCGAGTGGCTTCAACCTTTCATGTCTTGATATCAGACCACCCCCCATCAGGCAAAGCGCGCAGGCTAGAACACAACCTCGACCTTGCGATCGTCATTTGGGGGGGTGGTGGGAAGGGTTCAATTTGGGTTCCACTATCATTTAGTTAAACCATGTAAACTACTTGCAGAAAGTTCCCTTTCCTAAAGTGGGGGTGGAGAGAAGGAGAGAAGGATTTACTTTCACAAGCCTGCCTTGCCTGCCGCTGCCAAAAGAAAAATTTCGACCCGGGGCGGGGGAAGGGAGGGGGCCGAAACGTACCTTGCATTTGTTCCTGTGTATATTTTTACCCCTTGCAGATTCTGACCTTGGGGCCTGGGAAATGCTAGGTTTGGGGAAATATAATTGCATCTACACCTGCTACAGACATGCTTGAAGAAGCTTTTTAGTTCATGTCTCATCTATTCATTTTTTGACAATTTTTAAAACATTGGGGCTTTGCTTCCCCTTCCCCTTCCCCCTTCCCTCCCCAATTTTTCGTGTTTCATTCGGCCATGACGTGCGGACGAACGAACGTTACTGGAAAAAGCCTGAAAGGGATTTATCCTTGCATGTAATAATAATTGATGAGATATATACGATATAATTATCCAAAAGTTTTGCGACCAAAAAGAAACTAGGCCTGGAAAAGGCCCCTCCTACTTTTTGGTTGTTTAACTATTATCATAATTAAGCTATATATTCGCAATGCCTAGATGGCGTACACTCGCCTGCAGGAGAAGAAAAAAAGAAGCCAAGTTTCTCGATTAGAGATCTTCCGGCCCCCGTCAGCTTCTTAAATTTGCTTATTATTATTTCATACATAAATAATATTGGACGTAGGGGGTCTCTTCCTTGTTCCTTTGGTGCGGGTGTATTCCAGCCCCCTTCTCCAAGGATACATAGGATTGTTCCTGAGTACTTGAGGCGAAGGCAGACGAAAAAAAAAAAAAAAAGAAAAACTTAGCCATTGCAAGCAAGTATCTAGCCTCAAGAGAAAAAAGAGGGGGTGAGTGGCTGAATGCCAAATGTCTTGTGAATATCTTGTGAATATGATCCCAAAAGTCAATGGAGGATAAACCCCTCCAAAAAGGGGGAGGGGGATAGAGGTCAGCATAGGAATCACTCGCAGGGAGTCCAGTGCATATCTACATTTTGCCTCTACCATCATTCATACATACTTAGGTATATAATCTTTTTAGTCCCTTCCCCCCCACCTCTGTTGTTTATGCTCCATTATGTATTTTGCCTCTCAAGATCGCCGATATGCAAGACACATGATTTAATGTAGGCCATGGGTCTCCTCGCTCACAAACCTATCCGAATACGCTGAGAACGAGATATGTCTTTTGTGCAACGGAAGATGGGAGAAAAGTACTAAACATCCCCCCCACCCCCCCCAACTTTCCTTTTTCTTGTATGGGTGAGTGAAAATCGAGGATTTGCTCTTTTGGGGAATAGGAGGGGATCTGGAACATGTAGAGAGAATGAAGAGGAAAAGAAAAGAGAGGGAGGGTATTACGTGTAGATCACTGAGCTGAAACGGTGAGCTACCTAGTGAGGTAGAACCCTGATTGAGTGGTTGTTGATAGGGTAAATATATAGTATGATCGATCAATAGTCCTGGGCGGCCCTTCTTGCTGAGATATATGTATCATACACTGTCGTTGCGGGAAAAAAAAGGGGGGGGGGGAGGGGATTGGATTTGACTGTTACAATTTCCCTCAAAAGAAAAGAAACAGTCGTCGCAATTCGTGACCAGAGCTGGGAAAGGGGAATGGGTAGGTAAGAGAGAGAGAGCGTGAGATCAGGGTATTTCTTATCGCTGCTGTATGGATATCCATATTGTGTCCCCGGGGAAAGGGGGAGGGGAGGTAGAAAGGCGGTATGTATATCTACATTTCTACCTTTTATGTCAAGAACGAACCCCCCCAAGCATGGGACTATGTATGCCTTACTGTCCTGTAGAGCTCCTTGTATCTCAGAGGAATGCGCTGAAACTCCTCTAAGGGAATAAAAGGGGCATATAAGGGATATTGCACCAAGGTGAACGCAACAGAGCGGCAATGACTACTAAGCGACGATCTATAATTTACTTCCTGACAACTCCAATTCAGGAAGAGATAGTTAGGGGGATTCCTCTACTTCTATAAACCCTCTAGCAGTCGTCATGCCAGACCTAGGGGCGGATAGAGATGCGTGCATATATGGGGCAAGAAACACGTCCCTCACAGCAAGAAAGAAAAAACATACTAGAGAACTACAAACCAGGGTAAAAAAAACAAGGGGTTGTTTTTGTAAAAAGCATAGAAACAAGCAAGATTAAAGAACAACAAGGGAAGGCTATTTTGTATATATATCCCCTATTATGTTCACTTGTCTTCACTTTTCTCCCTCTAACTAGGAAAAACGGAGCATAAACCAAAAAAGAAAGGAAAACGATCACAAGAAATTTTAGAAAAACGAAGCGAAAAGGGCAACGGACTTATGAACTGGCACTTTGAACTCCTGATATGATGCTATGTGCTGTATGTATGATAATAAAATGATAAGAGTAAGAAATAAAAAAAAGAAATAGGAAAAGAAAAAGGGAAAGGAAATAAAAATGAAACCAACTGACTTAGGTACATGATTATTTGCTCGAGGGGATAGAAATTTGACTTGTGACCTCAATCATGACAAGGTAGGTAGGTACACATATCCACTGAGAAGAGGGAGAAGAGTCAAAAAAAAAAAAAGGAGAAGAAGAAAGGGCAAACAAAAAGGGGTGGGACTTACTAAGTAAAAAAAGAAAAAGAAAATAAAAGATGGCCGGCAAACAAACCAAAAAGAAAAAATGAAGAAAATGCATCAGGAATTTGGGGAAACAGTTAGAGGGGCTGCGTTTATTTCATGAAGAAGGACAAGAGGGAGAGAGAGAACGTAACCGCAATTATCAAAACCGTTTTTCTTTACCAAACTCCAACATACCAACCAACAACAGCTATCATCAACAACAAACAACAACCGCGCAGACGGGGGGATCAAAACGAAGGAGAGGATGGGGGGTGTGGGTGGATGTCATCCAGCCTGCCCTACTCCGTTCACACTCGTCCTATCCGCACTCCCCACGACACCACATTGCTGCTGCTGCTGTCTCCGCCTCCGTATGGGCGCCATCTTCCGTTTCCCAATCGCCGCCTGCTGTTGCTGCAGCTGCGTATCCGCATTGCCCATCTCCATATCATCATCCTCCAACTCCTCAATCGTGCGGTTTGAATGGTATATTGTGCTCTCGTCGAGTTCGTTCACGTCGTCTGGTTTTATCCGCAGCCACTTCATGCGCGGACCAGACTTGGCGCGCTCAGAGACGCGGAAGCCGTAGATGCGCGGAACGTAGACTTTTGTGGCGCCGAGGCCGGGGGCGAGGTTCGGGGTCGGTATACCGTTTATTTGCGCTGGTTGGGGCGGGAGGGAGTTCGCGGTGGATGTGGGTGTTGAAGGGTTAGATGATGCGAGCGCAGCGTGTCGAGAGTTAGCTGACAGGTTGTTGGATGGGGTGGGGGAGATGGCAGTTTCGCCGCGCGCTCCGACGTCGAGGTCCGGGAATGTCATGAAAAAGAGACAGCCGAATGTTGTCCCGAAGAATGCGCCGTCGACGGACTGGAACCGACTATTTGGAGGTGTGTAGCACTCCTGGCAACTCGGGCAGTAGAGCTTGACGGTATCGATGCCGGGTGTATCTGTCCGTCCGACGGGGAGCACCCTACACCCATTGCAATAAACGCGGGGACACACACCAAAGTGTTGCAGCTCGTATTTTTCAAACATTTGCTGAATACCGGGCCGAGAGGTGATGTATCGCTGATGAATCAAGCCATAAAGCAGCTCCGCAGAGCTTTCAATAACGCTTAAATCGCTTGCTACGCGCATGTGTCTCCGTCCGCCTTCCTTCCTATAACCAGCCGGCCTATCATCGCCTAGCGCGTCGTCGTCCTCATCGTCTTCGTCCTCGTCTTCATCATCCTCGTCATCCTCCGGCTCCACATCTAATATCATCTCCAACGCCTCTTTGTACATGGGCACTTGCGATCCCAGTCCCGTCAGGTTGAAATCATCCTCGATAAAATCCTCCGCGACCTCGGCAAAGAACTCATGGCCCATGAGCGAGCAGTAGGACGAGATCCATGACTCGGGGGCGCCGTCCGATGACGACATGGCAAACGAGGAGGCACTAAAGTCCGAGGTTTCGCTGCTTGGCGTGGAGGGGGTCAGTTGGTTCAAGTCCAGCCGATCCAGGCCCTCGGCCACTTGTAACGGAGTAGACTTCGACACGGTGGGTTTTTTCCTTGTTTCGCGCCCTAATATCTCGGCCGTTGTGACGGGGAGCGTTGGGGGAAAAAATCACTGCGTGAATATCAAGCGGGTTCGCCAAAAGAAAGGGGGTTGTGTTGATTTTTTGCGATTTTAAGGCGGGGGGGAAAGTAGCATGTGCTTTTTTGGGGGGGGTGTCTGCGCCGCAGATTGCATAGAACGGAGGAGAAGCGCGGTTTCTTTTCTAGTCGGATATCTTTGTTGAGTTCATATAGCAGAAGTACAGGCTTGTGCTTGTTCCCCTTTCGTCAGAAAGGGCGCCGCAATCACTGAACCAAAATGACCGTGCTTGGATTGAAGGAAGCGGGTGGAGAACGTTGGCTCAGATAAACACACAAATCTTCGGGCCTGGGCCGTTCACTATCGGAAACAGGGTGAATTGACACTATACAGACCAAGCGCAGACTAGGCAGGGGCCGAGCATATGTGGTAGTGAATGATTAGCAGGGAATATCAGGTGGTTGTTGGGCGTCTGTAGGGCACCGTTTGTGATTTGGCTTAGAGATTGAAGGGGTGGAAAATGGAAATGACGGATTGTAGCAGCACAAGGGAGGGATAGCAGCAGAGAATATGGACAGTAATGTAGTCGAGTAGCGGGGGCTGGTTGGCTTGGGGGATTGGTCTTCAGCACATTCTGCGCATGGCAGCGAGAAGAAGCAGAATATGCGAAATGATGTTGCTTGCTGGATCGATCGATCGGGCTGAGGGTGGGATGCGTCACGTGGCTGGCAGGTGCCGGTTAGTCAGCTGATAGCGAGAGATCCATCCAGATACTGTGGACTACTGCGCGATCACGCCAGATACTCCTAGATCACCAGGTATATATAGACCGAAATAACCCGTAGATTATATATTTTGCACATATTACGTGCCCAGTACTATAGTGGTATATACGAAAAAACGAAAAACGAAAAATGAAAAAACCGCTCAAAAAACATCCCGCATAATGCGTAAAAACTCCCCTTCACTCCCCAAAGCATAAGACTGCATCTCTCCCGCATTCGCCATTTCGCCATGCCCTCCTTGTCCACCTCCACCCACAAGTTCCCCATTAATCCCCTCTGCCCCTGTGACTGACGACTGCGCGAGGATATTGCCCGCATACCCGCCCACCGCCTCGAACAAGCTCGTCAGCTCGTTGCTCATCTGCTGGCCATTTTGCGGGCTACTGCCCAGCTCCCCGTGCACATTTAGTCCGTTGTACACAGACAGCGCGTCCATGGGATGTCCCGCCAGGCCCGCCATGGCGACCGCGGCCGTAGAATGCGCATCCGCAGAGTCAGGCCGAGACAACAAACCGAGTTTCTCACCAATCCCCCGGAGCCCCTTGATCATTTTCCACAACCGCTTCGACACGTAGGATTTGGTGCTGAAGCCCTTGACGAGATCGAGCGCCATGTAGAATTCATCGCGGACCTGCCGGTTGAACTCCGTGGGTGCGTGGCACACCGCTAGAAGCAAGATGACAAGCGCACCAACGAGAAAATAGTTAAATAGCGCCTGCTGTGCGCGATAGATGTCAGTTACCTGATTGAGCTGGGTCAGGACGCGGATGGAGTCTTTGGCAATGTCAACCACGGTCTGCGCATCGGCCATGTTCTCCATAATATTGGTCGTAGAGTGGAGGACTGGCCGGTAGATATGGATTCGGAGATGGTTGCCACGGATGTATAAGAGGATGCGGAGGCGGCGTAGGCCTCTGCTGACCTGTTCCCCGTTCCGTAGGTTATCGAAGGAGTAGAACTTGAGACCCTCGGGAATATCTTTCATCCATTGTACAATTTGATAGTCGAGGAAGCCCATTATGTCTCTTTTAATGGTTGTGGCTCCCGCAGATCCCACGCCGGAATACCAGACCTTTGAGGCGATACGGCAATATGAAACCATTGTCTTGAGATATGGAACGGTATCGTCCTGAAGTTTGCCAATAAAGATTAGTAAGAGCGAGTAGCTCCGTGCAAAAGGAAGAACCTCAACTTACAGGCCGTGGTAGGGAGCTATCAATATCCTCATCCTGGATGACGAACGGTAAACCCGCACCGAAAGCCCAACGTCGATCCAAACTATAAATGGACCAAAACAGCTTAATCACAGAGGCGGCCTCCTCTTCATCGGGAAATGACTTGAGCAGTGCATCTCGACGGTGTAGGCCGAGCTCAAGACACATACGAGCGGCGTACCCAGCAAATCGATACGCCATGAGATCGTCGTCGGTGTGGAAATGATATGCTGCCTAAGAGAACGTTCAGCCCTATCCTCAAATCTTCTTGGGAGGAAAAAAAAAAAAAAAGAACCCATAGAAACATACCATCAGCGCAAGCATCTTAATAGTCTTCACATCCGCCGGTTGCCACAGCTTCGCCTCGATTTTATCCTTCACACCCACGTAAAACCGACTACCCAGAGCGCATTGCCCGTGTCCTTCGACGGTCATTGTGACAGCCAGGATCAGCTTCAAGATACATGTGTTGTCGTCGTTTAGGCAATCTGAACCCGGTTCCGACCGCGACGTGAATCCCGTGCGTTCTGCCGCGTCGATAAACCTGTATAAAAGCTTTGCCTGCGCGATGACCTTCTCAATATCCAGCATCGGGTACATTATCCCGATTTCCTCCTCGTAGACCCGACATAGCCTGACTACCTCTTCGCCTTTGAGCGCCCACAACGGGTCTTTACTCGGATGGACAGAGAGCTGTGGAAATGTGAGCATTTGCTGTGGCTGTGGCTGCTGTTGCGATTGCAACGGAAGAGGCTCTACGGGCGTCGCATCTCGCGTCATGAAAAGTTCTTGCGTGCCCTCTCCAGTCGGCGTAATGCCCATAGTCTGCAGACTCGACTTAGCCAGGTCGAAATTGAACGCCGTACTTGTGGGACCGTGGAATCGGGGAAGCTTCGGTCGGGGAAGAGGAAGGGCAGGTGTAGGGCCTCCTCCTGCATGTTGCGATTCGAAGCCCGACTGGTGCGATATGGACAGGGAGCGGGAGTGATCCCGGTTGTTGTTGGTATTATTATTATTATCGTTATTATTATAATGGCTGTTGCTTTGTTCGAAGCTCTGGGTCTCGGTTTTGCGATAGAGTTCGTTGATATTTGCGAACAGCGTGTTGACCTGGTCTTGTAGAGTTTCAATGCGCTCTTTCATCGATCGGAATTCACTGGTCATGTTCGAGGATCGAGTTAGTACAGGCAGTGTAAGACGGGAGACAAAGGTATAGATTGTGATCTTACTCCGAGTCCTTGAAGCTTTTGCTGCAGCAATTCGGCGCATACAGGCCTATTCAAGCCAGAAATTCATCAGTACCCGCACTGTTAATAGACGAAAGGTATATTATACATACATTCGAGGTTAAGATGGCCGCATCGCTGGCACGGCAGCTGGCCATTGCACTTGATCTTGCGTCTCTTGCATTCATTGCTTTTTCCCCAACAATCAGCATTGAGCCGCGATTCATCAAAATATAAAAATAAAATAAGAACAAAAGAAAAGAAGAGACACTGTGTTACGAAAAGAAAGAAAAAACGCACCAGGCCAGTGAGACGTATCGATTCCGCTTTGCGCGCGAGTGGGTTCCGCTGTGTGGTTCCGCTTTCCGCTTGTCGAAGTTGAGGTTGAGGCTGTTGGTGGACGTGCTGGCCGCGGCGGAGGACGAGGGCTGAGCGTCGACCAGCACACTGTCTGGAGACGAGTGGGAGGCCATTTGCATGTACTCTGTGTCGTGCGTATTATATAGAGCTTCAGATGAGGGCCGTTGGAGTGCTGGGCATCGATGGGCGTGGACTGCTTGCTGTTCAATCAACAATAATAGCTGGGGAGAACAATGCTCAGCTGTGGGGTCAGTGTCTGTCTACGCTGGCCTGCATGGCGCATTGCATTCCGCACCACAAGAAACATGCACCATTTATAACAATAAAATATAGAATAATTACAAGGTACCTCTCGTTCCTCCTCTCTAATTATAAAGCATTCTATAAGACATGAAGCCACCATCTTCTTCTTCCGCAGCACGAATAGCACAATCAGCAGCAGCACACTTTGCTCCCCTTCCCACGCTCTCTCCCAACAACGCTGCCATCGACACATTTCGCACTCAATATTTCCAACCACAGCGCCCCGTTGTTCTTCCACGCGGCCACTTCAGCATCTACCCAGCCATTGACCGCTGGTTCACGCAGCACAAAGATGGCTCTACGGAGCTCAACTACGCCTATCTTGATAAATACGCTGCGGACTGCCATGTGCCGCTAGAACTCACATCCCCAGTGCCTCCCAATGGCAGCAGCAGCAGCAGCGAGGACACCCTCGAAAATAGCCAGACCGAGGATCCAACAGAGTCATTCAAGCGCTTTCTCGCGCCCCTAGCTCTCTTCCTACAATGGACGCGCACCGTCACCACCACCACCAATAACAATAACAATAGCACCCAACCCCGTCTCTACCTCGCCCAATGCCAACTCCTCGACCTCCCCTCCACCCTACGCGCCGACTTCCCCACCCCTTCCTTCGTCACCGACACAGGCAAAGGAGACATTTACGACACGAATATCTGGCTAGGCATCCCGCCCACATATACACCTCTGCACCGGGACCCGAATCCCAACCTCTTCGTGCAACTCGCGGGTCGGAAAACGGTGCGGCTACTTGCGCCGGATGAAGGGTTGGGTGTGTTTCGAGCTGTGAGGGAGAGGATCGGGGATGGGGTTAGTAGTAGGAAGGGGGATGCGGTGTTTCGAGGCGAGGAGATGATGAGGGGTGTAGAGAGGGAGGAGTTGGAGAGCGCGGTGTGGGGTGGTGGTGGTGGAGAAGAAGAAGAACAACACCCAGCATCGTCATCTACTACTACTCCTGAGCCTAAGGAGAAGGGGGGAACACCCAGGATACAAGGCTATGAAGCTACGCTAAACGCTGGCGATGCTATGTTTATCCCCTTGGGCTGGTGGCATAGTATCAAGGGCGTGGGCGAGGGTGTGACTGCATCTGTACGTTCTATCCCTTTTCTGGTTTTTAACTTCCCTCGTTTTACATTTGCTCGCGTTCGCATGCGCTTGTTGTTACATGCGACTGTATACCCGCTGTGAAAAATTTACTGATGTCTTATGTAGGTCAATTGGTGGTTTCGTTAACCATGCCCGTTTTTGGCTGTACATTGCTCTGCGCAAGGCAACTGACAGCTTAGAGCGGATTTATGCAAGGGTAGATATTCTGTCTATTTATCACTCACGAACAAAGGTGGGGAGGGGTTTTCTAGCTAAGCTCTGACGTAACGTTAGCTATAAATGACAGAAACAAACCAAGGCGACAATGTTGTGCCTTGTCGAGCGCAGACTGATCTTCCATAGATAGACAGGCGCGCCCCGGCGCAACGGAAGGATAGGACGAAAAAGGAATATAAAAAGCACCACCGGACCCAGCCTCCCAACGTCTACTATATATATGTGTGAGTAATTCATCTCTCGTATGTTTGCGTGAAATACAACATTCCCCTCTTTAACCGAATATCCTATTGAACCACTTGTCTAACGCATTCCTAAATTAAGTGAAAGAAAGATGTCAGTCCAACGAACCCGAATTCAACAAAAAGGGTGACAAAGAGAGAGCGAGAGAGAACCCACCTTGGCCGCATAGGCACAAAGTTGCGCGTATACTCTTCAATCTCTGCCACATTCTTGAACAAATCCACCTCCTCCGGCTTCAAAAACTTTGTGAGCTTGTGAATCTTCCATCCAAAAAACATCAACGGACACACACCAATCATCGTATGCGAGAACAAAAAAGTCGGAATATCCCATTTGCCGGGCAAAAACACCGCATAGCCACCTACAAACGCCATAATAGAACATCCGGTAAACCCATACCAAGCCAAATAAGGCTGAAACCAGCCCGTATATGGCAGCGCAGCGCGCGAGAGACCCTGCGCATCCATGGCCTTTTTGAACCGAATAAACGTAAACGCCATGGCGGCGAAATTAATCAGCTGCGACGCGGTGACCAGGTTGACGAACCACTGCAGCACAATGGCCGCGTTGTTCGAGACCTGCAGGAAACTCAGCAGCGCGAGAAGCAGGACAATCCCCACGCAGTAGATGGGTACGCCGTGGCGGTTGCATTTTGCCAGGATGCGTGGGGCTTTCCCCTCGAGGGCGAGACCGAAGAGGCTGCGGCTGGCGCAGTACACGTAGCTGTTTCCCGCGCTGAAGGCGGCGGTGAGAACCATTGCGTTGACGATGTCTGGTAGTACGCGAATCTTGAGTCTGTCCATGGCTACGACTACGGGGATGCAACGGCGCCGGATTTCTCGTCCTTGAATGCTGCAGCCATGGTTGGGTCGTCGTATGGTACGTTGATACCCACGGAAAGGCCGCCTAGGGCGAAGAAGGCGGTGAGACGGTAGAACACAGCTTTGTACGCGCGCGGCATGACTGTGCGCGGATTCTCTGCCTCCCCTGCTGCCATGGAAACATAGTCCGGCCCCGCGATCGTGAAGCTAGCCTGGATCAGGCACTTCAGAAAGCCCAGAAACCGGCCCAAGTCGCCTTCCTTGTGCAGCGTGGCGAATGATCCCGGGGTGTTCCAGTAGCGGAACCCGAACCTATCACCCAAGGGGTTCCCTCCTAGCATGGTGATGAAGGTGTATATGATCAGACCGATGATCAGAGCATTTTACCGAGGGCCATCCAGAATTCAGATTCGCCATACCATTTCACGGCGAAGATGTTGACGATGCTGGTGTTATTTTTTGGAAATAATGAGCAAGCTGGTTCTTTTCACATACCATTCGGAAGAAATTCTGTTAATGCTTGAAACATGGGAACGTACCCATATATGACAATGATAATCGAAATAATGCCAGCTGCAGGGACAACATCGCTCCAGTAATGAATGATAACATTACACGCGACAATCTCAAAGAGGACCATGGCAGCTTCGAAAATGAAGAAGTTGTATCCGGCCGCAAAGCCAAAGGCCTCGTCGACGAATCGACCGGCAAATCGGATAAATGGCGATGATATGGGGAGATATGTTACCATTTCTGCCATACCTGTCGAGGGGGTTAGTTACGGGGAGAAGAATCCCCCCGCATCTGGATCTTAGCATGTTGTGTCGCAAAAAATAACGGAGGTCCTCGGAATGGGATATGATGCAAGGGAGGGTAGAAGCTGTCGCATTTGGGCATTTTTCTATGGGCGGAAATTGGCGCAATGGGTCCTCCCCGAAAGGACATGGTGATGATAGAGTTGCACGGGTTTGGCATTCTTCTCCTCCCCCTTCCCGGCGAAATATACGGAAAATATGTGGTGGAGGAGGCGAAAAGAAAGAAGGGAAAAAAAAGTCCGGGCATTCTTACAGATAGCGATACACCGAATGAAAGTCGACCTGCACGGAGATTAGTCTGCATGAGGTTAACTGATCACAGAAAGCTCAGTAATAAAAGGGTAAAAGGAGGTGTGTATGCAAAGTGTGTATAAAAGAAAAAGGGTTATCATCCAATTCGACGCAAGGGAACTTTGTCAAACTATTGATGCATATTATCCCGCCGTTATCGTCGTTAGATCCTAATACCAGCTATAGATCGTAGGAACTTGTTTTTCTGTCGCCATCTCAAACCCCTTGCCAGTTCCTTACCCTTGATGCCTTACCTCCAAAGCTCAATGCGCCTCGAACCCCTTATTTTGAAGAGACACTCTTTTCCCTTTCCCATCAACCTCCCCTAGTGGAATACAACATGCAAGAAAAACGCACAAGACAGCAACACATACATACCTAAAATAAAATAAAAAGGGAAAAAGAAAACAGGCGGGAAACGAAAAAAAGCGCGCGAATAGCTTGGAGGAACATGCAAAAGAAATCACCACAGTGTAAAAGCAAGAAACAAGCTCCCCGGCCCGCCGGCCATCAGGGCTTTCCCCGAGGGGATTGGGAGAGGGAGGCGGAGACGGCGGTGTGTGGAGGAGTGTGGCCTCCTAAAGCCATTGCGACGGCGGGCGATGAGATGGAGAGTCAATGCGGAGGGATTATGAGATGGGACGGGAAACGGGCAATGTGGACGAGAGATTGACTAAAGAAATGGAAGAGAAAGTGAAAGGGAAGAAAAGAGGAAGCGTAAGTAAAAAAGAAAGAGGTACGGAGAGAGGGGCGGGAAAGGAAGTAATTGGCTCGGGGTTTTCGCCTCTCTCTCTCTCTCACTCTTCCCACAGCTGTCCGTCCCTCTTCCTCGAGGCTTCATGGACTAGAAAAACTATGGGGGTTAATACGGCGAGAAATGGCATCATACATGCAAGAGCAGTCAGATGTAATTCCACTCTAGCAGCGAAGTGATATTCTCTACATGGATGTTTGCCCGTCACTACCTAGATCCATATGATCTCTTCCGTTTAGTTATCGTAAGCAAAGATCTTCCCAGAAACTATTACTTATTACAGATGGACATTTGCCTTTTCCCGCTTGTTATGTACCCGGGTACCCTTTGGTCCTACAACGCGCTTAGGAAGTTAAGATAATAATGTCCAGCTACGAAAAAAAAAGAAAAAAGAAAAGATGAAAATTCCATAGTGTAGTATCCAGCCCTCCCTCTCTCTCTCTACTTGCACATTGGTTCCAGATCCCCACATCATCTCTCAACTTCTCGTTCCTCCTCGCAAGATTCGTAGATCCCAGATACCTACATACAATAAACAAATCTTGGAAAGCTAAAATAAAAAAGAAGGTTCAAGCAGAACGCCACAGAAAATACACACACCCATGCTGCCAACTCCAACAAAGAAAGCTTGGCCCCTGTTAAGCATTTGCCTGCATGGATGATCATTGATGGCGCACAAAATAGGGTTGTAACTTGTGGCTAAACTCGAAGTGTTGCGCTCGGTGATGCCGGGGGCTGGCAAACTTAAGCTGGGAACAGCACTAAGGGATGCCTCACTGCTACTACTGCCAGGGAGAAGAGAGGTCAGCGATGACGACATCTGCGCTCTCCATGTAAACATGATTTTTTTACGAACTGTCCCAATCATCCATTACTAGTCGAGTTAAGCTTATTAAGAACGTGCTTATTTTACATTTCCGCCCCATGTTACACTGTGCATATGATTCATCTGTACTCAGATACATACCTAATAAAGTTTGAGAAACTAATGAAAGAGTAGTTGACATGCGACCTGTAGGGAACTGCCCTGAACATATTTTGGAAGCTCATCTTGCTTTGATTTTTAAACTATCTCCCCTACAAATGTCCAGCCGTAGATTCTATTCTTAAGATCCGGGGTATGGACAAGATGCACGCTTTGGAAAAACCCCCTCAAAATATAATTCGGACCTAACGTTCCACACAGATGATTTTCACGCCCATCGGCATTTCTCCTTTCCGCACCTATCACACGGCCAGAACTCAGTGTATGTCGGACAGGGCAGAAAACCCTACTGCCTTCCTTTCGTTGGCATAATTCTCGGCCTGCAAGCTCTGCGCAGCCTTCACAATTGCCGGGAAGAACTTGTTCGCAATCTTCGTGTCACCGGCCGCGTTGGGATGGATCCCATCGCCGCCCAGATCTGAGCTGCTGAAGCCTTCGTATTGGTCAATGACCCAGATCGGAGACTCGGCTATGTTCTTCGATTGTGCCCAGGCCGGGATGGCCACGTTGAGGTCGCGGACTAGTTGGTCGGTGAAGGGAAGTGGGATGATTTGCGCAACCTGCGTGGTTTAGAATTGGTTAACCCCTTTCGCGCTAAGCATATCTTCACAGATTGTCTACAAGTAGTGGATATAAAGAACAAAAAAGAGGCGGGGGAGCACTCACAATGATCCGCATCCTCGGGTTACTAGCCCGCATCTGGTCCACCATCTTATCAAACGACGCAATGATATCATTAGTCGAGCGACCATTGAGAACATCATTAGTGCCGAGATGCATCGTGATGATATCCGCCGGGTTCGACTGCAGCCAATTCACCAGCTGATTCTGGTTCGCAATGTTGACAGCTTGAAAGCCCGCATGGCCCTCGTGGTTTCGGTCGTAGTTGAGCCCCGAGCACTGAGTTTGCGAATTCATGCTGCCGACAAAGTCGATGGCTGGACCGCCGGCTTCTTGCAGCTTCTGCCATACTTCCGCCCGCCAGCAGCCGAGTTCGGTGATGGAGTCTCCGAATGGCATGTACCGGAGTGAGCCCTGCGCTAGAACGGGTGCCAAGAGACCATAGCCGATGGCGGCAAGCAGCTTGAGATGGACCATTTTTCACCCGCCTTGTCTTGGTGCAAATGAAGAAGAAAATAGAAAGGGATGCTCTTGTATAACTTTTGGTTCCTTCTTCAGGTAGGGTGATGGGGAGAATCCAAGGCAGCGCTGGAAGTTGCAATTGGTCTTATAGGTTTCTGACCGGCCACCATGCCTGGATAAATGTGACAGTATTTATATCTGCAATTAACACTTTTCGTTAGCTCGGGGACCGAGATTGTAAAGCAATACTAACATATAACCCCATGACACCCCTTACCTTGCAGGAGAGTCCTCCTGTGTCACTCAACAAGCATCTTGTGAAGATGATTCAATTTCCGCGGGACGCAGATATTCCACCATTCTTGCCGGGGTTTCCGGAGTAGAATGACGCCTCGTACCTGCTAAGAAAACGTGCTCATGGACCTCAGGGGTAGTATCGGAAAAAAGGAGAGAAAATGCAAGAAGTTCGCATTGCTAATCTATATCGGCCTAGTTGGCTTTTAGTTATGACGTCTGCGCTATTTAACCTAATATGCAGGGCCACGCTTTCTAGCGAGGACTCTAGGTCGCGGGGCCCCATGCTCACCGCACACAGTATAGAGCACATAGTCTAGCGTGGAGTTCGGTAAGAAGGCTCGGGAACTGCATGGTACAGAACAGGAAGAACCCCCCGAACGGTCCAAATATGAACATCTGTTAAACAACTCTGAATGGTCTTTGATCGGCCTGAGGACTCCGGGGCAGCAGGAGCAGATGTCCGCCGAAGACAGTTGTAGAATTCGTGGCCCTGGCAGCCTGTCGTATTTCTGCAGTAGTTGCTATATATTTTCCGTCGCATTTGGTTTTGCTTGTGAGAGGACCACGGCCAATATGAATAATATAGGTTTTCTGAGTGAAGCGACAGCTTTAGCCCCCTTGATTCTATTATAGTATTGATATCCAGGGTACATATCTCGGGTATCTGACCCGGTGTCCAATCGACGGGTGCTAGCCATGTGCTCTTATTTTCCCGCCTTACAGCGATTGGCTTGAAAATTGTTGAGTAGTGGACTCGTTTAATATACACATGTCGAACTCACCCCGAAATGCCAAGTAGTAGAGGGGGGCCAATTGGTTAGATTAGTCGGGTAGATCTGGACGCATTGGCGTCGATGTCGATCATGCAGATTGGCGGATGCATGCATCTGCCGATTCTGAATGCTGGTAACTATATGCTTAAAGCTTTCTTATTTAGTAGCATGCCCGGAGGCGATTTTAGGCTGCAGCTATGAGAAGTATAGGGCTAGTGATTGATATGTCGGCTGTGCTGATGTTCTCAATTTGAGTACAACATCTTAGAGCTAAAGTGATGGTTCTGGATGGCGGGAAACAAACATCTCCACAAAGCTTACAGTGTATTCCAACGTTCAGAACCCCACACACGAGGCCATTTCACGCTCGGGCCTACTTGAGAGTAGGAGTAAGTTGTAAGCTGTGGCACAGAGCAGCGTGGGCCTGGGGAATCGGGAATAACGCTGCTGTTTTCGGCCCGTGGGGTGATGCGGGGAAGAAACGAAGCTAAGTTCTCCATAGCGTTGTGAGTGAAGGTTGAAGGTTTCAACTTTTCAAGCGGGATATACCCAACGGCGGCTAAAAGGGAGGGATCCCTGCCGGTAATTGGTTAGTTAGTAGTGCCGTTTATATACAGGAGATGCAGTCAATTCGAGATGGACGGTTGCGTGAATAGCAGGTACAGGAGGCGCTCGAACGAGGGGCAAATGAGCACTTCCAATAAATGCCCAGGTTCATTCCCGTTTCCAGTGAGAAGAGGGAGTTTCAATGCATCTCGAAGGCAGGATGTCGACTTCAATATTAAGGAAGGTTGTTTCTGTTTGAAACCTCGGCCCGGAATAATGATATCCCCCAGCGATGCTTGCAAACATCTCCATGATTATCTTCTGTGGAGGATGACTCCAGGAGTCGCGATCCCTTCCTCCGACTCTGAGGGGACCGCGGATAAATTAACACCGGCGTGGCTTGTCACGTGAAATTTTACGTCCGCGGATAAACCGATTCGCCGGGGCATTGCGGGGTGTTTCCGTTGCATCATCAGAGCAGTCAATGCAATGCAGTGGGCCATTCTTATTGCAAGAGTTCGATATCCGCCGATTGCCTTGAGGAACTACTTCGACATTTCTAATTACCAGCTGATCTGGATATCTGCCTCTGTTTCCTCCCCACTGTGAAGCTTGAAATCCCCTAATTCAACCAACACAACTTCTGCCAACCCACCTTCCCATCCATTCCCGGATCTATACTCCCCCCAGTACCCTGCCATGTCGAAGAGCGTCATGTCAACGGAGGCCACAGACCTCAAGCCCCCAAGGGATGACCCAATTACTGTTGAAGAGCTATCAAAGTCAGACGGTAAGGAAGCCCTCCTTGCGTCCTCTTATCAGTAAATCTCCGCTGCCATGTACCCCGCAACCCGACGCTCCCTGGCTACTATCCATGTGCACTGGACGGGATTTGCATATCTGGGAGACATATAGCGGAAACTCCGAGGATAACCATGACTGACTTAATGAATTTTTGATTTGAATCGCAGGAACTGATTCGAGCAAACCTACTCTTGTCGCGATTAAAGGAACCGTCTTCGACGTCTCTGGGAACCCCTCATATGGTCCTAGTGGAAATTATCACGGTATGGAGCTTTCGATAGATATCCCGCTGTTTTTAAATAGACAATGCCTCTCTGTTCTATTTAACCTCTTTGTGCATCAGCCATCTGCATAGGCTGACCATATGATCCGATTACTTTGATATATAGTATTTGCTGGCAAAGACGCATCCCGAGCCCTCGGCAAATCTTCCCTAAAGCCCGAGGATTGCAGGCCGGAGTGGTCTGACTTGCCCGACAAGGAGAAGGGCGTGTTAGACGAATGGTTCAATTTCTTCAGCAAGCGATATAACATAGTCGGGAAAGTTGCAGGAGCCTCGAATCTCTGAGAATAACGCAAATAAATTGCGCAGAGTTGCATTTTTTTTTAGGAGCGACTGCATGAAGAACCCTCCTCATTCACAGTTTAACAGGAGCTTGCCTGGATGCTATTGATTTGTTCCGTGTTTGTTACGCCCTTCCCGCTGTACGATTGTTATCTTCTCTGTTTTATAGATTTCCAGGTCTCTACAGCGTGCTCTTGTGCTGATGTACGTGAATGAAACCCTACCAGTTGTCCTGAAACGATTAATACGACAATTGAGCTAATATACCCCGATTGAACTTGATAGATTTTAGCGCTCTTCTTTATATAACTGGGAATATCTGGCGTAAAAACCACTATGTAAACAACTGCCCACCCCTGACAAAATATAACTCAAATCAACCCTTCCGCGATTTTCTCATCATCCGCTTCTTCGAAATTATTCGGTTCCGCTTTGCCATCTGGTTATTCTTCTCCGTAGATTTTTCGCTGTCTTTGACTTCGGGAGCGCTAGCTTCCTTCCTATCTCCCTCAGGTCGCTTCCTCTTGAGCCCTCGATTATTATTCCTATCAGCCGGCCCCGAAGAACCCGCTTGATGACTCCATTTCCCCCCAAAACTAGACGTTCTCTTCCGATCACCGTCTCCGTCTCTGGGCAGCCTCGACTGCGTCTCCCGCTCCTGTCTTCTCTGCACGACCTGCGCATTCTCAATAGCAAACTCCACAACCAACCGCTTATTCTTGTCTTCCTTATCTGTCTTAGCCCCTGAAGCCGCCGTGACAGCGTGGCCATTCAGCCAGCGTAGTCCCATCAGCGCAGTGCGATGGGTGGTATACTCGATGAACCCGTACCCCCTACTTCGTCCCGCACCAGCATCCTCTTGGACCTTACTACCATCTCTGCCCTCAAACACAACCTTGGCCTGTTTGACGATACCTTTGCCCCTTGCCTTGCGCAAATTCTCCGCCTCCTTCATCGCCTCTGGGTTGCGGTTGAGTTCCTCCTTTGACAGCGGTTCGCGTAGGCCCTTCTTCACGTCCGTCGCAAAGCCGACAACTGCCTCACGCGCTAGGGCTTTGAGGGCCTTGGAGTCTACGTGGCGGGGTAGATTGCGGACGGATAAACGTGTAAGACTGATGTGGAGCATAGGGTTGCCTTTTACGATCTTTTGTCGTTGTTGGGCGCTTGTTTCGCGCATCTTGATCTCGGGAGCAGAAAGCTTCGCGTACAGCGGGGAGTTACTTGCGATTGTGCCCTCGGATAGAAGATAGAGACGACGCTTGTCCTTGTCGCGAGCTTCTCTGCGTACAGTTCCCTCAGCCTCGAGCTTAGTGGCTCTAGATCTGGATACGGCAGCGGATACTTGCAGTACACGTCCCTCCATTGTATATTTACCGGAAGGATCTTGAGTCTCGTCCTGGAGAACAGAGTGCTTGACGAATTTTGGAGTCTTGTCCTTGGCGTCTCGTGATGATGGTGTAGCTCCAGCATTTTTGGGAGCTTCGCGAAGGCAGGAAATTGCGTCTTCGGGTTTCCAGAAGCAGGCGAAGGCGGTGCCTCGTGGGCGGTCGGTTTCCGGATCGACGACTACTCGGGCGTAGCGTAAGGGCCCGAATTGGACGAAATGTTCGTGGAGGGTTTCATCTGTTGCAGTAAAGGGGAGGTTGCGGATGAAGACAGTTGATGCGTTCCGCTCGTCTTCGGGTTCGGGCTCATCTTCTTCATCTTGATCTTCCCCAGCGCCGTCGGCATCAGCCATAGAGACATCTTCATCCATGTCAGATTCGACATCCGATCCCACAATGTATTGACTATCATTATCATCGTCGCCCTCTGCTTCCTCATCCTCCTTCTTGACATCACCGTCTGCCTTAGCAGCTTGATCCGTAGTCTCCTCTGTAGTTTTCTGTTGTTCCCAAACATTTTTATCCACAGCCCAATCGACCGCCAAAGTTCTCCCATCAATCTCCTTGCCATTGACAGCCTCAATAGCCTTCTCCGCATTCTTCCTCCCTCTCATAACAATAAACCCAAACCCAGCCTGCGTACTCCCCTTCTTCGGAATCGTAGCATGCTTGACTTTCCCATAACTCCTAAAAAGCACCGCCAATTGTTCCGACTCAGTGATACTCCATGGCAAATTTCGAATAATAAGTTTTGGCGGCTGTGCGTCGAGTTTCCGCTTCTCTTTTTCCTCTTTCAATCTCGCCGCTCCCGCGGTAAGCACAGCATTTTCACCCTCCTTATCAGCCTCTCGATGACGAGGCTCCGCAACTTCAACCTTCAATTTCCGCCCCTCGAAATCTGAGCCGTTAAACTCTTCTAGGGCGCGCTGGGTATCTTCGTGGTCTGCGAACGTGACGAACCCATAACCTTTGGATTGTTTCGTTTTCGGATCAATAACCACAGTAGCATGCTTGATGGGATACGATTGCGAAAAATATTCCGTCAAGGACTCGGTCGTCGCGGAGGGTGGGAGAGCACGAACGAAGAGCGTCCGACGCTGCTGCTGCTTCTGGTCCCGGTCAGGTTTGCTCGTTGATGATGGTTCTGCGGCATTTTCTTCATTTAATTTGGCTTTTCGGACCTCTTCGAGGTCTCCGCTAGGCGATAGACGTCTTCTTTTGCGTGTTTCGGCCATATTTGAAGGACGGCGTTGTTATGGAGTAAAAACACTGAGAGGTAGATTTGGGACTTTTTTTTCTTTAGATTGAGTTAAAAAAATTATCCTTAGCGTTGCAATTTAGAGTGGAGCTTAGCCGCGCGAGGCTAGTGCTACTTATTTACACGCCGCTTAGACTAAACTCCAGGACCGCGGCACCCAATGGTAGCTACCCACGAACTCGGATTTGAGCAGCTGGTTTATCTTGAAAACACTATGGATGAAGACTTTGGCGAGGTACCTGATTTTGGCGCCTTGATCGGCGCGCCTACACAACCCGCGCGACCTGCCACCTCTGCACCACCGCCCCGTCCATCGCCTGCAAGACCCGCGCCTGCTGGGAACAAAGTACAGCAACCCAAGCCCCAAGCGCTCCCGACCCGCTCGGGCCCATCCGCAATTCTTGTATCAGCAAGGCAAAAGGGAAATCCTATTCTAAACCATGTTCGACTCCTACCATGGGAGTACGCCGATATCCCGGCTGATTACGCCGTTGGGACTACGACATGCGTCCTCTTCCTCTCCCTGAAGTACCACCGCCTCCACCCGGAATACATATACTCCCGGATCAAGGGTTTGGCAGGGAAATACAACCTACGAATTGTTCTTGTCATGGTAGACATACCTAACCACGAAGAGAATTTGAAGGAATTATCAAAGACGTCGATTGTTAATAACGTTACTTTGGTTCTGTGCTGGTCTGCGCCCGAAGCGGCCCATTATCTGGAGCTATTCAAATCTTCTGAGAACGCGCAGCCAACAGCCATACGATCGCAGCAGGCACAGACATACAAGGACAGCTTGGTGGAATTTGTCACGGCGCCTAGGAGTATTAATAAATCTGATACCGCGAGTCTAATCTCGACTTTCGGAAGCTTGCAGGCGGCTGTTAATGCGACGCCGGAGCAAATTAGCTCGGTGCCTGGGTGGGGTGAGAAGAAGGTTCAACAATGGACTGCTGCTGTGAGGGAGGAATTTCGAATACGCGGCCCAGCGAAAAAGACTGCGTCGTCGAGACCGGTGAGGAACGTCGTTGGGCGCGAGGAGTTGCATGAGGATGAGACGGAGGTTCTGCGCAGCTTGGAGAGAGAGCAGGCAGGGGGAGATATATTGGGGCTTGATGAAGCAACGTCGGCATCGTCTACTACGAAACGTGGGCCACCCCAGGAGGACGAGCCTGGCGATGGAATCATGGCTGCACTCGCGAAGCTCAGAGACAAGGAGGGCTGAGGTATTTGAGAGTGCCGTACGGGCAGCATAGAGCTGCCCAGTGTGACAGATTTCGACAGGCTTCAGCACGTATTACCTATGAGTATATACATTTCTGGAGACTTGGCGCCGGGGTTAGGAGCGCAAGATGGGTATCTGCAATTTTTGATACATAGAATGCCGTCTGACGCGCACCTATCTTCGACCATGGGAAGAATATAGGTGGATCGAATGACATCTTGCGAGTAGATTGTCCAGTCTGGTGGCGCGCCAGCGCTTACTGTCCGTGGATATCCCGTACAACCCTTTGGCAAGCGCGATTGCCCAGTGGAAGAGGGTGTGGGATGCTTTCTATCGTTGTCCATGAGGAAATGTTGGCACAGAGATATCTGTGGACGGTGGGCTTGGATTCAAAGAGCAGGGCCATAACTATGTATATAGGATGGATATACGAATGCAGGAGCAGTCGCAAGAAGCAGGCTATCCCAAGCCCATAACAAAGTATGTACCTAGCCTAGCTAGGTATTCCATGGACGTCGTAGCACTTGTCCGTGTATGCGGATGGAAGGATCTGCCGAGCACGACAGGGATTACCGACAAGCGGAGCCGAGCGCTAGTGACGACTAACTAGCCGGATGGGGCAGTTCACGTGACTGAATTCCCCACCTTTCCCGATTCTGGCAATCGATGGCCAGCTTCACACTGGACGACCAGGCCAGGCAAAGGCAGCTCCCCTTCTGCCGTCGTGTGTATCGGCCAACAACCTCTGTTCGGTGGTGAGTAATTCCCCATCTCCCTGGCCCAGCTGGCATCTTTGCATCTCTAGTGCTCCTGTTCATGTCCATGATTCGCTGTTCTTGCAGCGGCTCCATTTTTGCTTTGTCATCCTTATTATGATTGATGCGCGTACATTCCCCGTCGTTGTGCTAACCGTCTACTTTGCAAGATGGCATCATGGGGAAAGCTACTATCACGGCGATCGGCCAGGGACTTATAGCTAGGAGTGATGGTGACTCCAGCGGTCCTTCTGGCCCCCGTGCGAATCCCGTGAATGCTCCCCAACCCAAAACATCGTCCGTGTCCTCTTCCACCAGTGGTGTGAGTGCCTCTGCAAACGCAGGCAAAAATTTCGAGTTCGTTCTTGTCACAGATGTCGAGTCTCGGAGGCAGGTACGACGCCATGCCATGCGCCAGTATATGCGCAAACGCCGGCTCGAAGGGATTAAACGCTTAGAATCTTCTCGTGCTCCTATCACTGGGTGGAGTAGAACCAGCTCGCATACTGACAATGACTCCGGTCTATCACCTATTAAAACGGAAGATGTTGATTATGATGATGGCGACAATGCCGACGTGATTAACAGCAGTAGCAGCCCCACTACTTCGGGAAAGGGTAGTGTGGGCAATGTGACCCGTGAAACCTCCATCGGCGTGGATTCCGCCTCCGGGCGTGTCAAAGGTACCCCAGAGAGGGGGCGAGATTTTCTCTCTCCAAGCCCTACGAGTACGATAAGCTCAGGCTCCAAGGATCCTTTTGGCTCTTATCCTCTTGCGTTAAACCAGCAAGATCAGAATCTCATACATCATTGTAAGTATCCGCCTGCCATTGAGCGATCTTGATAGACCTTGGAACTGTACAAAATTTCCCATACATGTCATGGCAGTGGCCTTCTTCTCTCTACTTCCACAGTATCTGGTACCAAATGCATTAGACCATGTGCTCACCTCTCACTCAAGTTGTGTCCACCTATCCCTTGATGATGTATAAGATGGGCGACGCACAACAGAATAACCCAATAAGGGCGATATTCCATCAGCTAGCGCTTCACGATCCGCTCCCATTCCAAGCCATGTTGGCCATCGCTGCAAAGCACCGAGCGGGTGTCAAAGGTCAAACGGAGTCTGTGCAGTCGCTCACCCACAAGGGGAATGCTTTGCGCTTGATTCAGGAGCGTGTTCAAAACCGAGGCCCTGAGACCGATGACGGTATGATTTATGCTGCAGCAACTCTGGCGGTAATTGAAGTAAGCGCCCATATTTCGTTACATCGTATTTTCTTTTCCGTTGATTTGCCATGGTTTTCTTTTACCCATTTCTAACCCAAGAGATCTAGAAATGGTCAAAATATCCAGAGGTCGAACAAAAGCACATCAGGGGTATTACTGAACTAGTGCGAAAACGAGGTGGAATGCAAGGCATGAGAGCTACGAGTAGCTTCTTGGAGAGTATTCTGTATTGGTAGGCCAATGAAGTCCATTCATCACCATATATTCAACAACAGAGGTGATGCTAATAGTATATCCTAGGGTTGACTTTTCCTGTGACCCAAAGGCAATCATTTCGCCTAGTCTTCCTTGGACAGGGGACATTCCTGATATGCTTCCAACAACGCTTCCGTTCATGAGCCCTGGTATTCATCTTCCTGAGAGTTTGCGGACGTCCCTTGGCAATGAAATTGCCGAAAATGTAAGCGGCACTATGCGCGCCTGCGAAGATTTCCTCACGTTTTTCCAATTACTTCATGCGCTACAGGAACGCCTTGTTTCTGAAACGCCGCTTAGTCCGTCACAACCATCAGAACAGAATAAATCAAATTATCAGCATGGTCGGCCTAACCTACTTCACCCATCTACAACTTTATACACCCTTTTGACGATTCCTCACGATTATGACCATGGTATTCGCGACGTCCGCTTCATTGACGAGTATACTTGCGTGGCCTGTTTATTATACCTAAATATTGCATTGTATGATTATTATGTTGCCTCACGAAATTTTGATGACTATTTGAGATGGGTTACTTTGCAGCTGAGGAAAATCAATCCTTACGAAACTCCCAGCATCGCCTCTCTGCTTTGGATATTGATGGGCAACGGGGGGTATCCAGCATTCGAACCATCCGACAAAGGTGAGAGAAGCTGGTTCGCCTCGAGGATGCTACGAGTAGCCAAGCGCCTAGAGTGGAAACGCGGTGGGTCTCTATGGGACAATATTCGTCAGACGTTGCTTGATTTCCTCGTTACGCAACAGAAATGTGGGCTTGGGAGCCAGCAAATCAGTGAGAATGAGTTCGAGGCTCGGAAACACAGATTTCCATTGCAAGGAACTCCGCTGTGGGACGAAGATGAGATGCGGAGAGAGATTATGGGCGAGTCGTACTGCGGTTTGCCCGTATTTACCGCTCCGCTGGACCCGATCACATCTGGCTACGTCTATGAAAACGCAACGACTCTAGCGAGCCCGTCGCCTGGTTTCAAGACCGAATGACTTGATGAACGATTAACCTGGTTGGCAGATTTATCCCTCCCTCGCACCATTTTAATTTCCATTCATGCTTCTATTCAGTTCGCACCGATGTTTCCTCGCCCGCAATATACAACGTTCTACATCCTCCGGAGTCGTGGCTTGGTCCCCAAGCAGAGAGCCGCTTACGGATGCATCAAACGGTGCGCATTTCGTGATACCCTTATTCCATATGGGACAGGAGTTCTTTCTTTCTTTTGGTTTTTGGTTTTTGGTTTTTTTTCTTCTTCCCCGCTGAACGATTAGCCTCTACGAAGGGGTCTGAGAAACGTGGGCTTTGAGCAGCCCTTTTAGTGTCGTTCAGCTGTATATATACCTGTTTTTATCACCCCTATATTTTTTGCCATTTTTTATATGGATCTATCTACGCCCTATTTTGCGATCCCGTTGGTCTATTTAATGTCTTTATATGCCAGTTCATGTGGATTTAACTTCCTAAAAACAACATCCTTCCTCCTTTATACGCTGTTATTTGCTTGGTGATGTAGTTAAAGCTGGATAACCATTCTACAATCTGCATCATGAACTCTATAAAAAGACTAATAATGGTGCTTAATTTTCGCTCTGATTGACTACTTTTAGGACACCTGGAGCAGCGAGTGGTGCACGGCATTATATACTATGGAACTGCTCCTATCTCATCCTTCTGTTTACCAAGGGAGAATAATAGGGACTCTACATCGTGTACACGGCCAGTCTTTAATAAACTATATTATATACACAAAGGCAAAAATGAGAGATAATTTGTTAGGTGTTTAATTATCCCTCCAGATACCACATGACCCACACATATATATCCTTGCCTCGATATCATCCCAAGCTTCAGACCCCTACATCGATAGTTTTCGAAAAGAATTAACTCGGAGAGTTGGTTGGACCTTTGTGCCAGCTGGTGATGCACAATTTTCTCTCTTCCCTTCCCTAACCAGTCAATCTAACTGGACACCATATATCATCTGATAGTAGGTAGCGGTGCACCTAGATACATGGCAGAACCATAAATCGAAATTGGTAGTTTGGCTAGCCTTCTTTGTATCTTCAGCATTAATGGCGTCGACATCCCTCCGCATGGACTAAAGGTCGAGACCACAAATAGATTTGCCCCAGTGAATCAGGCGCAGCGCGAGCAGTGTTTATAAAGATAGTGAGAGAAGTGGGGTGTGCTAAATAGCATGGGCGAAGTCAGAGAAGAGCGGTACCAGACTAGCTTGTGGAAGGCTTCCGCAGGCGGCGTCTGACCAGAGGGTATATATAGTTCTGGTGGTGAGACATTCCCTTTCAAAAAAATAAAATACAACTCTTCGACTCGGCGCTAGCTGATAAATCAAGTATCAAATGCATCAATACTCAAGATCTTTGTTGTCCTACCTTGAGCACCCCAACCTGCTGAACTATCTGATCGAGTTCGCATTTTCTCCTCGTAGAATCGGTTAGCATACGTGCGGGCCAGATTATTGAAGAAAGACCGTGAAAGCTGTGCCTGCGATTGTGGTATTGCCCGGTTAATCTCAGCGTCTGGGTATTTCCACGGAAAAGAGGCTTTTGCGTGCGGACGACCCTTGGTGTGGAACAAATCTCCATTTCGTAAGCTCGCAGCCAATTCCCAGCAGGCGAGGCAGGATAGTTTAGAGACAGCAATGTACGGCAGCGATGGGACTCCTTCCTGATTTTCCTGAATTAGACGTAGGGTAAGTAGGCATTCATACATAGTGAACTGGGCCTTGGACTCTCCGCTCCTTGTAGCGCGGCCGTAGAAGGGAACCCGGGATATCTTTTTTTTTAATATTGTCAGGCTCGAATTCAACGTCATTATCCGCGAGGATTCGGTAACCGAGTTGATTCCACTCGCCAAATTCTAGGAGGCGAATCTCTCTGGGGCTGTTTGGCAAGCTCCGAATATGTATGTACCTCCATCCCGGACACATATTTCCTGTACAAACGTCGGGAATACGCGTACTTTAAAGTGTCATGGAAGCGCTCATCGTCGATGCTATCTTTTGTAGAAATCTCTATAACGGGAAGCCTGAGAAGGGATAGTAAGAGGACAGAGATCTAGACAGTATGGACTGGGGAAGGTCGCCTATGTGGGCACGTGATTCGGCGCTAAACAAGCGCGAGCAGCTTAGTGACTATTCCCAAAGCCGCCTAGTGTCCTGCGCGGTGCCGCGGCGAGTGCGTGGGGATAAAAAAAAAAAAAGTTTTGGTTTGCGGAGATAACAAGCTTTGCGTTCCTGAAAAGTGATAAAATTGCAGTCCGATAGCCACAGACATCCGTGCACCACTGCTGTCTAGAAATTACTCTTTTTTAGCAACCTGCGTTTCTCTTACCCAAGCTTGCATCTTTAGGCAAAATCCACTCGCTGCCCATCGTGTACTGAGACTTATCGCTCGTTTCTGCCGTGCAACCCCTCCATCCCAGGCTGCATAACACCCCTCACTGCAACGAAACCTGCCTATCCTGAGCGCGGACCAGCCATTCTATTGCCGCGGCCAGTACAATGGGAGATATGTCGAACGAAATCAAACTTCTCACGGGCAATAGCCATACGAAGCTAGCCCACCTAGTTGCGGATCGGTTCGTGTGGCCCTTGCCGGGGAAGGCACCGGAGTAACTGTGCCAGCAGTGCTGACGTTTACTAGACTGGGAATCGATATTGCCAAAACGATGTGCTTGAACTACTCAAATGAGGAGACAAGCGTCACCGTAGGCGAGTCTGTTAGAGATGAGGATGGCAAGTCAAGCCTAAACTCTTCAAAGGTTCCTTAGGAGGACCCTTTGCTTACATTCCTTCGACCCAATAATACAGTCTTCATCCTCCAATCCACCGCTCCTGGTGACGTTAACGACGGCCTTATGGAGCTGCTCATTATGATACACGCTTGCCGGACGGCATCAGCACGGCGTATTACTGCCGTCATCCCCAACTTCCGTGAGTTGAGCGTTTGAGTCCCAGTTGTACTTCTTTTGTCTTGATTTACCCCGCAGAGTACTGACTGGAGCAGCATATGGTTAGTACTCTTGATGCAGCGCATCAGCCGATGAATTACGTCTTCTCTCCGTCTACTCTACTTCTCCCTTCATTTACGATCAAATGCTGAGGTTGAGAAGCCCGCCAGGACAAAAAGGACCGCTCGAGAGCTCCGATCAGCGCCAAGCTTATCGCAAACATGATACAAACCGCGGGTTGCAACCACGTTGTCACAATGGATCTTCACGCCTCGCAAATCCAAGGCTTCTTCAACATACCCGTCGACAACCTATACGCAGAGCCAGATGTGCTAAGATGGATACGGGAGAACTTGCCCCTGGAGAAATGCGTGATAGTTAGCCCAGATGCCGGTGGAGCGAAGAGGTGCGTAACTAGCATAATGTGTTGAATACTCGACTCGGGACCCGGTCCGAGAAAAGATATCAAAAAACTAATTAACGCCACTTCAGAGCAACATCCATGGCCGACCGTCTCGACCTAAGCTTTGCACTGATCCACAAGGAGCGACCACGGCCCAACGAAGTCGGCCGCATGGTCCTTGTCGGCGATGTGAAGGACAAGATCGCAATTCTTGTCGACGACATGGCTGACACATGCGGAACATTAGCAAAGGCTGCCAAGACTGTCAAAGACCACGGTGCTACAGAGGTTCTCGCCATTGTCACCCACGGTATTCTCTCTGGCAATGCTATTGAGAACATTAACAACAGCTGTTTGTCGAAAGTTGTTGTGACGAATACAGTGCCTCTGGGTGATAAGATACAACGCTGCCCGAAGCTCCGCGTTGTTGATGTCAGTGCAACTCTTGCCGAGGCGATTCGCCGCACACATAACGGGGAGAGCGTTAGCTACTTGTTTACTCGTATCCCGATATAATGTGTTTGGGGATTCAGGAGTAACTTTTTCTCCGCGCGTTTTCTTCATTCGTATATATGTAGCTATGCTGCTTCCCTCCTCTTGAAAATCCAAGTTTTTGGCGACTTGGGTGCGTTGATCGTTTCGATCCAATACCTTATAGACATATCATGCGTCCAAGCTTACGATACCTGAGGTAAGCGGCTGAAATAGGAGAGAAAAGAAAAGGACAATCGGTTGAAAGGCGTGGGGTTCCAGAAGTCCCTTGCTGCTGAATGAATGAGGTGGGTGTTGCATACGAACATTAATAAGTACTCTCCGCAAAAGAAAGAGAGGAAAAAAAGTCGATTTGCAGTGTTCTTTTTAATTGTTACCATAAATTTCTCTGTATATATATACTCCGATTGCAGTACGTTTGTTAGCCCAGAACCCGCGGCCCTAATTGATGGCTCTCCTATTTTTCCATTTCCCCTTGATTCTCGGCGCAGTGAAGAGTACGTCCCTAATACTCAGACGATGTTGGTATGAAGGGTGGCAGGGTGGCGGGATGGAATGTGGAGAGAGGCGTTGGTAGTCTGTTATGGCAATGTTATATTATCAATTAATATAAAATAAATGCTGAAATAGTACGGATTCAAAAGCTCAGATTCAAAAGCAGTAGATGGTAGATGTTTGTGTGTCGAACTATTCGGCTGGCTGCTACTGACAAGGTTCAACCCCCTATTTGGTGGTTGATTCTTACCTTCCATCCAATATACTCACCACCCCTCATACCTTCTTTTTAGAGTGAGAGGGTATCTATCTGTATCTCTACTAGCATGATGATAATTTATAAAATAAATAAAAGAAGAAAGAAAAGAAAAAAGGCCCTGAAGTAAAAACATGCTAAATAAAAATCTAAACACTAATAATACAATTGTTGTTACACACATCCCCACAGAAAAGAATACAAGCTATTAAACGCCTCTTAAACCCACCAGCACTACACCCACTTCACTCCTCTTTCTCAGGTAGTCTCTGATCCAAAGACTGCGCAAGACACATCTCATAATAAATCCCCTTCCTATTCAACAACTGCGTATGCGTCCCTGACTCTAGCACCTTCCCCTTCCCAAACACAAATATCATCGACGCATCCTTAATCGTAGATAACCGATGTGCCACGGCAACCGTCGTTCTTCCCGACGCCGCCTGCGCCAGTGCCTCCTGAACTACTTTCTCAGAGTCCGTATCCAACGCCGACGTAGCTTCGTCGAGTAATAGAAGCTTCGGCTGCCGGATCAGTGCTCTGGCAATTGCGATGCGCTGTCTTTGACCGCCGGATAATTGCACACCGCGTGACCCGCATAGGGTGCTGAAGCCGTCCGGGAGGGAGGATATGAATGTGAAAGCGTTGGCTTGTTTGGAGGCTTCTTCGATTTTCTCGAATGTTGCATCAGTGGACAAGCCCATTGCTATGTTCTCGCGGATGCTACCTTGGTAGAGGGTTGGTTCCTGCTGCACGAGGGCGACGCGGCTCCGGTAGACTCGTGGGCACATGTTGGATATATCTTTCCCATCGAACTTGATGCATCCGGAGTTGGGATCGTAGAAGCGTTCGAGAAGTGCAATGATTGTAGACTTTCCGCATCCTGATGCGCCTACAAAGGCAGTGAATTCCCCGGGGCGAATCTAGTGCAAATACCTGGTTTTAGAGTCTGGGTCATATAGGTATAGGCAATGAGGACTCAGCTTACAGTTATATTCATCCGTCGAAGGACACGAGTATCTGGGCGCTGCGGGTACGAAAACTCCACGTTCTCCAACTCCACCAGCCCATCACCATCGGGTTCCTTGTCGGATTGGGAATCGTGCGACTTGTCATGCTCCTCCATCTTGGGCTTGAGGCTCCGTAGCCACATAATCCAATTTGCCGAAGAATGGGCCTTAGTTATGCCTGTGAAATGTTGAGCTTGGGAAACTACACGATGGCCTCAAGGGAAGAAACTTACTGGTAGTATAAGCGAAAAATTGCGCTGCGGCCTGACCGCTAAACAGCACACCTATGAAAACTATGAAGAACTGGTTCGTCGAATACTCCCCTGTAGAGACAAGGTGACCGCCATACCTAACATGAAAAGCTTAGTAAACCAGATACTCGTCTGGCAGAGGACAGCCGTGGAGCACTCACCAGAATCCAAGTCCCATCACAAGAAACTCAATAGACTGCGCCAAAGCATACCAGAACATAGTCCAGATGACGTTTTTAATTGAGCGGTGTACAATCCCATTCATGCGATCCCTATACTCGGACAAGATGTGACGTTCCATCGTCATGGACGCTACGGTTCTGATCGCCGAAACAGCCTCGCTAGCAAGGGATGCGCTTTGCGCAAACCGCATTCCTGACAAGGCATCAAACTTCATTTCAAGTCGAATTCGAAGGTATCCGCAAAATATCAGGGCAGGTAAGCCACCAAATATGACGACTAAGCCAAGTTTCCACCCGACTATGATAGCAAGTAGGCAGCTGCCTATGATATTGACGATTACTATCAGAATCAGTGGCGTATTAAAGCCAAGTAGATCTTGAAGCTGAGTCGGTTCGGTCGAGAGCTTAGAAGTCAGGGACCCAACAGTATTCTCTGGCTTGTCGAAAAATTCCATATCTTGGCGAAGAAGCGTATCGAATATCTCCAGGCGGTATCGATGGGTAAGTTTCTATGAAAATGTCAATGGATAGGAACCCGAATCGACCCATGCAAGGCGAACGAACCTGCGCGATGAGGTTGCTAACCCAACCCATTATAAAGTACCCAATGAGGTTGCCAACCGCAACCATAAAGAACATCAGGGCGAAGAAATCCCCTCGGTCAACCATGCGGTCTCTTTGGAGCGTGAAAACATTAACTAGTCGTGAAAATAGAATTGCCTGAGCGGGAAAGGTTAAGCCTTCACAAAGGGAGGTTAGTTTTTTCTCCCGGCATGTCTTCGCTGCGGGAGTGTGAGAACGTACCGCCCACGATGCACATAGCGAAAACAACTGCATATTGAAAGCCCAATCCCTTTTGTTCTCTTAAGAATATATATATGCATTTCAATAAGCTGTGTTTGAGCTTGCTTCCAGTCTCATGTGACTTGGCATCTCCAGTTGGCGTTACAGCCTGTGAACCTCTCCTCGAGGTTGGTGTTCGAACAAGGGCTAAGGGGTCGTCTAGTGACGCTGAAGAAATATGGTCCCCTTGCTCACTTCGCTCGTCTGTGTCACCTAGGTCTTGGGCGCCAACTAAATGAGCATATAGACCACCAGCAGCAATTAGTTCTTCGTGAGTTCCCTGTTCTGCGACCTGTCCTTGAGTAATAACTGCAATATTATCGGCATTCTTTATCGTGGCAAGTTTATGGGCAATAACCAGTGTTGTTCTATTCGCAGACACTTTATCAATAGCTGCCTGGACTGTCTTCTCAGCGTGAGGATCTAAAGCGCTAGTGGCTTCGTCAAGCAGAAGAACCTTTGGGTTGGAAATTATGCTTCTTGCGATCGCAATACGTTGCTTCTGTCCGCCAGAAAGCATACCTGCTCGTTCTCCAATCTCGGTATAGTAGCCCTGACAACATTCGTTAACAACTCGTTGATCGTAGAAGCTCCTATGTGTACCATACCTTTGGAAGATCCACGATGAATTCGTGCGCATTCGAAAGGTTACATGCTTCAACCACGTGCTTCATCTGCTCTTCCTCCGTTTCATTTTCCATGGGCGTCCCAATTAGGCCATAGCATACATTTTGAAAGACCGTTCCGTTGAACAAAACAGGCTCCTGGTAGCCAGAATTAGCTGAATCCCATTTACAGAGTAGGAGATAAAAGTGTACCTGTTGGACTAATCGAATCTGGGATCGAAGCCACCGAACATTAAGTTCAGTAATATCACGGCCATCGAGGCGTATAGACCCTTCTCCCACATTATACCAACGCTCTATCAGACCTACAACAGTGCTCTTGCCGCACCCACTTGGTCCAACTAATGCTGTTGTTTTACCTGCGGGAATATGTAGATCTAATCCACGCAAAACCTGATACGTCGGCCTTGAAGGATAGGAAAACTGGACGTTACGAATGTCGATGGCCCCGGAGGTTCCTTCGGGTGTCAGCCCAGACTCAGATAATGGGTCAATATCGGATGACCGATCTATAGTTTTGAAGAGCTCCGCGGCGGCAGATGCGGCCTTTGAAAATGCCATGGCATGAGGTGCTATTTGGGTGACACCGGTTGCCGCCATAATAACCGAAAAGAGAACTCTAGACATTGTATCAGTATAAGAAGCGCTGAATATAGAGCAGGGCTAAAAAGGGAAGGACTTACGTGACGACGTCTCCAGGATCAGATATTTCCCCCCGAGCATACATCCTGACACCCTGCCAGAATACTAAGCCGTAAGCCGAGAAAATGCAGAAAAATTCCAGAGAGAAGAAAACACCGTAATTGGGGGACTTTTTGTTTCCAATGAGATGGGCAAGGTTCATAAGATGATCATATTTTTTGGACAGCCTTGGGCGCGCCCAGAATGCCTGCAAGGTTCTGACGCTGGAGAATGCCTCCTCTGCCAATGAACCTGCCATAGAGTAGTGTTCCAAAATTTCTTTTTCTTGCCTCGCGTCAATGCCAATGCACACTGTCATGACAGCAGCCATGAAAGGCATAATACCAATAGCTATAAGGGTCAGCTTCCACTGGACCACAAGAGCCAAAACAAAGGCGGTAATGATGGTTGAAATCGCCTGGATAGTCATGCCTAATTTCTCGGCGATACCCTGGTTGATGAGATTGCCGTTGGTGGTCACTTGCATGGCAGTTGCACCTTTGGCCGCGGTGTCAAAATAGCTAATATCCTGGCGGAGAGTTTTGTTCAGAAACTCCACACGGATGGCTTTTGTTGTTCTTATGGCAGCGACCGTAATTGTAACCTTGGTCCGAGTCAGCATATGCTTCATTCACGCAGGAAAGTTCAGAAGTCCATTAGGTAGCTACCGAGAAGACGTAAGTGAGAATGAGCCTTGCCACAAATAGATATAAAAACCATCGTCTTGTGATTATCAGCTGATTGCTTACTATTATTGGGGAGTAGAGAAACTCACGAGAATGAGTCCACCTCTGAGCGGAATTCAGCAGGGGTCATTATCCCTATATCAAAATTCGAGATTCTCGTTATGAAGCCGCCGAACACGAGGGTCATAAGAGGGGTGAGGGTCCCCGAAGCCGCAGCACAAAAAAACGAAATGCCGTATAGTGCCCACGCAGTGGAATCCGTGTACGAAAACACTCGCTGCTCATTGTTCTGCGGTCAGCTACAGAAAAACCACAGTCATCAGACGGCTAGAAGCGTACCAATAGATGGCTCATGCCCCCCTCATCTTGCTTTTTATCCTCCTTTGGAGAGCCATCACTGGTTGATGGCGATTCATTCTCTGCCCGGTCTGTCATAGGGAGCCGGCTGCTAACACTGAGAGCTGGAGAAATATGAAATGGGGGTGACCTTGCAAAAGAACCAGGAAACCAGTGCACCTACTAACTCATCAACAGTGCAGCACTGCCCATACAATATATGACAGTAATGCCAACAGATGAGGAATCATTTGAGAGCATAGAATTCATCTCAACCCATAATATTTATTTTTAAGGCTCTTAGGCCATATCTTCCCGCATTTTAACAGACGGAGCCCGCGGACCCCAGGGGAACTTGGGACAAGCTTTCCTGCGGCAGACTTATTAGTTCATAGGAATACGAGCTTGGAGTGTGGAGTGTGCAGAGTGACCGCATCAGATGGCAATACAGAGCCACTAATGGCTTGGCGGAGTGAGTCAGCAGGCCAAATTCCTCCGGTCACCGGGCCAATCAGAGAGTCTCAAGACCTGGTTCCGCCGCCAAGAGGTAGTCCTCGGGGCCCGCGGATTCCGAAGTCCCCCATGGGGCTATCAGGCAACAACATACTCTCAATCAGTGTACTCAAGGGGCGACTGGAATCATGTCAATATCCTCTCCTACTTGTAACCTTGAGTCTCGAGGTGACCAGATGTTGGATGACCGAGGCACACGGCCGCCGCACATGTAGTTAAAGTTCTCTCTGGCAGCATTGATGCAGGGAGCTCCCTCAATAGGGTTGGGTCTAGGCATCTCCAGAAGAGTTTTGAAGACGAGACTTGGAACCTTGTAGCCCTACATGGAACTTGACGGAACAAGCGGGCGCGAACCTCCGCCCGGCCAATCGCTCCCGAATCTGCGTGCGGTGGGTTCCTCCCCTCTTTAACGGAGTAGTATTGCATTGCTAACTACAGCAAATGCCTGTCAAGTGTGATTATTGCCGTCATCGGAAGGTATGCCACTTGTATGTTCTTTTCCTTCTGGGATCGCCCTTGCTAAATTGAACTACTAGATAAAATGTGACAGAAATTCGCCGTGTTCCAATTGCAGAACAGCAAACACCCGTTGTCACATCTCTCCCAAGGTGAAGGACCAGCGGCAAAGGGTTCTCATATCCCATCAGTAGTACGTCCCTGACTACACTGTATCGCGGGAAAGAATGAATAACTAAACGGATACAGTGAGAAGAAGATTGAGTTGATCGAAGAAAGACTTTCGGGTATTGAGAGCATTCTGCGGGGCCTTGCCATCAGTATATCAAACGCGCCCCCTGCTGCCAGCGCCAATCTAGCCATCGATAGCCAACTATCCCGACAGGATGGAAGACAAAGATTGTCTACAGCTAGGACAAGCGTGGAACCTTCACAGCTGACGCCTGGATTCGAAGCAGAACCATCATTCGAAGCACATTCTGCACACGCCAGCGAATTGTTTGCGAAGGCCATGGGCAACAGTCCAGGCGTGTATACTAACCCAGAAATGGCTGAGGCCCTTTCCTCACTGCGAGATATTGTAAAACGACAACGCCCTCCAACATCAGTACATACTTTACGATTTCCTGGCCAGCTAGAAAGGGAACGGATTGATGTGACCAAACTGGAACTACCCCCGATCGATGCAATTTCAATGTTGCTTAAGCTGTGCAAAGGTATATTCCACTGCCACATACACACAGCAACCATTATATACGGTCTTCTAATTGATTTTAGAATCCCATCCGTTCTTCTTCCTAAGTATTGCGTTTGTCAGCCTCGAAGAATTTATCCAGTTGTGCAAGGACTTATACTTCTGTGTCGATGAATGCTGCATTGCACACTTTGCTTGTGTAAATGGCTCTCTCTCTTACCTCTTTGACGAATACAAGCACTATCATAGTGGCAATCCCGCGACTGCAATGTTCAATGATTACGCAGCGTTGTGTCGAAGAAACTTTGAACTTGCCATTGGTGACTTTGATATCTTTGTGCAGCCAAGTTTGCAGAATGTATCTGCTCTAGCCCTTGCTGTACTTCCCCCTTTCCTTCCATTATACATGAACGGTATAGCAACGGCTGACGGATAATAGGCCTTCCACGCAACTGAGTTGTCGAAGCCCTCTCTCTGCTGGAATTTTGTATCTGCTGCGGCACGCATGTGTCAAACCCTAGGCTATCACCGCTCAGTCCCCGCCAGCGAAACTGAAGCTTCAGCAAACAGCATTAGGAAAGTCTTTTGGTTCCTATACATTCTTGATAAGGATCTGACCTTGTGTCTGGGACGCACCTCCGCTTTTCAGGATTATGACATCGCGGTTGAACTTCCCAAACCGTCACCTAACCCGAAACACCGCCCTTGGTCCTACTTATACACCTCTTGGATATCTTATTCTCGAATTGTAGGTCAGATATATGAACGGCTATATTCAGTGCGAGCACAGTCGGAGAGTGGGGACGTAAGGGCTAGACATGTCACGGAGCTAGCAAGTGAGGTTGAGCATTGGTCCTTGCAAAAGATAGAGGTCTACATTCCCCCCTATCCTCCCGTTGTCAGTCAACTAAAGTAATATTCGCATACTCACATACCTGTTTACCCTTTCAGCAGGTGGACTTTAATGACGTCCCCCACGCAAAGTTTTTCGAGTGGAATGTACCAGCCACGAAAATGAGCAGGTACTTTCTTTTAACACTCATATACAGGGTTCTGCCGTCGAGCCAAAGCCCAGCCGGTCTTGACCCGAGATGTATTGATGTAGCCCGGAACGCCCTATTGATCCATCAGCATTTTGTGCGCGAGTTTCAGGACAAGGACATGTTTGCGTGGAAGGGTTATATTAACTGGTGAGTAGGATCCAGTCCCTATGACTCCCCTTACTTCCTTGTCTTCCCCGCTCCACGCTCTATCACCTCTCGTCAGATGTTCTCGTTCTCATATTCTAAAATCCAGGACTCTACTCCAATGCCCCTTTACTCCGTTCATCGTTCTATTCTCCCACACCATTTCGTCGCCTGATCTCGACGATCTGAAGCTCCTCGAGGAAGTTTCTTTGTCGCTTCAAGCGGCAGCACGTGTCTCAGATGGCGTTGAACGCTTATCTCATATATGCTCTGTATTCTACAAAGTTGCGAAGGTCTACGTGAAGGCCACAAATAACTCTACCAGCAGTAACCATTCACCAATACCGCCGTACCCTGGTACTGAATTTGATACTTATCTCCAAGCACTTGGATTGGGGATGCCGTCTGTGAGCACCACCAACACTGCAGCTCCTGCTGGGGGTGCTGGCTTCCCATCTCGAACCCCAGGCACTTCAGGCAGCAGTGAGGCGCCAGTTGGAGACCTCCATCCTCTAAATCCGTTCGAGGGTGCGGGCTCGCCTGCTTTACATGATATGTACCTTGGGAATCCGTATATGATGGGGTTATTGGATTCGGATTCGTTCTTTACTCAGGATAATCCACGATGAAAAGGTTGGAGTTTTTTTGAGTGAATGAATATGTATATATAGGACTTGGCTGTATGTACAGTAGAGTACATACCCCTTAAAAATGCCATGGTATAACCATCAGCCAAGTAAGCGAGTGCCAAAGAAATCAAGTGTAAGTGAGCTAGTAGCATCTTGTTTTGAGGTCTGGTGGTGTTAGGATAATTCTTTTTCCCCTGGACACTCCGGGACCGTGGATATTCCATATCTTTCTATTCCCCCCTTTATCACTAGCTTAGATCAAGCTTAAACTAGACTTTCCCTGGTGATTATCTCGCTCTATCATTTCATGCTATATAAATATAAAAAGTGTCTTGGTGGAGAAACAAAAATTAAGGATCAAAAAAGGGGGATTATTTGCTTTAATTTCTACTCCGTAATAAAATAAAAATAAAAAACAGGAGAAAGAAACATAGGGTTACTTAAGCTAGGGGGTATATATAACAAAATATCGTTTTTCTTTTGAGGGGAGGGAGGAAACCAAACACAGTAAAAAAAGGACAAGCAAAGGAAATCAAAATCAGAATAAAAAAACCTCTTTGCTGCGGAGCGGAGAAGGTGGGGGGTGTGGGTCGACAAAAAGTACATATATAGATAAGCCCCACCGCCACTTCGTTCTCCCTCTCCTGAAGGAAAAAGGTTCAGGAGGTAGAATTGGGCAAAGAAAATAGAAAACCAAGTAACTACCTAGGATCCAAAACTAGATCTGGTCATCTCTTACTCTGTACTCTGTACAAACGATTGTATCCACTCTAAAAAAGGGGGACAACGGGGGGGTAAGTAGAAAAATCAGGTTTCAGCCATGGGGGGGGTTTGAAGTTTTACAAAAGAAAATGGTCACCTTTTTTTTCTTTTCCCCCTTATTTTCGCAGTCGATGGCAAAAAGGGGGGAACTTTTCCTCAGCCACCCCCCTAGAGGCTAGATGACCCACACGCACAAGAACACAAAGCATAAATCAATGATGGTCAGGGGGCAGGAATCTTTTTTGATTTTCCCCGCGCATGGACACCAAGTGCAACAAATAGCTAAAAAAACACCCGATAAAATCACAAACGATGGTATCCCTCGAGAAGAAGAGGAGGAAGCAAAATTTGAGATCACAGAGGAAGAAAATTCAAATAAAACGAAAGTTTTAAACACACAACCGTAGATGCGCAAAAAAAAACAGCAGAAAAAAAAGAGATTAACAAAAGCTACTATCATGAAGAAATATTTCTTTCAGACAGATTTATGACAGAAAAGGACAAAAGAGAAACGAGCACAAAAAAAACAAGCAGGGGAAATCTAAGTTGGTTTATCACATCCAATCCTACCCAGTAATGCTTTTCGTTCATTCTGATCGCTCAACGTAACGCGGCCCCTGCCTGTTCGGATCCGGACAGGGTGGTGATGATGGCCCTGGCTCGAGCCGCTGGAGATGACAGTTTGCGGGTTCGATTCATTTGACATTCTTGCCGAGCCGTTTGTGGAGCCCGCGCCGTTCAAACCGTTGGCCTTCTCGTCGTCTACGTCGACTGAGTCTTCTTCGTCGTCGCTGCGGGTATCTTCCGCTCCGCCAGTTCGCAGGACACTCACGGCAACGCGCAGCACCATGGTGAACCATATGAGGGAGAGGATCTGGAGGAAGGCGAGGAAGGAGAGGAAGACCCATTTGATGCGAGGGCTCATGCAGATGGGTCCGTCAGCACTCTGGAATGGTAAGAGCAAGTGGCTCCAGTTGTTGGATATGCCGTCCGTGGTGAAGCGTTCGCCGGTAGCGCGCGAGTAGCAGCCATGTGGCATGACGGCGGGGACGTTCTTGTAGATTGACCACCAGAGAATTGGGTAGACGCCGTGTCGTGAAATTGCCCAGGTAACGAGGAAGACGACGAAGCCAACAGTGCAGGCGGCTTCGTAGCCAAGGTACTTTAGCATTTTGGCGGCCTGGCAGCGGTGAAGAGAGATTAGCCAGGTGTGAGATTACATTGGGCAGAGAAAAACAGATAGCAGGGGTAAACTTACAGGCAAAAGCAAATCCACGATATCCATGGTGGCCAGCACAACGTTGGCAACGTTGTAGAAGCCGTAGGTATAAGCGCCAAAAAGCAAGATGCTCGTGACGACATGGTGCGTGAGCATTTGATAGTGGTCTTTCCTCCTCTCTTCAACGTTGACCATCACGATCTGCTGCAGCCAGAATGACAGCTGCATCAAGAGGTACCATTTGAACACGCCTGAGATATCTCTCGTCGGCCAATCCGTCCATATCTCCCAGAAATTGAACCAGTATTTCGAATTGTACCAAAGATACTAGTAGAGCTCTTGCATCAGCGATATGGTCGAACTCGACATGGGAGATGCAGGTAGGGGGGGCTCACCATTCCGTATGACCAGAACCCTCCGTAATAAACCAGCTGCCATCCCTGCTCTGCAAAGCGAATACAGCCTTTTCGATTAAGTCCCCATTGGTGCGCAATGGGTTGAAATATCCAATCCATTGTAATGGCCCTCACAGCTGTAAAGGCCACAACAGAGGTCATAACAAAGTATACATCGTCGTATCCTTGAAAGTAGACCCCTTTCTCAGGTTGGTAATATGGCAGCTCTAAAAATGGCGTGGTGTATGGCCTTAGGGATGGGTAGAGGTTGTGGACGGCGAAGAGGGTTATAAGGATGGTAAGGGATATGCCTGCGAGTTGCCAATTGGGAGGCAATCGGTTAGTAACGACATTCAAGAGATCCCCCAGACATGCGATTGGGAGGGCCTACCTATCTGGTTCTCGAGCACCCATTGTCGAGACGTAAGGGTATTTTGCGTGGCCCCTCTTCGATCACTCGACTGGGTTGAAACACAGGCATTGACCTCGGTGATGGAATTGGACATTTTCATCTCTGATCTAGGCATTGTCGGAGACTGCTGGCCTGGTCACCAGACCAGGGAATGTGGGAAAAGTACGGAGTCCAAGAGAATTTATGTGTAAGACTAGCAACAGACAGCATCAAGATTCTCGGATAAACGAAAGGCAGTTTCAGGAGGTATGTGGTAGTGACAGACGCACGGACGATATGCGGTTGGATGGGTTCAGGGTCTAGCGAGCGAGCGAGCGAGCGTGGGATTAACCTGGGGGAAATGGTGGTCAGCATGTATTCACTAAGATGGGCAGCAGGAATGCATACCTCGACTTGATAGTGACAGTTGCGAGGAGGCGTACAGACGGGGTAGATTAACAGAAACGAAGGTGGAGGAGAGATTGAGAAATGCTAGTTGGCAGTTGGTGTCTGGTAGAGGTGGAGGTGCACAGTGAACACCGGCCGTTTGCTGTTATCAGTTAGTTCCTTCGGATGCAGTCAATTGCTCCACCACGCTGCCGTTGAATGTGCAGTCATGTAGCAAGCAATGCAGGTAAACACTGGAGCAGACCTGTACCAGATACCCAGGCCACGGTGCTTCTCTTGCGTAGAACCCAAGTCGCAGCTACCTCGGTGCTGCTCAACCATTCCCAACCAACGTGGAAATCTCCCCTTCACCGCTTACTTTGCTCGGCCAATCACAGCAGTTGTTATTATCACGTCCCCTCTTGCAGCAGCTGAGTCAGCACCCGCCAATGCTCGCCGGTCTTGGCTCTCTTTCTCTTTATCTCTCTCTCTCTCTCTCTCTCTTACCTTCACCACCACACTCTCTGTCACTCTCTGTGAATGAAGGAATGTGGAGGGGCTGCAAGGATAGTATGGGGGTTCCATCGACTGGCCTACGCTAGGTGCACTTCGGCATCTTTAGTCTAGCCCTGCCTACTTGGCTCCTCGCGATACCAAATCGATCCTGTTCAGAAGCTTCGGGCTTTTATTTAGCTTTAGTTTCCCGAGGGCTGCCACCTGGTTACACAAAAGGCATGACACAATAGTTTTCTGTTCCTGGCTTTTGTGCCTGCCTCGTGACTCGTACCTGCGGCAGTATATCATCAACTACCCCTTGAGAGACTATCTCCTTGATGCTCAAACCTGATATGCAACTGGCCAACTATCGACAAGTATAGATAACACTGATATCGTGATACTCCTAATCCATTCGAATACACCTATCAAAGTATGAAGTCATGCAACGATTCATTGACGAGAAATCAAATGAGTCAATGTATGCAAGAGAACGGATACCTGAATGCTTCAATATTTTGATGTCCGGTTCCCCTCGTTTCCTAGCGGCCCAACAGGCACTCAAGAACCCATGTGTGCTTCAACCGTGACCTTATTTTTAACTTTCATCTGCAATCGGAGTGGAACGAAAACGGTCAATGCCCAATACTCTCCATTTTTTGGCACTTGCCCACTTGGCAGGTGAACGGGCTGGGAGGATAAGACTGTAAGATGAAAGGAGTTTGATCTTTTGCATCTGGCTTGATTGCACCTGCTTGCATACTTAAAGCATTTCCTCCTCCACGGGGTTGGGGACAAACAGACTATCCGAGTCCCGATCCGAGACTCCGACACTCGCTTTCCCGCACCTCCGGCACTAACTTAAACGCCCAACCATCTCTCAGCCTCTACCGTGCATGGGTCCGTGTTAACTGGCTAGTTCACGCCACGATACGAATATCTCATCCAGAAAATAGCTGCATTGAAAATTCAAAGGCAATATCCGTGACACAAGCTAAAAGGCTTGTCGTGTAGTGGGACGTCATGGCATTGGCCGTCGTAGTCGGGTTTCCCTGACTATCCCACGATGGCTTCAACATACATCACATCATACAATACCGTTTGGCCCCCCTGGATGCCAGCCGCTTTTCTTTTTCACACTGTGACGCATATTGAAAAAAGATTACTGCTTGAACATTACACATTTCATGGTCTGGAGCGGATGAACCCTGCCTCCCTCCGTCTGCGATATGATCAATATATGAGATCATGGCACCCTCAATTGGGTGCGTCTTGATGTCATTCTTTATAATTCCTTTCCAACCTCGGTCCACGATGTACCCGAATGTCCGTTTTCTAGATCATAGTTACTCCGTTCCATGATTTCGGTCATGGAGTGCAGGCACCCGGGGCGCATATAAGTGCAGCTTCCACATGTACACTTGTTCCCCTATTCCATCAAGTTCTTCTTTCTCTTTCAGAGAACTCTTAATATCCATAGTTGGAGCATTGAGACTACCTTGATTCATTGACCTACCGTTCATCAGATCGTTATCGCTTCATCCACGAAAATGCAGCCATCTCTGATCGACGAGTTGAAGAATTCACTCAAGTCTTCTGACTTGGTGACGCCTAGCTCCGAAAATTATGACAAGGCTATTCAACGCTGGAATGCAGCTATTGAAAAGAAAGCCGTATGTATCTAGAGCCCATAAACTAACAACGGGCATTTCACATTTAACATTATCTGTTTTGACAGGGTGCTGTGATCTTCGTCAATTGTGTCGAGGACATCGTCGCCGCTCTTCTTTTCAGCCAGACCCATTCTATCGACTTGGCTGTTCGCAGCGGTGGTCACTTCTCTGGGGATGCCAACTCCTCTGACAGAGGAATTGTTATTGATCTCACCAACTTCTGCGAAGTGACCGTGGACCCAGATGCCAAAACAGTCAAGGTCCAGTCCGGTGCGAAATGGCCTGCCATTGACAAGGCAGCCGCGCAACATGGGCTTGCTACTGTCGCAGGATCAAGCTCTCAGCCCGGCGTTGCAGGCGTCACACTGGGTGGGGGATATGGATGGTTGACAGGCGCGCATGGCCTGGCTCTAGATAACATTATGAGTACTCGCGTTGTTCTCGCAGATGGGTCCGTGGTTAAAACATCCGAAACCGAAAATCCCGATTTGTTCTGGGCATTAAGAGGGGCCGGGCCGAATTTCGGAATCGTGGCAGAGTTCGTCTTTCGACTACATGATCAGAGAGCCAATGTTTGGGCAGGGGCACTCGGGTTCCCTCTGCCTCTCGCCGATAGGGTTTTCCAATTTGCCAGCTCCGCCGTCTCGAAGTCCAAAGGCGAAGCTGGAATGCTTGTGATTCTCTGTGCACCACCTCCAGCCTTTAACCCAGTCATAGTGGCCTCCATCTTCTATAACGGCTCCCCTGATGAGGCCAAAGCATTCTTTGGGCCCCTCTACGAAATAGGCCCCATATTTGATGCTACTCGCGAGGTCCCATATTCCACGCTCAATACCGTTAATGACCAGCCTACTCGGCCTGGTACACGTCGCAGAATTCATGGCGCGCTTTTCGCAACCCCACTCAAACCTGGCATCTTTCAGGGCATTATTGAAGAATACCAGGCATTCATTGATAAGTCACCGCCAGGTGTGAGCTCCGAACTCATCTGGGACTTCCACAGTATCTCTCGTGTGTTAGAGATACCTCAATCCGCAACCTCGTTTCCGAATCGGGGTAACCATTATAATATCATGGTTACCGGCGGCTGGCCCGATAAGGCACTCGACGATCACTGCACGGAATGGGTTTTGAGGGCATCAGGAAAGCTTCGCGAGCTGTACGAAGAGTCGAAGCCAGAAGGCTCCGTTGAAGGAACAGGGTACTACACGAATTATGATAGTAAGTCAAGCAGTGTTAAGCCAAAGAAATAACCGCTGACATCGCTCGCAGACAACCATACAGAGGCTGCCAAGGTTTTCGGACTGAACTATGCACGACTGGTTGAGTTGAAAGCAATCTATGACCCGAAGAATGTCTTCAACAAGTGGTATCCTCTTTAAACAAATGATTATTTCGGGAGCATCGCGCATGGACAGTTCCTCTTTCCTTTTCCCTTACCCTCCTCTCTCTCAATTTCAGCTATATTTACCGTAACAGGACAAGCTTTAAGCAAGTTCACAGGTTTGATATAGTCGCTAGCATACCAGCTCAATGAGCAATACTATGGCTTCATTCCCATTGTTTGAACGCATCAGGATCTAATGTATGTAAAGCCATATTAGATACACGTATATACTGTGCATAGTTCGACCACACGAGGAAGAAAGCCACACGCCCGTGCCCCTGGGCCGTGCTAAAAATAGGTCCCTAGTGGAGTGCGGGATTTAACCTTAATCTTATCCGAACCCCACGCTACCAGTCCCGTGATTGTGTGTCACGTGAAGAGCACTTTGAATGACAACATGCAAAGCACATCCACTTGATTTCTTGAAGCTGTTGTTGATGCAGCCAGATACACCGAAATCTCCCCGCGTGAAACCACCCTCAGGGCCTTAGGAACAAGATGGTGTCCTTCGACACGTAAGTTATTTCCCCACCATTCTGGAGCCGCATATATATATACTTACCAAAATTGAATCCAGCGTCAAAGGCCTAGCGATCTTCTTCGCGCCCATAATCATTCCACGCGCAATCTCCTTCTACCGCTCATTCCGCACCTCTCTTCGCCAGCGCCCTCCTCCCGTTCCCCTCTCGACCTATGCCACGCGAGCAACAAACATCCTCTTCTTTGCGGCCTTTACATTCCTAATGCTCAGTCTGCCATTAAACGGCTATCCCCAACCCAACATCTTCCAACTCACATCCTCACGCTTCACCACGCCGACAGAGCTCTTATTCTCGCGCCTCGCCCGACTTCGGCCCCAAGGCACCCTCACAGACGATGACCTCCTTCTAAAAGTGAAATTCGGCTCACCCGCCGCAAGAAGACTCTATCTACGTTTCGGATCCGATCCCTTACTCTCCTGCACCTACTGCTCAAACGATAGCCCCCAATCCTTCATCCTCTACTACCTGCCCTTCCACACCCTCCTCCCACACCTCATCCACCTCCTCCTCCTCGGACTCTCCACCTCCGCGCCCCTCGTAGGCCGACAGACAAGCAAATGGCGCAACAAATTCCTCGTCGCAGCCATCGCCTTTTCCATCCTTGACATCAGCATAATCTCCACGTACGACTCGCTAACCGGTAAATCCGCCACCATGCACGACCGCACCTCGACCCCACGCAGCCTACACAACACAGGTGTAACCACGCGGTTTCTCGCGCTCTCAATCTTCGACGCCGTGTGCGCGGGTCTAATCTACTTATCGGATACGAATCGGTTATTTTACACACCGCCGTCCACGGCAGAGCAGGCGGAGCAACTTGTCAACGCAGCGGGGACGGCGTTGGCGAGCGCGACGTCGAAATTGCATGCGCTGAGTGTGACGAGGAATGCGGTGGTGAGGGATAAGGCGTTGAGGGCGAGAGATGATGCGTATTGGAGGACTGTGGTTGCGATGGAGGGGTTTCCTACGGATAGTAGTAGTAGTGGTGGTGGTAGTATTTGGGAGGAGGAAGAGGTTGTGAGGGCGATGACGAGGGCGATGAATAATAGCCAGGGAGGGAAGGGTGGGGTTGATGTTGTCAAGTTGGGCGCGGATGCGAATGGTTATGTTGATGGGGTTACAGCGGGCCTGGAACTCGCTGACAATGGAGCCAAGTAGGTTGGAGCTTCTTCTGGATGATTTTGTTTGCTTTTCTTTTTTTTCTCTCATTTCTTTTTTCTTTCCTTGAGGCGGCATAAGCATCGCACTGCAGGCTTTTTGTGATATAGAATTTCATCAAACATGGTAAATGCAAATGTGTGGGATTATGGGCAATTTTCTAGTTGTGCTTTTTGTCCAGCAGGCAGGGGGTCTTGTATATCTGTGGTTTCTCTTTCATTGTTCTATGTAGAGTTGACAAGATGGTTTATCCCATCAGAGAGTCAAAATGACAATCCAGAAGCAAAAATGCTTCTGCTTAAATATTCAAGGTTAATCCTTTATACTAAACCTGATCTATCCTGCAGTTGTCAGTTCTCTACTAGAGCTCACAGTGTCTAATATAAAGCATATCATCATCATCATCCCTGATTCCACAGCATCTCAAACTCCCTTTCCTTAGAAAATACAATTATCTCATCCAACACAACTCAATCTTCCAGTGCATCTGTATATCAAACAGAACAAAATCACTCAAAAACCATTGTCCCTGTCTGAATTTGCTATACTTGAGTAATCCTCTGAGTTCTCACACTGCCAATTTGACAACATTGTGTCTTTTTTACCCCTTCTTCTAGACTCCTCCTTCCACAGCTCATGGAGTACACTGATTGAGAGTATGTTGTTGCCTGATAGCCCCATAGGGAGATATGATGGATAGTTATAGATATCTTGAATAATCAGTTTAGAGGTGAAATTTATAAATACAGTATAAGCATTTTATCTATTGCTTTAGTAAGTAAATAAACTAGACCTAGATCTAAAGAAACAGATAATTATAACAGGGTTGGATAGATATAGTATCTTGGTTTATATACTACAGGCAGTTAAATAGTAGATATTATATCCTGAACAAGAGAACAGTTCTTGTACTATACAAGATAGAGAAATAAAACTAGTAATAATAGGAGTATAAGCAACACCATGTCAACAGTCTACTCCTCCACTCATTTTTTAGTTCATTCAAAGTAATCATACATTGATCAATCGATCCAAAAAATAAAATAAAAACAATTTTCGCACCCTGGGCGAGACTCGAACTCGCAGCCTTTAGATACCATTCTCTGAAAATGGTTCTCATAGGAGTCTAACGCGCTACCATTGCGCCACCAGAGCCAATTTCCTGACCAGCTTTTTCACCATTTCTCCAATCAACGTCCTTTTTCTTCAGATAATGTTTACAACAGGTCACTTTGGTTGATTTGCTATCACATTGGATGATATAGCTAGGTATCACTATACATTAACGCCAATACGACGCTACATAGCAGCTGTCAAGTTTGGAATCTATACTATTCACTTATCTGAGCCGCACGTATCGGAAGTGAAAGCGATGCATAGTAAAAAAGCGGAGAGTAAATTCATCAGGCCCAATGGTATCAACAAACGCCAGCTGCAGCAACAGCAAGAACAACAAGAGCAGTGGTCAGAAGTTTGGAAGTTGGAGGAAACAACCGAACCATCATCGACGCCACAAGTCCAGAAAAAGGTATAAAAAATACAAAGAACAAAACATGCAATAATCATCTCAAACAAAAAGGAGAAACCCATTAAAAAGCCACCATATCCATTCCAAATGCGCTACATTGCGAGAGGAATGCCTGGAAACGAATAACATATGACCCAGATTTGGCTACCTTGCTCCGATCTCTTCTTTTCAACTCCGTCGAAAAAGAAAAAGAAAAAAGAAAACGCTCGGATGTTGATAATTCAACTGATAGGGGGGGTGTTTTCTTCTGACCGGTTGAGTACAGAACGGGATGGCAGAGGTGGCGTCGAGGTCCCATCTCCATGGAGCCTAACACGATCAACCTCATCACCGTCATCATCCTCATCATCATCATCATCACTAATTGCCGGGCTATCAAGATCTCTGAATTGCGGACTCTTCAAAACAACACTAGCCAATTCGGGAGATTCAGGATTTAACAGGCTTGAACCGCGGCGATGTCCACTACTTTCGCCATCATCAGTGCTTTTTGTTGATGCAGTGTCCTTTGAGATCGACGAACGCGAATCTCGGGGTCCTTGTTGCGAAAGATCCAAGCTTGAGGTAGATGCGATCCCTATAGCTTCTGCAACAGCTGCGGCTTCCTCCTCTGGGAGCTTTGTGGCGCTGCCATCGGCGCTGCTAGACCTGTTGAATAGTTGGCTGCCCTTTGATTTGCTCATGCGGAGGATTTGGTTGTAACTACGACGCGATGGGTCGGCTAGACGTTTCTGCTTCTTCTTCTCGCGTTTCGAAGAAGGACGAACGACAATGACGGGGATAGGCGATTGTTGAAGACAATACTTCGAAACGGACCCGGGTAGTAACGCCTGCATTCCACCTAAGCTACGACCTCGTGTACCGACGATAAGGACCGCTGGTTCGTATATTTGTATCTATAGGATTAGCTAGTGATCCAACTGACCATGGGCAATGGATACGGGAATCCTCGGAATAACATACCATTCGTTGTATAATCTCTTGTACCTTCCCCACAGCCAATTCCATGACGATACTAATAGCCTTCTCATCCTGGCTGTTCTTCGCGATAATTTGGTCAAGCAATTTCTCTGCTTCCAGTCTGTATTTCTTTTCTTCCAGGCTAGTGTCACTAGCAATCTTCGAGTCCTTTTCCACTACCCGCAAGCAGACAATTTCATCGCCATCATCCACCAGCTCATCAATCAACCATTCTAGGGCAAAATCCGAGTAATCGTTTTGATCGGTGCCACATAGGAAAGTGCGGCTTCGTCGGGTGTTTCGGTAGTCTCTGTGCTTGTAGTTGAGAGTGAGTGAGAAGTCGGTGGCGTCACGATTGTCAAAGGTATCGAAGGAGACTCCGCGATTGTAGGCACTAGAGTGGGTGTGGGGTGTGGTTAGCACAGAGCCATGACTCTCATCGTAATCATGCGAGAGCACGTCCATCAGGATCGCTTATGATGAAAAAAGGTGTGGTGTTTTGAATTCACAAAGTAGGACAGCGGCTGATCGAAGTGACGTCTCGACGACGATGCGTCAGAGCAGGCAAACTGATCGCCTGATGGCTGGGCGAGGGGAGCCAGAACCAAACTATCAAATTGCAGGAGCGGGGCACACTACGTAAGCGAGCTACCATGCGGGGTGAGGAGCTGGGCCCAGATCAACCCTTGGAACGGCAAGAACACCAAAAACCCTCGAGATGCAGTAAAAACGGTATCGAAACTCCATCATCGAGAGGAGGAGAAGCAGAGGCAAAAAGCTGGGAGAGGGACAAAAGAACGCAGAAAGAGGCAGGGGGGAGTGTGACCAACCTCGGAGGCGGGGGTGAGGGAATTCTGCTGAGGGTGCGGGAGCTATTTTGTCTCGCGCCAGCGGTCCGTTCCCTCAGCTGAGCAGCGGAACCCGCAACGTTGAAATGGACCGACCGACGACGGTGTTGAGTTTCGACAGACGTGATACTCGTGTTATCATTATGGCCCGGCACGGTGCCATCGGAAACCAAGGTAGGCGAGCTGGAGTTGAGGGAAGCTTGCGGTGAAGGGGAGGACGAAGACATCGAAGCCAAAGGTTATTGGTAGCCCTATAGGTTACAGGGATAATACCCAAGAGCAGAAAAGGCGATGCGACGGTGCAGCTAAAAGTTAGACGGGATGCAGAGAACCAAAGTAAGGTCAGGTCAACGGAAGAAGAGGAAACTGGCGCGCTCGAAGGTTGCGACTATCGATTCTGCTGGCTAGGCGAGGCGTTGTTTGTCTTCCCAGCTGGATCTAGGCATGTGCTAAGTCTTGGTGCCTGCCTATATTGGAGGAAGCGGCCTCCACCCGAGACAGACAACGTTTGTTTGCCCTATGGAGCCATCTTGGTTAACTTGGCGAGGCGCTGGGGCTTGGGAGTAGTCTGCGGGAGCAGCTCTCTCCTCACTCCCAATATGACCTCTACATACCAGCAGAATGGCCAAGTAAAAGAAAGATCGGCTACTCACCAACTGAAGAGGGTCTTTTCCTTTTCGATTTGCGTTATCTGTGACACTGGCTGAATATATGACGCGATAGGCTAATAAAGCGACTTGAGATAGAGTTGAGTAATCGAGACCGTGTCCAACGCGAAGTATCATCCACCATGAAGCTCCTTGACTTCTTGGAGCAGGGTAACAAAAAGTCGGGATGTCATTGTTTAGAGATAGGAAGGGGGTAAAGATGTTGCTGTGCCCTCGCGCAGATCTAGGGAGAGGAAGGATTTGAAGGATGGGCGCCAGTCATTCGCGAGCGAGCCAGTTGGTTTGTTGACAGAACAAAAAGGACACGACGATGAAGGGGATTCGAGAGCGACAACAGCAGAGGATTTGGTTCTGGTCTGCGTATTCCGCGACAATGGGTAAGTGAGCAGTGAACGAGTTGGAGGAAGAGGAGCGAGCGGGGAGAGGATGAAGCAGTCGAGAAACATCTGGCTCGTACGACAGTGACAATACTTTACAGCCCAAACAGCTCAACTCAACGCTCCAGTAAGGCTGGCTCCACCCGAAAATTACCAGCCACACCTTCCTTCCCCGCTCTGCTCTCCTATTGGCCACATACGCGCCAAGACGTCTTGGCGCGTCGGAGACGGCCTCTAACCCCATTCGTCCTGCAATCAATCAGCCGCTCTGGATCCCGATAGCTCCACACTGATAATGCCGCCTATACATAGAGCACGCAGAACAGTCGTTCTCATTCATGTGCACAATCGAGTCGATATAAATTATGAAATAGCTACGATGATGCCAAATACCATCGGGTCGTACGGAACTAAGATCTATGTATGGGATCGTATTGACTCAAAACATCCTAGGGAAGACAAACGTAACAATCGTCGGAACGGAATACAAAGGCCGTGGATTTTTCTTATCGGATCTACTCCGCTTGAGCGGATGCGGAAACCCCTTCTAGACCTTGCCTAGGTCAAACTGCTTTCTCGGAACTGCGTGTCGCTTTGGACGTTGCCAATGCACACACGATCCACAGGAGGCGGCGGGTCCCTAAGGAGCGGTGTAGATAATAAATCACAAGTCGCTTTGTTTCGCAGCAGTGCGGTGGAGCTGTGCATTATTATCTGGACTGCAATATTAATATTCTCGGAATGTTGGGTATTTCTCTCTATATTTATGATGGTGCGAGGATTAATCCAGCAAATGAAATCCTTCGAAAACACCCCCGTTTCAAAAACATGGCGGGGGCCGGGAGAGCGGCAATCCAATAAAATATTTGCAAAGAAACTGTGCTGGCAAGAACCGGGCCCTTTTTCATGCCAGGTTTAAATAAAACCTTCCACCGAAAAAGCTTGACCACCCATCACTCCCGTTCAAAGAGCTGAGTCTGAATCTTCCAAGGGAAATGCTTCCATCATCTCCACTTCCTCCTGCGCTTGAGACTTTGCCCATCGGTACAGCGGCTCAGGGCGTGGCTCGCGCGGCCTCCTCGGTATGAGCCTGTTAATTGCCCAGGGCAGAATAATCTTCGTCTGGTACTCGACATGTTTTGACGTAGGCGTGTCGAAGATATAGTTGAGTTCCTCGAGGGACATGTATTCCATATTGCTCGCGGATTTGGATATGGTTGCGCCGGATGTTTCGGGGACCTTAGTGGATTTGTTAGCACGATGGTGTTAGGACACATCTGAAGGGGATGGATGGATGGGGAAGACGAAGAGGACGGGGGAGAGCTCCTACCAGAAAATAGCAAAGGGTAAAGGCCACGACGTTCAGAACTGCGAAGACGAATAGGATTCTACCCTGCACATGGCTGAGGTCTACATTGTCCTCTGTTGTCCCATGGCCGCCGAGGATGGCAGTCAACGGTGGCACGAGAAGCGTGAGTATTCCAGCAGCGAAGAGGTTAACCCTATCAGGACCAGTCAGGAATCAGAGTCCAGGATGCCGACATATATATATATAAACAAAGCGGGATTCTGGGAAGGTATAATTACCAAACAGCCCATGACATGCCAACTTCACGATTCACGCTCATGAAAATCTCCGAAGACATCGCGAACGGGACGGGTCCCACTGCAACAAAAAGGTCAGGAAACAGTTCCCGGCTCTCGAGATCGCACTCAAAGCAGAAAAGGGGTGCTTACTTCCAGGGGAGTAGAAAAACATGAAGACCTGTATGAACTTTTAATCAATGGGCTCTTTCTAGTTCGCAGTGTAGAGTGGCGGGCGTACGAATATGAAAAAAGCAACGACTCCAACCCTCGTGGTATTGTTGTCGATATAGAAGGATGCGCCGCAGGCAAGCAGCGATACTGCCATGCCGGGGATTGAGATCAACAGGAGCGCTCGTCTACCCCATTTTTCGATGAGCCAGTAGGCAGGAATACCAAACCTAGAATTTCTTCTGTTAAATCATAGACATAAAGAAGGACTAACTCCAGACCGGAACTTGATAGACCCACACGAAATTTGCTAGCCTGTACCTAAAATTAGCTGAATTCAATATATATAGATCATATGTTGGCACTGGCGCTTACCCAGTTCCCAAGCTAAGCCCCATCGCCTTTCGGCCAGCATCATCGTTCAGGTCGTTGAAAAATGTCGAGGAATAGAACGCTAGTGGAGCCATGTTAGTGACTGGGATTTAGAAGAGAGCTGTTGAAGTATATACCAAAAACGTTAACGCCACATAGCTGTTGCGAAACTGTGATAAGGGAGATTCGTTAGCCAATATTCGTTCAATAAAATCAACTTCTAATGCCGGATTGCACCCACTCATGATGGCAAATGCTGCCATGGCACTCCTTCGCACGCGCGGAACTCTTACGAGTTGGAGAACTCGATTAACATAGGTAATCTTTTCGAGTTCGTCCTGGTATGTTTCATTCTCGCCAACATCGCCTAGGTCTGTGTATGCGCTAATCTCGCTGCGGTTATCTGCGAGGTGGGAGCCGCCCTCTGTGTCCGAAGTATTGAAAAACAGCTTCGTCTCAGCCAGGAGCTGTACGTGCATATAAAAGAGGTCCCGTGCGGCGAGTAAGGGGACGCCTCGAAGTGCTAAGAGACTCTCATAAGCTCCGTGATAGTCTCGCTTTTTCAGGAGGAATCGCGGACTTTCTGGTAATCTATTAGTAGCCTGCTCATCTTCGGAGAAGGAATGTGGCGTACCAGGACACACGTAGATAAGGACCAAAAATGGGAGGGTTGGAACGAATCCTGAAGCCATCTGACACCGCCATGCTAGGTTCTCATCAAGCACGCTAAGGATCAAATTCGCCGCAAATCCGCTAACACCGTCGTCAGAAAAAGAAGTCCCCTTAGGGGTTTCAATCGCAATTTTGGACGTACAGCGCAATCCCCACAGTATCCATAATCTGCCAGTTGACACCAAGAGTTCCTGCGACCATTTAGCTTTTGAACAATGTCCCCTAGATATCAAGAAGGCAGTACCTCGTATATTCCCGGGTGATACTTCAGCGGAGTAAATTGGAATGACTGATGCTTTGCATCCCATTCCAATACCAAGTACTAAGCGTGTCCCGAGCAAGGCGGGAACGGTATGAACGAAGGCACCGCCGATGGTAGATGAGAAGATCGCGAGCCCCGCGAACAGCATGGCTGCCCTCCGCCCGAAAAAGAGCTCTTGGAGAGGGTCTGATATCCATGCGCCAACAAGCGCAGCTGTGAAATATGTGATCGCGTTTACGCCCGCATAATACCAGACATCTGCTACATCGTAGTTCGGGTCTGTCTTTTTTATGTGAAGACGCGGGTTTAAAACATCCGGCCACCTAATATTGGCACCGTTAATTCCCTAACGACGTGCTTAGTCTCTTAGTTATACCGGCCGCACGGAGGAGTGCGTACGGTTTGGTTCCATCCTCTGTTGAAAGTGCATTGTTAGCGGTATGAAACGTGAAATGCTTAGGCAAGAGGTGTATATTATAATCATCAGTGTTGAGCAAAGGCTTTACTTACTGGATAATAGCGCCCAGACAGCAAGTAATAATAGCAATCTTCAGTTGTTTTGGCTGTTTCCAGAATTTTATTTTGCCCTCATATTTGAGCACCTCTTTTTCGGCAGGCGTGAGACTAGGTACTGTATGGGCAACTTTTGGGTCCCGAGCGCATCGGGCAGCTTTTCTGAACAAGTCTTCAAGGCCCGTAAATTTGAAATGTTTGGCAAACCTAGTTGCAACCTCGTCCAATTGCTCTGGCGCGTATCTCTTCAAGGGATTATCAATCCTGCAAGATACATATTGAGCCTCACAAATTTACGCAAGAATAAAGAAGCAATCTGGAACTTACACTGCTTGCTCGAAGTTGATGGTGGGCCTTGATGTTTGTCGTTCAATTGTCTGTACAACTTAGTTCGCGTTCGCGTTCAGGGGCAGGTACTCGCCAACAGCCAGCTTACCCCGGGATCTTCCCCACGAGGGGAATAGTGGTCTTGTCCGTTCATCTTTGTAGGAATCTCCGCATCATTCGTGGAGCTCGCAACGTCGACCAAATGACGACTGGTGTAATTGCTGAGAATCGACAGCTGAAGGATATTTATCAGAGATCAAAGCTCCGAGATTTTGATGTCGAACCATGCGACCGGTCTCCACCCGACCCTGGTCACCTTCCATTATTGAGAATTCGATCCCCATGGTCGATGGCTGTGCTGCGTGCGTCACACAGTCCCCAATGTTTCTCGGCTCTTTTTGCGGTTTGTAGCCTCGTTCTCCAACCCCAGTGGTTCAAAGCCCCAGTTGAGCCGCACAGAAGAAGCAAACATTACATGGGGGTTTCTGTTTCTAGTAAGGTGCGGCCCGTAACGACATCTTGGGGCCATCAGGCTGAGGGGGGGCCAAGATCCAAAAGTCTTCAAAGTCTTCTGATTTGTTCTCGCGAGTTCAACTTCCCAGCATGTCGTTCGGTCGGTTGGTATGGGCACAGCCTCCATTGTTATGTGTACTAGCCCTAACCCCATTCAAGTATAAACTGGTTTTCGCCTTCCTCTGTCGATGCACTGGAGAGCACAAACCCATATGCTTCTGTCATCATTTCTCCATCGTTTCCAAGAGGTTAGTAGCCATCAGCAGCAGCTGAATGCTTCACCATTGAGTCCCTGTGTTATTCTCGCAGCTCTATGGCCCGGGCGAGACACTGAGACAGGCAAGCAGCGAAGGTTTCGTGTAAAGCCACCCGAGCCTACCTAGGCTTAAGAGGGATTAGTTGCCCTACCCCATTAGCAGCAGAGAATCGTGCCCCGTTCGACGACAACCATGTTCAACCAACCATCCTTGTCGCAACACTTGGAAATTGACTTCAGGGTTGGAGCATGGACTGACGGTTAGTCCCACCCGCACCCTCAGGGGCCAATAATGAGGCTCTGGAGCCCACAAATCGAGGAGTTCCCTGGACCCACAGCCTGCAGGATGTTTGGAAGCCCCGTTTCCTTTCAAGTTTCTGAGGCGGGGTGAGCTGTTCGTCAAAACACTCGAAACCTGCCCCGGATTTGATGCACCAGACGCCTAGCATCTTGCGAAGAAGAAAATCCAAGCGCGATTTTGACTTGCTTCGCTGAACTTCCGGTCAGTTGGGGGCTTTGCATCGCCACCATTCCTTCGAAAACGTCCGACAGGCCACAGAACACAACATACAGGACAGGGTGCTTCTCAGCTGAAGTATGGAATGTATTAGTATAATGAACAGGGGGACGGTTGGGCCATCCCAGATTTGATATCGGCTGCTCCTTTCGAAGGAAAGCAGCTGATCTACACCATACTTGAAGGCATCCGTCGCATATATTATTGAGAGGGAAGTACCATACCTTCATTGTTGATAACTACTTATCCAGCAAGTGGACTTGGCTGGATACGAAATTGATGAAGGGAGTGCTACTCGCCTAACGACCTGCCAAGTTTGGCGAGGTCATGCAGAAACTACACAGCCCAGCCACAGTGCAAGCTGATGACCCCAATTCTAGTGGCCTACATGCATACTTGTGCCACATCTGCCTGGCCTCCCCATGCCTCTGCTCTTTGACCCCTCGACAACGTGTCGTTCTTCTGGACCCTGCGAGTCACGAAAAGCCCCGAAAAGCCCTTCCCAAACTCAGCAACGTTTTATGAGAACCATTCAAGACGTAACCGAAACCTAGCCGGTCCCCCACCTCCAAAGAAAAAGCCTGTACTTCGTTGGCTTGAGCCCTGACGAGGGTGCAGCCTCGTGTCCCGCAAATACTTGGCGACACTTCTTCGATACTAGCTGCATATTCCACACCTTTTTGTGTTAGTGTCGAATCCCACATCGCATATCAGGATCGACAAAGAGAACGGGCGGAAGCCCGACAACTTCACAATGTCAGGACTTGAGATTCTTCAGGCCGTGACCGCCTCTCTCAAGGCAGTCGAGGTAATCAAGGATGCCCTCAAGTTCATCGAAAATGCAGTCCACGCAGAGCGACACGTTCAAGATCTGTTGGGGAAGGTCAGGGACTTCTGGGCGAAGGTGGAGATCGTCGAAGCCTTGGTACAGCACCGAGAAAATAAGTACAAGAGCGGGAGTGCCTCTTCAATTGAACACATGATATGGAAACACCTGAATGCGTCGCTGAGGGCTAGTACAAAGTTATTGATCAGGTTTGGGAGGGTAGTCAGGCGAATCAAATCTCACAAACCCGGGCCGGTGCAGAATGTCATCACGGAATTGCGACTAAATTGGAATAGGGAGGAGATCGAATCCTTCCAGCGCGATCTTGATGCACATCTCCAGGCCATGCAATTGTGGATCATGTCCCTACAGTAGTAAGTCAAACAAGTCGCCTCCGAAATAGCTCACTCAGCTAACTTTTATTGACTGTAGCTTATCAGCAGGTGAAAACCACACCGAGGTCATGCAATACCTTACTTCGATTCGAGGAATGGTCATGGATGGGAGGCGCCAGTTGACTGGGAGGCAAGGAGTTGACCGGCAACAATCTATTTCCACGCTGGGCAGCATAGGAGACTTTACCCCCACCGATAATTTCACCAGTCGAGACTCCTCCGTGGACACGATAGCGCAGTATGTCTTCGTCGGCGAAGAACTCCTTAATAAGCTTCACTACGACGACAAGCTACCGGATACATTTGGAAATATAGAAGCTTTCAACGGTGGTGACAGAGACTATAAGCCTAGGAGTGAAGGTCACCGTGGGTCTGTCGACCAACCGGCTATCGGCCCGCTGGATAGCCCGCAACACAATGGGCACGTCAAATCGCCTTTATTCTCACCCCCTGCAGGAATAGTTTGGGACACGCCATTGGATGTTCTCGAGGACCTCATAGAAACCGAATCAAACGCAGTGAACGATTATGCGACAAAGTCAGATAACGAATCCGCACTAGAAAGACATGTTAGAATGATGAAACTGTTGGAGGAACGACAAGACAAGCATGGAAAGGACTTCACTGATCGGGACAAGATGCTGGAAACCAAAGCCAGTTTCCTCATCCAGCTTGGACGTTTCCATGAAGCGGCCGAGATATTCCAGAGCCTCATCTCCAGCACAAGTAGCCATGTGCATGGAGATGTGCAAGGACCGATGAAGCCTGTTTATCTAAAAAACGCTCGCTATTCTTACCTACTGGGGACAGTGTGTTTGGCATCGTATAAATCAACCCGCGACGATGCATCTTTGAATGTAGCCAAAGAGTATGCGGAATATGCGTTCAACATCCAGTGGAGCCTATACAAATCCAATTCCACCGCCGAAGAGGTCGTTCAGTCTGTTAAACTCGTCATTGAAATCCACGAGGCAAGAAATGATACGATAATGGCGAACCACTATCGCAGATACCTGCCGCAACCGCAGATAGTCTGCCAGCCCCCAAATTGCCCAAGCGACCCCTCTACGCCTAGAAACTCCTCGTCTCGCCGGGGCTCCTCGTCGACGGAATTCACCATACTCAATGACTATGAGAGCGACGGAAGGACTGCTCTAATCAAATATATCTGCAACAAGAATGCAAGCGCGGTATCCAACTGCCTACACACAGGCGCTGACGTTAACCTCAAATGTAGATCCGGCACACCACCAATCGTGTACGCAGCGGAATCAGGAGAGGACGTCATTATCAAAATGCTTATAGAAAGCGGGGCCCAAATCAACGATTCTAGCCGACGAGGCTGCACCGCTTTGCACATAGCTGTTATGCGGAACAAACTTGAAGCTGTCCGTCTTATTGCAGACCACGGGCCGAACATGGACCCTGTCGATAGGAGGGGACGCACACCTTTGATGCTAGCTACGCAGAAAGGAAACGTCCCGATGGTGAAGATCCTCACTGGATATAAGGCGGATGTACAGGCCCAAACGAACGAGGGCTGGTCAGCATTGCACTACGCAGTCGTCAGTGATTCGACAGGCCTTATCCAGCACCTCTGCGGCGCTGGTGCCAACATCAATGCTCAATGTACAGCCGGGAAGACGCCATTGCACTATGCCTGTGAGACAGGCAAAGATACACATGCTGACGAGCTTATCAAATGCGGCGCCGACATCACCACTCTAGACGAAGGCGGCCGAAGTCCCTTGTGTCTTGCAGTTGACGAAGGCCAAGATAAGTTGGTCAGCCTGCTGCTCAAGGCAGGTGCAAAGCCAGATAAATCCGTGGATGGGCGTATATGGAAGAAATACCAACGCGAGTATGAGAACCCCGACGCGCCGCGATCCGCGGCCGCGCGTGGCAGACTCAATAGTATCAGCACGACGGCTAGCCGTGAGTCAACAACATCCAGGTTTTCAATATTTTCGCGGCGCACGGCACTAAAAAGTCGCCGGTGATGTTTTTCCTTTTCTTTTTTTCTTTTTCTTTTTGAAGGGTTTTTCTTTCCTTCCCCTTTTCGAAATATTCCTCCTATTTTCCCTTTTTTTTTTTTTTTTTTTTTACCTATCCTCGCGGATACAGCGGAAAGATACCCATACAATAATGGCGCAAAGGGGGAAACAGGGCCAACCCATATCAGGAGTTGAGGTAGCATGGCATGGTAATGGATTTTCGGATTTCAGCATTTTCTTGCGTTGTTTTTCTGTACGTGTTCGTACGTTACATGGTTACGGTACATAGCCCCACTGAGATGATGTGTCTCGCAAAACAAGATGTGTATAACTCAAGCTCCGTTCTTTTTTAATGAGATAGCAAATGTATTCGTTCAAGTCATACGTTCGTAGGGACCTATCAGGGCAAAAGCAATTTTGGTCGATCGTCGTTGCTGAGATGTCTAGTATATCTATACGAATACGAGCACAACACGCAGGGGCCGCAGATATATAGAAGAGATAAAAATGTGCTATGCACAATTTCTCGAACATGCTGCCACACCAACCCCCCAAAGCAAATTCGTGAAGAGGTTGAAAAAGAATCATGTGCATACCGTAACAAATCTCTCTCTCTCTCTCTCGCGCGCGTTTTCCCCTAAAAGGTATTTTCCAAGAGCCTTCTCTTTTCGAAAAGTACACAGAAACAGTTTTCTCCGGCGCGCGGGCGGGTGTGTGTGTCATTGTAAGGCGCAAGGAAGAATCGGCATGACAAAAATCCTTTTCTGCCCGGAAAATCCGGCATGAATCTTTTTTCAAAGGCGAGGGATGTGGGTATCCCGCTATGAGGACACATAAGGCATCAAATGATAGACCGGCAAAAGCGGACCAAGGTGGGGGAGACTCGGAGAGGGGGGGATTTTTCTGCTATCCTTCCTTACTTTATATGTATCTGATGGAAAAGAAAATCCACTTTGATACACGCACATGTGTGACTCATACGACCAAAAAAAAAGTGAAGCACGACTTCCCATCTCCACGAAACGCTTGGGGGCAATCGATCGAGATTATGAGAGATGATGATGGTAATAATAATAATATTCCAACCCCTGGGGGCCTTTTTGCTTACTGTGCATATTGTTTGATTTTTTTTTCCCCTGCGGCTAATCCATGAATACATGCAATATTGAAACGCGGGGTATGTATAAAAGCGCAAAGCTAGGAAGTCGAGATAGCGCTTATCTATCTCTCCCAGCATGATCATGGAATTGAAATTCTATGTCCAGTTTCAATCATTTTTAAAATTGAAACAATGCTTTCTTATTTTTGCTCACCTTCCCTTGTTACAAAGCATAATACTACAGTTCCTACAGTGTCTTTCCCCGCATTATGTGCTAGATGGGGAATACCCTCCCCCGGCTTGTCCTGCATCACAATCTGCACAAAATACACATGGCTATGTAGAATCAAAAAATGAAACGCGAGAAGGGGGCCGTGGATGTATTCTGCCGTTGCACCGAGCTTGCCCGCCCGCGGGGCTCGATTTATCCTGATGGAACCTGCACTGACCTGTGACTGACCCGCGTGAGCCCCACGGAGTTTGCCGGAGATCGCGGATCCGGGCAAAAAGTACATATTTATAAAAAAAAAAAGGATATGTAATTTTTTTACCCGCGCCCGAGGTCGAGTATAGGACGCGTTGGGAAAAGGGATAAGCCTCGGTTCAATTTTGTGAGACACCTTTTGAGGGTTCCAGGTCATAATAGTGGATTCGATTCCTCCCTTTGCGCCTAAATCCTCTTTTGCTCTAATTATAGACGATAGCCGAGCGCGTATTCGGATATGCACATAAGCATCGGAGAGTATGATATGCATATGGTCGGAATAATACATCAATAAGAATAACCCGCTGACAGCGCATGAGATTTTGCATGAGGGAGCTTGTGCACTGTTTTGATGCAAACATTTCCAACATTACCAGATGAAACCAACTGTTGGTTTTTGAGATCACTGATGATGTTGCTTTCAATTTATGACAACCTTGAAGCAGGGGAAAAAAGAGATCCCACGTTCTATATAAGCAATTGGGTCCAAAAAGGCCTGATAGATCTCTGCAGAGTATATGTATGTGAAACAAGAGGTTGCAATTTGACCCTCAAGCTTCCCCTTACATATACGTATAGTAAGCAGGTATGCAGAATGAGCAAAACCCCGACAATCGCCCTTTTTTTATTGTTATTTTTACGAGCAACTAGGTTCTAGCAGCCACACGGCGGGAAGGGCCCGTTGCTTTGGGTTGGGACCTGGATACTCATATCCCACCTGATATAGATGAGGATCATGATGAAGTCGATGCAACCTCCTTCCCCGTCTCAATCAGGTACAGTACACTTTGACACAAGCCTCGGTAGAAATTAGCTCAAGCAAGGTGAGCATTATATCGCTGTTAATACCATGGGAAGAAAACAGAGAAAGAACGGCCCACAGAAAAAATCTCCTGCAATCCTCTACATCCTGGAAATTTGACAAGCAATATCAATTGATTTTTTTCTGCCACTGTGGGGCATCTTGTGTCAATTCCTATTTTTTTCTGTTAGTTTTTTTGCTAAGGCTTGGATAGGGCTGAATATGCGAATACGAAGCCTCTATGGCTCCACATTGCGGCGAAGAAAAAAAAAAAGAAGAGTGGGGCCTATTTTTGCTACACCTTGAATTCAGCTGTTCAAAAAAGACACAATCCTGCAGATAGAACACACCGTGGAAATTGGATTTTCCCTAATAAGCAATCGGGTTTTCAATGACACTAATAGCGACAATGCCAGCGCGCGCAGCCACTTTAGAACCGGAGGGGGCTTTGTCCTTCTAATGTTACATTTACTACATAGTAAGGATTGGGTGAGATAGAGGTAGATATGGTCGCGCATAATCTCCACCAAAAAAAAGGTGTCAGCCCTTTCCAGGGGACCCAGAGGAGTCGTCAAATCCTTCCATCCGGGCCATATGAAAACAGTTGCAGGTGCAGCAGCGATGATCATGTTTATTTTCAAGGCTGGGAGAGTTATGTATAGATTACTTCCCAGGCCCCCTTGGCCCTCAGCTGAAGTGTAGAGTACATGAGCCCCCCTTAAAGTTACATCTATTAAGCTTATTATCAGCTATTCCCAGCAGCATGGTATCTGTCGAGTTTATAATTATCCTTTTTCCTTGAATACTGGGCCGCAAGCCGTTTTGTTCAGGGTTGGTTGACATGCCTCTCGGAGTTCTCGCATGGGTTTATTCCAAATTTCTCCGCCACAGCAAGAGGCCTGGGGGAGAGATGGTTCTAGATCTTGACTGAATTGTTCAACTCCAAATTATTATTTAGAATCGAACATGAGGACCCTTCATTAGGGAAATAAAACAAGCGCTCCAATAAAAATTCCAAATCGCAGGTTTGGTCCCTGATTTGTAACACGTGTTTTCCCCCCGGCGCCCCCAAAGCGGCTGGTGCACAGTGACAATTGTTGGACGAATCATCATCACTATATGCTAGCTATCAGAGATCTGATTGTGAGGCGGCAGCCTTATTTTACAAATTCCTCGCTATCATCTTTGTATGGATCGGCAATATTCCGCTACGTTGGGAACCAAAAGGCCCAACAGTCAAGTCATACATACTCCGTACATAAAATCGGTTCTGCCCAAGCTGTCACATTTGTTATCATGTGCGTCTGTATGTTGTTTCGCTAAATATTCCTGGATGGAGTGGCTTGGAACGACACGCAGCCTTTTTCGTGTCTGATAAGGTATTGCCCACACGATGCGTACGTTACACGTATACGAATCCCAGGTAAATGCTGAAGCCTGAGCCTAGTAAGCGCCTTACCTAGGTTTATACAGAGGAGAGAGCTCTTTGGAATCTCGAAGCTCGAAGCTCGAAGCTCCGGGTGCGGGTGAACTCAATTTCCCCGGATGCCAGACTCGGGTGTTAATATATAATCATCATCCAGTCTCGCCGGCATACACTCGCATCCGCAATATCGCCTCAGGCAGCAGAGTTTAAACAGCTTGGGGCTGGATTTGTCGGCGATGAGGAAGTTCCGCTTCGGATACCTGGAACTTCCATACCGGATTCCTTCGTTACAGAAGTACCCCGATCCAGCAGCATGTCCCGAACAGGAAATTGCTTAGGATTACATACGCAAAGCCACCCTGCCACGCCGTCCCAATCAGTCGCAAGTATTCTTGAGCCGCACAGTGATGCTAACCAGGTTCAGCGATGCGCTTTTATACTGCCGGGGCGCAAAGTCCAGTTCCCTGTGCACAACCGGTTTTTTTGTGAATTTACTCTAATAAGTGGGGGACCCGGTGAAAAATACGGCTGAACATCGGAGTCGCCGCGAGTAACAGACGGAGTACTGGAAAACGTGGTTGACCCCAATTATGTTTGGGTGACACATCCGGCGTGGGTTTTGCTGCAAATGACTCTTGATGACTCCCGATTTTCGCCTTGGCGAATGTTATTGAAGATTATTGGCGATACACATGATGGTGAATGAAGGGATCTGCTGTGAGCGATTGCGACTTGGAAGGAAGAACTTCCGATCGGAATGTCGAGGAAATGGGTTGCTAATCTTTCTGCCTTGAGATTTGAAATCTTGCTTTTGTTAGTGATTGCGTGCGTTCGCAGAGTCATCATCTGCTTGTGGAAGAAGAGTTTGGAAACCCATGGATAGCCGACGGCTTTTAATAATCCGCGACGCCGTCGTTGAGTTTTTAATTTTTTTTCGGCTGACAAAAAGGACGGTCGCCGTTTCATTATTAATATTGCAACCTACAGACACGTTCGGATGTGACGATCGCGTCGATAGCTCTTCAGATCCTGTCATTAATATTAGCGAGCATTGGGGACGTAATGCGAAGGCTGAGTAATAATGCGCACTCTGTAAGTAATTTAAACACGAGGAAAATGACACCTCAGAGACTTACAAATTGATTTGGAGTCCGAGCTTTTCTCGTTTCTTGAGCGCTTGGGTTTTCCGTAGTAAGCATGGAGTAATTCATCACCAGTTATTGTTCGGAGTAGAAGAGGGGAAAATGATTGGTAAATTTAATTGATTGTGAGGGGTAGATAAATATGTAACCAAGTGACTAGAAACCTAGGGTTGCTTCGTCGTTTAATCGGAACGTGATTAAGCGGGATGACTGGGGTTTGGACAGAATTGGTAATTGCCTATCTGCACGTCTTCAAGCCACGGGAGTTGCGAAGACAACGACAATGAAACAGAGAGATTTGGAGATTGGGGCGGTGTGTGCTGGGTGTCTGGCAAACAGTGAGGTTGTGTTAGCTCTACCTTCCTAGGTAGTAACTTGTTAGAAGCGATGAATGAATAATGAGCTGTTTTGATGGCTTAGACAGCCAGATCTAGACAGCGGAAACAAGAAGGAGATAAGGGCGTATCAGACGGGCAGACTGAAGGGCGAAAGATACCTGGAATCGAGTTCAGACAACGCCTTGGGCCCGAAACGGCGTTTACAAATGGCCCGTGTTGACGACGATCAGGCGACAGCCAATAGCAGGCAGCACCAGCCTCGGCTTGGCGGAGCAATGGAATGGCCATGACAGCGACACGTCGGGGTCTCGGACCCAGGAAGGATGCATTATTCCAGCCATGCCTCTCGACCCGCTCGCAATTCACAGTTACCCGAGCTCCATCCAGCCTTAAAATTTCTGCGGTGATCACGGGAGAAACAGAGAGGATCCTGGACTGCGGTTCCACCCCTCACCGCCATCGCCTGGGAATGGTAACCCCCCAAACCTTACGGATCTTACGGCAGTAACGCTTGATTACCACGCCTGGCATGTGTACCAGGCTCGCAAGGTTGTGCTGTATTATCAATTCACCCAGCTGCTTATTTCCGACCCTGGGGGGAGGGGCTGATGACCAACAACTTGCAAGGCACTTTGCGAGCTCCGGAAATCAATAAAGATACCATCATCTCCCGCTCCCTAGCTCATCCGTGAAAAACCTCATCGTGATTCTTATTCTTATTCTGATTACAGAGTATTGCTAACTCTTTCTCGCCGAAGTTGCATCGACCAGTCACAAGGCTATTTGGGCGCAGGCTTTCTCGACGATCCCCCCAGGGCCCAGATCCAGCTGCTCACCGCCTACACGCTGATTGGCCAGTAGCAGACCCGACTGGCCAGACCGACATCTCCGCGCAGGCATCCTTATTCCGTGCTGCAAAAAGTACATATACTAGACTCCCACCGCTGAGTCACAGGCTGCCGGTTTTGGGCTCCCAGGCCAACACGTAACAGCACCACGCAAACACACACCGCGTGGGTTTTAATCCTCCCTGAAAACCTCTAATACCCAATTTCTCCCCTTTATCTCTCTCTCTCTCTCTCTCTCTCGCAATGTCGACCTCTCCATCATTCTCCTCGTCGCCTTCCGCTCCAACTTCTATATACCCCGCCCGGAAGAAGCAGAAGAAAATGACGATCACCCAAACATACTACCTTGCACATACTGCCCGGGCCAAGCTTTCGCGGGAGGCTGCCCGGTCAGACCACGACCTCCGCCTATTGGTGGGCCACGCAAATCTACTCGACTCATTGATGCTCGAGCTGGCCGAAGCAGAGAAGGAGCAGGAAAGTTGGTTCAATCAGTCCGTCCGCGGTGCAAACGGAAGCTCACCACAGACCAAACACATCCAATGGGCGGATACCGTTGTCGAAGAGCCGGAGGAGGATTGGGACCCGGAGGATGCTTCGTCGTCAGACTCAGATTCCGATAGCGACGATTCAGACTACGACAACGATTCCTTTGAGATTCTTAAGCCCTCGCCCTCGTCTCCTTTCCGCGCATTTTCTTCTCCAGTACCCACAATTGTCACACGGGAGATTGAACAGGAGGACGGCGATGAGGAAGAAGAGGAGGAATACGTCGAGGACGAAGAGGCAGACTTCGACGACTTAGCTCTCACAAGAACTCCTTCACGACAACAACCTCCAGAGCTCCTCGACGACGATGAATCGTCAGAGGACGAATCATTACCTCCCTCCCCGCCACAATCCTCTCTACACAGCTTCGCAGAGCCAGCTGCGAAAGCACCATCATCAGACTTCTACGTCACAAACCAATCAGAATCTTCGACTTTCCCTCTATCAGCGACGGATCAGTCAGCTTTTTTTGAGGAAGGTTATTACCTTCCACCCCGAGAACGAAGTGCCGTCCTCGAAGCTTACTAAAAAGAAAAACAAAAACAAAAACATAAACGAAACGCCTTACCCTCGATATACCGCTCTCATAAAAATACCACAAATTATCACCCGCCCTACTTCTCCCCTTTTTTACGACTGATGGTTTTTTTATGGCATTGAGCGAAAAGATCTTGAGCATTGTGTGTTTTATATTATTGACATTGACAAACAAGCGAGCGATGACATTTGTTTTTGGGATTTTCCTTTCTATTCATATATATTCCCCTTTTCTTTTTGTCTCTTCGTGATTTCAGCATAAATTCTTTTGCACATCTTGCGGAGAATTTTCTTCAGCATCTTTCTACTCCCTTGCTACCTCCTGTCTCCGACACTCACATTCCTCATCTTCCTCCTCCTTCCCGCTTCATGGTCCCCCCCAAACAGAAAATTCTCCCATCATCTTTCTATTCCTTTTTTCGAAATATTCTTTTTTTTTTGGTTTTACCCGCATCGAGGATACGATGGGGTAACAATACGTGACGAAGTTCTCCCTCCACCGGAACATTTCCGCCCCCTTTTCTTTCCAGTCACTGGCTTTTGACTACTTCTTTTTTGGAAGGAAAACAAAAAGGGGGAACTTGTTCTTTGGGAACTGGTCGAGAACCTTTCCAAACTTTTACATAACATACAATTAGCATTGGCATTAGCATAGCATGAGAAAAGGATACCTCTCACCGAGAGAGTATCCTTGAACAATCAAATCAAAGAAATTATTTCCAAAAAAAAACCTTGTTTTCTTGTTGTTGCTTCCGATTTCACACATTAAAAAGTGAATAACAATGCTTGCGTCATAGTATTGACATGGTTAGTTTGTTTTTGGAGGGGTTCCTGGATCCTTTTTTTTTTTATCCCATTTTATGCACGGTAAGCGGCGGCAACCATTGATCTTGGCAAAAACGTAAGCACAAATGTCTTTCCGTAACTGTATGATACGCACACAAAACGAATACGAGATACGGAGCTTTATTATCTCCGGGATCCATGGAAGTTGCGGAGGCCGGGAATTTTAGGCACCTCAATTAACCTCGCAGCTTCCAAGAGTCCTCCCCCAGCCTCCAGAGAGTAACGTCACCCCCATCGAACGAAGTCCTTGCTGACAGAAAGATAGGGCCGTTTTTCATTTCATGGAATCTTGAACTAGGGACATAATCAGGATATTTCATAAGTGGGATGGATGGGTTGCTGACAGGCAGGGTTTCAGAAGCACGGCAAGGGGAAACATCATCATCATCACCATCATCATCATCAAAACACCAATTTCGCCAAAACAAACTTGCAAAGGGGAAAACTGACTCAAGGAGAAAGAAATTGGAAGAGAAATCATTTGAGGGAAATGCAGGATGGATCATGTGAAGTATACAACGCCGCAAGCCAAAGAAACGAAACGCATACGAAAGTGAACATGGAAAGAGATGGAAAGACTTTCTTATAAGCCTTGGTTTTGGTCATACCTGCACCAGCAGCAGCAGCAGCAGCGGGAGCAGGAACAGGAACAGGAACAGGAGCAGAAGCAGTCGTGTGGATATCCGCATTGAGAGACTTACCCAGCATCACCATGCGCATTGCCGTCTCCGCACTATCCCTCAACAGCCGCTCTGCAGCTTCCATTGCATCTTCAAGTGTCATCGGCCCTTGCATGATACTAGTATACGCATCGATGCCAGCGCCATAGTTGGCGTTTGCATCGTCGCCAACGGTCCCCGCGAGCGCAATGACCGGCAGGCCATGCTTTTTCGCCCTTACGGCGATTTCCGCCGGGATTTTCCCCTGCGTGGTTTGGGCGTCGATCTTGCCTTCAGCTGTGAAGACAAGGTGGTGGTTGTCGCGGAATAAGTCGTCGTTGATGCCGAAGTATTCTGTGATGGCTTCGTATCGAGGACGCAGTTTGGCGCCCAGCAGGAGGAGGCCGGCTCCTAACCCTCCGGAAGCGCCGCTGCCGGGGAGAGAGGACACTGTCTGTCCTAGCTTTCGGCTCACGATTAGGCCATAGGTGTCTAGAGCGGCGGCGAGCATTTCGACTTGTGCTGGTGTGGCGCCCTTTTGGGGGCCATAGACCCGTGCAACCCCCTTTGGCCCGCAGAGGACGTTCTTAAAGTTGCATGCGACTTCTATTTCAACTTCTCTAAGGCGGGGATGCAGATGTGTGCGATCGATATCTGCGAGGGTGCTGAGGCTCTTCCCTCCCTGAGCCAGTGGAAGCTCATGACCGTGCTTGTCAAGTAAGCGCGCCCCAAGCGCTTGGAGCATTCCAGCCCCGCCATCGCTGGTCCCCGAGTCACCACATCCAACTAGGATCCGTTCAACTCCTTCCTCCAATGCGGCGAACAACAGCTCGCCAACGCCATATGTGGTTGTAACAGTGGGGTCGCGCAAATCTTTCGGAACGAGACGCAGCCCGGCAGCGGCAGCCATATCGATGACAGCAGTCTTGGGGCCGTTGTCGCCCAATAACCCGTACTGTGATGCAACAGGTTGGTTGACTGGCCCGGTAATGGTTATATCTCGAAGAGTTCCGCCGGTTGATGTGATGAGGGCTTTGGCGAACCCTTCGCCTCCGTCGAACAAGGGGACTTTCTTGATGACTGCATCGGGGACAATACGGCGAACTCCTTCTTCGATGCAATCAGCGACGACGTGGGTGTCTAAACTCTCTTTGAACCCTGAGGGACAGATGAGGATTCTCATTCTGTTATCCTCATGCTTCAGGGGGGGCTCAGGGCTCTCCGAAGGGGTGGTGGTGGTCAATATATTGAACGAGTGGTGCATTTTGTGTAGAAAGGTATGAAAGCGAGTGACTTATGTTGCTTGTAAGGTAGCGACTGATGTGATGCGAAAGCTCAAAAGCGATGAAGAAGTTGCTGTATACTCTTTCCAAACCCTATGCTACCTGATGCCCCTTTTTATGCTCCGTCCGGCATCCATTCACAACTTTTCAGTTGCGGCTTAAATTTCTTGCTCGTGTGTTTTCCATCCATGTTTGCGCCAACCACTTCCCGCTTGAACAGGAAGGCGCGACCTCCCCACCCTTCCCATTTTGGCAGATGACTCGCGAAGGAGACCAAGTACGTCAACAGCCATTCCCGCGGGGATACCATGATACTATGATACCATGAATGCCTTACGCCATACCAATCTTTTTGCGCTACCTATTGGATCAGTGGCTAAAATTAATCAAGACTTCCCGCACACTTGCTAAGGTTTCCCTAACGTCTCGGCAATTGTCCACTCTGAAGGCTGGGGAGGGGGACCTGATGGGGTACACGTAGGGCCAGGCCACGTTATGTGTCTTAGATTTCATGGTAGAAAGTCTTGTTCTCCGCCGATTATCGCTCCTCCCGTTGCGCAGTTAAGATGGGATGGGCCAGATTGGTTCCTAGTCGGGTCTGGGGGGGGGCTTCGTTTGACGTCAGCTCTGCTGGCTAGTTGGTTATTGTACGAGGATACCGGCACGCGCCATCTTGCCTGGTTTAGGTTGTGGGAGACAGGGGACATTCCGGATCTCTCATTTCCCGGGGTTTGCTCTGCCTTTCTTGACGAAATACTTTGTGATATTGGAAGTATATATTTCCCCGCAAAACTTCCCGGAATGATGATGTATCAAAATTGAGGAATGAGGTGGACTAACACAGCACGTCATGATGGAGAGCCTCTTGATCTACTAGCCACTGAGTAGACTAGGAATGGCTAACAAAGCGGAATCTTTCCGGCAGCATTTACAGAGGCTGGTAACTATGTGAGGCACTAAGTTCGATTGTTTTGACCAAGCCACTCTGAAAAGCACAGTGAAAACTGGAGCTGCAGTTGGCGAGTCTAGTCCCATATACTTATCTACTTGGCATTCTGATCTGTAGAGAACCTTAAGCTCACAATCCACATCGACTAATTTGCTTAGCTAGAAGTTATGTACTCTGTACTAATCTATTTTTAACCTCTTTCTCCATGATATTGTGTGTCTCAGATTGTTTTACCCTTAAAAAACTGTTGTACCTGGCCACTGACGTGCGAGAGAAAGACCAAAAGGTGGCCCGGCTCACGCGTTCGGTGTGGCTTTGCTCTTTTTTCCTGCAAACAACTTCTTTCTCCACTCCACGTGTCCGTGCTCTCTCCACATTAAACAACCTCAACTCTTCTTCGCTTCATCCTTTCCCCCTTTCCCGTCCATTGACATCGCATTCTTGTATCTTTAAGCGATCAAAGTATCTAAATGGGGATGTAGAAGACTGGAAATGCACCTGTCGAATTCTTGCTCTGTAACTAACGCCTGATATGCTCGCCATTCAGACCTTTTCGAATTTTCTACCCAAGCCCAACTAACTGCGCCTGCTTGCTTCATGATTCATGTAGCGGGGAGAGAGGAAAGAAGAAAGAAAAAGTGAACCCATGAACCCCCAGGCCAGCAAGTAGGCAAAAGACAATGCGCCCTGTATCTTCCCCCATGGGTCCCTTGCTCCTAATTGGAGGGGAGAGGGTGTGGCTTCGGAAATCTAGTAGGGAGAATTAGTACTTGGCTATACTTTGATGTCGTGCGTTATCGGCATTTGCAGACATGCTGATAATCTAGGGTCTTGGGTTTATAAGGACGTCGTTTTGACATGGACCAAAAAGCAAATATCAGTTATAATCGTCTTTGCATAAGAAATTTGGGAATCTACCTCCCCCTTTGCAAGACATACACTCGTTTCTCCCCTCCCCCCCTTTTTTTTTTTTTCTTGAAGGTTGAACTTCAACACTCGTTTTATTCGTTTCTTACGTTTTGTATAATATTTTTTTATTGTGATACTCTTTTTCGATCTACGGTGGAAAAGTGTCACTATATTCGATTTCCACAAAAGAGAAGACGGCCGTTTCCATTTTCGGAATTTCCATTTTATACTTTTGCTGATGACGATGGAGGACGATCGCCCTCTTTGCCGTCGCACAGCATCGATGTCCTCCATCCCTATATCTCTGGAGAGTTCGGATCTGGGGTACGTTATCACCTACCTATCAAATTATCTATACCACTTGGTGTTTCTTGTGCTTGTGACCCCCCTATTTCTTGTGAGGCCAACTACATCAACACCAGCAACCCTCCCGGATCTACGTTTTTCTAACGCTGCGGAATCAATAGTGATGGTTACGACGCTGTGTTTTATCCCCTTTCACTAGTCGGGCGCGATGATTTCATCCATGGATTATTCGGCCAGAACTATCTCTCGAGGCATGCGGACGATGGTGCTTTGTTGCTTGAGAATGGGATGGGGGGTGGAGGTAGTCAGCCACAGCCTCAGAGTATGAATCCTGCGCCGGGGTCTGTCGAGGATAATGAGGAGGAGGATATCAACTTGGTAGCCATGGAGCCCTTTCCTGATGTTGTTGATCTGACCCTGGTGATTCCCTGGCTAATACGTTTCTCCCTATGTTTTTGTGCAGGTTACGTGGGCAAGCCACGACGACCCCAAAAACCCGCTGAACTGGAGTCGAGGCAAGAAATGGACAGCTACTCTCATTGTCTCCTCCTTCACCTTCATCTCCCCCGTTTCATCCACGATGGTGGCGCCGGCGCTGTCCACAATTGCCAAAGAGTTCTCAATAACAAGCTCCATGGAGCAGGTTTTAGTGATGTCTATCTTTCTCCTGGCCTATGCTGTGGGCCCCTTTGTGCTGGGTCCGCTGTCAGAGCTCTTTGGTCGTGTGGTTGTGTTGCAGTCGGCGAATATGTTCTTTTTAGTGTTTAACACGGCGTGTGGGTTTGCGACGAATAAGACGCAGATATTGGCTTTTAGGTTTCTGAGCGGCTTGGGAGGGAGTGCTCCGCAAGCTGTAAGATCCTCATCCTTCCCGCCCTTTTTCCATTCCCGATCAACTAGCTTCCTTGACGCTTTTCGAGAAGAGTGAGGTGACTAACCATGTGGATCTAGCTGGGTGGCGGCGTGTTAAGTGACTGCTGGAGAGCCGAGGAGCGGGGCAAGTCGATTGCTATATACAGTCTCGCTCCATTCATAGGTCCTGCTGTTGGTCCAATCGGTAAAAGAACCCCTCTCCTCCCCAACGTTTCTTTTCCCCTTTCTTTTGCTAGTAATATAGCAAACTCTGACATATGACAGCTGGCGGGTTTATCGCACAATACACGACTTGGCGATGGGTCTTCTGGTCCGTCTCTATCGTAGACACCTTTGTCCAAATCATCGCATTCCTCTTCCTCCACGAGACCTACGCACCCAAGATCCTAGCCGTCAAGGCAAAGTGGATGCGCAAGCAGACAGGTAATAAGGCGCTACATACAAAGTGGCAGAGCAAAGACCGCACGTTTGGGAAACTCCTACGAACAGCCCTTGTGAGGCCGTTTATTATGCTTTTCACCCAGCCTGCTATCCAGGCTCTGGCGTTATACAGAGGATACTTGTATGGCCTCATGTATCTTGTGTATGTTTTCCCCCCAGCTCGAACGTCGTACAAGTCAGATTATTTCCAGTTAGCTAACATGTATGCGAAATAGCTTGTCATCATTCCCGCTAGTTTGGGAATCTACATATAAGCAGCCTACCGATATAGCAAGTTTGAACTACTTATCCCTGGGCATAGGCTTCGTTCTAGGCCTACAAATATGCGCACCCATAATGGACAGGGTTCGTCAAAAATTCCCCGCGCTCTCCACACTCTCCCCCGTGCACTAACCCCCCTCTTCGGCCGCCCTTCAAAGCACACAAAAACTCCTAACACTCTTTCCTTTTTAATTTCCAACCGTCACAGATATACTGCAGACTCAAAACGCGCTACAACCACAAAGGACGTCCCGAATTCCGCGTCCCCTTAATGCTTCCGGGCGGCCTCCTCGTGCCCATCGGGATGTTCCTCTACGGCTGGTCCGCACACTTCAGCACGCACTGGATCATTCCCAACATCGGCGCCCTGATATTCTCCACGGGCCTAATCATCGGATTTCAATGCGCACAGGCCTACGTCGTCGACGCGTACACTCTTTACTCTGCGTCTGCGACTGGCGCGGCAGCCTTTGTGCGCACACTTGCTGGCTTTAGTTTCCCGCTCTTTGCGCCGTCATTGTATGAGAGCTTGGGACTGGGGTGGGGGAATAGTTTGCTCGCGTTTATTTCGCTGGCGTTGGGTGTTGTGTCGCCTGTGTTGTTGTGGAGGTATGGAGAGTGGTTGAGGAGTAAGAGCACGTATTGTGCTGGCTGATATTTTTCATGGAGGCGGGAAAAGGAAAAAGAGCGAGGCTTGGGTGGAGGAGGGTTTGGGGGAAATGAGTGGAAGAGCTGTGGAGATAATGTGGCTTATGATTGATGAGTATGAGTATGATTTTGATGCCTTTTTCATTCTTTGTCTACTTCTTGTTTGTTGTTTTGTCCTTTCTTTTTTCATTTTGCTGGTTATGCGTCGCCTCTCAAATATAGATGGAGCATATTGATGTATATATATACTTTGCATGGTACATGAAGCACTGAATAGGAAGCAAGGTTTATAAATGTCATTTAATATTTATGATGTAAGAAGCAAAGAGTTTCCCAGGGGCTTTCCTGTGAAAGAATCAGAAATAAAAAAGGGGCTAAGGACAGAAATTGCTGTAGGAGATCTATTTTTTGAGGATATATCATATGGTGGTATTTTTGAAATCAGTGAAGCAAAATAAATAAATAAAGTAAATAAAAATAACTGTCTCTATGTAAAATGGTCAGCCCGGGATCTTGCTTAGATGTCTTCAGACTGTTTCCCCCCAATTGTTAGGTACCGCGTGGACCTTCCGTAGATGCTAGTTGAGGGGCAGACTTACTTATTAACTGCCAACTGCATGAATTCTGGATTCGGAACACTTTCCACATCATCTGAGTCTACTCCCTCGTCCTGCATCCTCTGAATTAGGATATGGGCCATGATACTTAGCGCTCTCCTTGACTATAGAGTACCGCTCCTTCAGCTTTTCCGAAATATAAGAATCCAACCTCCCCACCGCTGCCCGTTTCTTCAAATACCTAGCAACCTTGGCAACCGGATTCCAAGTGGTAGTCGCGGCTAACGAGGCAGATTCTAGCAGGACTCGAATATCTCCCAGGACCTGACTGCCTATCGTCTGCGCATGGAGCGGAAAATTGAACACAAACCTCCCAATCACATCAAAGACAAAGTTCGCCACAGTATCCTCCATGAGCACTACTTCGCCGCTCTCCGCTGCACAAGTAAGTCTCCCGTGGAAAAGCATTGTCTCGTCCGCGATCGTGGGGAGCATAGATTTTATATATGCGGGCTTAAACACCGGCGCCATGATATGATGCAGCATCTTCCACTTCTTCCCGTTTGCCGCGGCAATCACATCCTTGCCCACTATCGGCGTGAGGAAGTTATCTGTTTCCTCGTGCATGGGATATGAGGGACCGTGGTCACTAGGTCGGCTGCGTCGGGGTCAATCATGACCATCTGCGACGGTCCGAAGGGCCATAGGTCAATGTAAAATATATCTGGCAAATTGTACTTTTGCGTCAGAGCAGTGTAGTACGCCTGCGGATGTGTGTTAGGCGGGAAGAACTTGACCGTTTCGTTAAAAACACCTAGATGGCCTAGAATGAAACTATGTGGCGGTTTTGGCTTGTATGAGAAGGTTTTGTTAACGCAGGCACGTATTATTTCCCATACTCTTGCGCAAAATGTTCCCATGTTTAGGAGGCAATAGATAAATATATAAAAACAGCAGTCTTTTTCTTACCAGGTCACGGTAAGACCGTCGATGCCTAACAAATTTGATGAGTTGGTGAATAATCAATGGCACCCCAATTGCCAGGATAACCGAAAGTGAGATGCTTGAGCCCATTGCCCGAAAAAAGGGGGTGTGGATTGCAATGTTCCCAACGGTGTGTCAAAACTAGAGATTCAATTCTCCAAGATAGGAAGGAGTCGGAGCAATATATATTGTTATTTAGTAGCTCTCATAGTTAAGATGTGCTGGTGGAGCTCAGATCGTCTCTATCTCGGCTGCGGCTAGAATGCTATTTTTTAAAGCTAGTCAGAGATTCGCTTCCAGGTGTTGTTGCATGGTCAAGGTAGAATAGACGCTAGAGGTCCTAGTCAGCACTAAACAAAGTCACTAGGAGTTTCAAGGCTTGCGAGCAAAAGGAGCCAGTACAAACTTTTTGTTGCTTTGCAAGCTTTGGAAGTTTAGCAAAGCTGTGGTTAATCTTATTTTTAATATTTTCATGAAGGTTTTAATAATGGAAATAAGAAGTTGTTTTTTTTCAATCAGACAAATGAGTCTGTAGATTAGTAAACCATACAGTTGGCCTCAGTGGCCAAGTTGCCAGATATTAATTGGCTTATCTTGATCAACTTTGGGGGGTTGAATAGTAATCATACATGCCAGGGGTTGCAATTGGCGTCTGTCCGACGACATCATTATTTAAATAGGCACGTGTGCTATAAGGCTAGGATGGCGCCCAATATTGGGTGGTTAATAATGCCGCCGTCGCTTAAGTGATAGCTATATAGAGCGGCTATTTTAAGCAAATTCCATGCAAGTATTGGCCCCAAAAATGGATTGCTAGGCCTCAATTTCTGTAACCCTTATCCAGATTTAAGTCGAGAAGAGGCTCGTTTCTTCATATAATATTTTCACCCACGGGTGGCTCTTTATGTAACATATAAGCGAGCAACTGTACGGGGGTTGCTGGGAACGCAGACTCCTCTGCCCAATCTGTACCAAAAGCATGGTCCAAATAACCATTTTTGTTGGATATGAGCTTGAGTAAGTGAATGCCTAGAACGACGTCAACATCGTACAAAAAGGTTCGATAATGGAAGAAATACGCCTCTAACATCCCGTGCTCAACCAGATACAAATCTGAGATAGCTGTCAGGGTAGAGAGCTTGCGCCGTGGACATCAGCTTGGTACTGTCAAAGTTCTTTTCTGATACGAATGTTGCATGTCACGAACAGTTGTAGGGAGGAAAACCACTCACATTATGACCAAGTGTTCCTATACTATGGGCTAGTTTCGAAAAAGGCCTTTGTCTGAGCGGGATTATATTGCTGGTGATCCCTATGGGACTTGCATGGCCAGAATTTTGACAACCAGCGAAGGAACAAGCTAGCTCCCACTGACAGGCTTGTAGCTTTAGCAACAACATTTGAGTGATATTTTGGAGATCCTGCATACGAGTATTATGTAGGGAGTAGATAATTGCCAGTTGGTTATCTTGTAAACTGTCAAGGACAATGGACAGAGAGTTAGTGAGGGAATGACATCCACCACAGTTGACGAGACGGGCAGGAACCGGGAGGGCAATTTGTCAGCCACGTGACATATCCCCTATTCCAGGGGCTAGTCCAACCTTATTTCTACTTCATTGATCTCATCTCAAACATCGATGGTATGGGGATGCATATCAAACATTTTCGAAAAACAGAAGCTCTTGTTTGTTCCTTGTATTTTCTGAGATCTTTGCGTAGAATGGGGATCGGGCCGCTGATGTAGTACCTGAAAACGCCTGTCTAAGACAGTGCTCTCAAGTATGCACGAGAATCCATCGAGTTTTCAAGCCAATGTGAAAGATCATCAACACCGCCATGAATACCTAGTCATTCTCAAGTCCTGTATCTTGCAAGCACCAGAGCAGGATCTCCTGATTTTAGAACACTGTACAAGGACACACTCTTCTACAGGCCTTGGATGCTCCGTTCGGAATATCTACAGCCTTTATTTTCCACTATACTCCATGATTAATGGCGCACAATGCAGAAGATTTGAAGCCTAGTTTGCCCGTATGAGTGAGGATAGCCGTCACGCGCCCTCTCTTTTGTGGGGTTCATTAATTGCGGGCTCCTTAATATGCTCGCCTAAGCATCTCCGGAATGCAGAATACATCCCTGATTATAACGTTAGTACTACCCTCATTTTCCTTTGCACGCAATCTGTGAAATTTCACTTCGAATTGGTTGTGACTGACCTGATTTTATCCCACTGCAGAAACCCGCTGGCAAATACTTAACCCTTCAGCCTGTGGCTGGGACCACACAGATTGCCTTGCTTGGTGCTCTTTCCAATGTCGGACTGGCAGTCCACACCATCATCACAACACCATATTCTCTCCCAGAGTCCATGAAATCAACACTAATACTAGCAGGATAGGTCCTCATTGTCTTAGAGTTCTGTGAGTTTGAGGATTATTACAAGCTTTGGGCAAAGACAGTGTCCGGCGCGACTGCTACCGGGGAGAGGGATGTCAAGATTGACTTTCTAAAGATTTCCGTAGATGAGTACGACAAGCTGTTCCTGATGTGGGGTACGGATATAGCAGACATGCTCTCATTTTGGGAGCAAGCAGGTGCGGCAAGTTGGACGACAGTGCAGGAGGGGGATGTCTTGGTGGACTTTATGGCCATGCTGAAGGGAACTGGCAAAGAGCTGCAGGGAGCCGAGGTTGTGTTCAAAGAATCCACTTGGACTTCGGTCTAGGAGAGAAGTCCTAAAACAAAGATTAGTAACCTATGATATCGCTTGATATAGCTCCTGCAGCACAATATAATATTAGTCTTTCTCAAATCCTATCCAAATTAAGCGACTCGTATTAGCAAGGTGCTGTATGATGACCCTTATCAGTCTAGCAAAGGAATTCCATCATATTCTTCGTTCCTGTTCAACTTCACAGAAAAGACATCCTATGCATCTCTAGCGTCCACGGTGGCTGAAATAGCTCCGCATATGACTGCCCATAGGTGACAGGCAGCTGCATATGCCCACAATCCAGCCGCCTTGACAGGCTGGAGTTCCTGGAGTCTTGGCAACGGGACGTGTTCTCCCTAGGCTCTAGGAAAGCCATTGAAAACAACGAGGACCCCAGGAAGTAATAATGGTGAAGAGGGACGGGACGAAAACTAGCTCAAATAGTGTCTATCCAGTGATGTTGAAGCCCTAGCGCACAACGATTCAAACCTTTGGATACCGAATCGCACACTGAAAGGCAGCTTTTCTCGTTGGATCCAATCTGCTGGCTTTTCGAGCCAGTCGCAGCATTGTTTCTTCTTTCATGCTGGTCGGTCGGTAGTTGCCTGTTGGCAGGGACACCCTCGCCGGCAGCCTCAGCTCCACAGCAGCATAGATTCATGGCATTGAGTGAATCTTCTCCCTGGCAGCCGAGCAAGGGGATTCAACTTCTCTGTGCACAGCCTAGATCTTGGATAGTCGCATCTAGGAGACAGAGGTGGGAGGTTCGTATAAGGTAGCTACAATGTAGCTATCATGAGGGGGCGACTAGGTCCATAGGTACTCCCACGTGACATTTCTTGTCCAAGCTCATTGGCACAAGCTCCCCGCCAAACGTCATGATCCTATCATCAAAGCTCCACCGAGGCGTTCTGATCGCCAGGTGGAAAGCCCTTTCGCAATACGATGACAAACAAAACCTGAATGTTTGTTGGCCTCTGCCATTCTTATCTAGCTTCACTGTGACTTAAGACTGTCCTATCCGATTCGTGGACCCATGCCACCTAATCAACAAGCCATGTACTGCCATATTGAACCATTCTTGAAGCATTAGCTTGGGACAACAACCCCCCCCGCGGCGGCTCTCAGGCCCCTGCTCACCTTTTTAGCCTGTATGCTATAAACAGGTCTTTAATTGAGATTGGCGGGGGCAAGAGGGGGAACAAACGCCGCAGCTTAATCTAGAGCTTGGCTCCTTGGTTCATTTATCTACTACTAGAGTACTACTTAACGCCCATCCTGCATCCGACCCGCCGCGGAGCAAGCTGCTAACATGACCTGTGCCCCTCCTATCCCCTGTCTGGATCTACCTAGGCTTGGGGTCAACCCTGTTCAATCGAACGCTGGATGCCGGCATTTTCTTGTATCAGATCATAAAAATAAATGAAGAGGGTCGAGAATACACGGTGCATTTACCCGTTAGACTATTTTTTGGTCCCTGATTGAAATTTATTGTTGGTGATGAACCCATCCCGTTTTGTTCATCCGCCCTGAGTGTAGGTACTTGAACAACCATTGAGATGAAAGGGAGTAGCGATTAATTTTCATTCTACAGAAAGAATTGGACTCCTTGCTGAAGAGACGACGTCTTGGTCCCTTTTGACAAGAGCTTCCGTGCTCTTTGTTTTCCAGGAAGAAGATGGATTGCATGTCCTTCGTTCCCGGGCCCTCAGCGCGAGAAGCCATTGAAAACGCAAATGGGCGGATTCTCATCCGCCGCGACACGATGATGCAATATGTCAACGAATACATTCTCAACTGCCCAAGTGGCCCACAGCCGATGCTCTACCAGGTCTTTCTCAACCTGGTCAGCGAAGAACAAGGGCCGGAAATCGAAGTCAAGTTCTCGATCCGTGACCCCACCACAACCGAAGAGGAAGATCCCGCTGGCGAACTAATCGGACACGCATATGCCATCCACAAAGATGTCAGTGGAGGCCTAAGCGAGAAACTCCTCTGGGAGGTTGGACGACGAACACCGTCGCTCGCGGATGCAGACGTAGCGCGGGCTTTCAACGCATATCGCAGAGTTCTGGCGGCGCACCAAGGAATTAGCCCACCAGTCAATGTTCCGATACCACCGCGTCCATCGCCGGTCTCACCTCCTCTTCCGGGCACGGCAACAGCTATATCGCGCGCTCTGTCACCGTCAAATATCTACTTTGCTTCCGATGCCATGTTTTATTTCGTCGACTTGTCCGGGACCTCACCCACAACTCAACCGGACAATACGCCCTTGCACCTTTCCCGCCCTATGATGGCCTTTGATGCGCTGATATTATCTGCTTGCGTGGCGTTGGCGATTGGGGCTCCTCCGCTCGTGTTCTCCGTCTTGCAGAGCGCTGAGAGAAACGATATGGGCAGGATGCCAAACAGTTATGGGCGGGCAGTGTATGCGCATGCTCCGGACTCGATACCTGAAGATGGAAGGATCATTATCGTGGGGTGAAAAGCAACATCTCAATAGGCCTACATATTGTACAGATGGCGGGATATGAGCTTCTTGGAATAGAACAGACCCGTTCCTTTATACAGGCAAATTGAGTTCACTTCCTCTACGAGGAATTTGAAAGAGGTCAGATGCGATTCTCTTATCCATCAGATTATCAAAAAAAAAAAATGCCATTTACCGTCTCCGCTCTTCCACAGTTCTGAGATGCTCTACCAATCCAAGGGCGAATTAAGTACCTTCCTAGTTGGGCAATGTTCTAGATGCGTTAAGGTGTATTATGTAATCAGCATACTTTTTTCACGTGACAAGGCCTCACCACCTGGGCGCTGGCACCGAAAGGACTACACTTCGAGGAGTATCCGTATCCTTTCTTAACTTCTCCTCTGCTATTATATCCTCAAGACGAGATTAAAATTTCCCCTAGATTTTCTTGCGCTACCTGCTCGCTCCTGCGGATGTAGATGCTCTGCGCTCCATTTTCACCAGTAGTCGAAGTTTTCACACTGCATCTTACGTCACATTCATGTCAAAGCAATCAAGGATCCAATAGAGCATTCGGGGCTTGCATTCATCCTGCTGCGAATATTCGCTTCGCCTTGTGCATAGAGAAAGTTCTCTGCATCGAATATCCCTTTTTTTGATCAGTTTTTTCCCGTCTTGCGTTATCTTTCGAGGAGTCCAACTTGACATAAAGTCAGAACTCCTCTGTCGAATCCCACATGTTTTAAATCTCCTTTGATCTATTATTTGGTACCCGCATATATTCCATCGCATCTCTTCTCCGCAGTCTTGGTGGCTATTTCGTCGGTGTATACCTCTTCTATCTGCGCTTTGGGCGGGCGAATTTGACATTGTGAAACCCCTTTAATATCGGTTCCTTTATCCGTGGCTGAAGACATCAGTTTCGTTCTGGGTTGCACAAGAGGAAATGGATGCCAACGGGCCAGCCGGCGGACATACTGCGTCTGCAGGACCCTCGCAAATGCCTGCGTCGAATGACTCGGGGGCTGCCGCCGCTATCAAGATTGAGAATAGGAATAATGCTTCACCTACTGCTCCGGCTGAATTGTCGTCTGAGCGAGAGATAGCTACTGCTCTGTTCGCATTGCAGGAAATGGAATCTAAGGTTTGTATTTTCCCTTTTCCCCGTACCTATTGGGTCCCGCACGAGTCCCATTTCATAGCCTTTACTGCTATATAAAGGGGCCGAAGACAGAGTGGGTATCATTTCGAAACTAACATAACCCCAGATCCACCAACTCCGTTCCCTGGTGCCGGCCCGTCTTCTCACTCCGTTGATGCCCATTGTCAATCCGAAAGTTGCTCCTAGCATGCCGCCCCCGAAATCCCCACAAGAAATGTTTGAACAGCTTGCGCAAGCCGCGCGCGACGGTGTTGCTGAGGTTGAAGCATTCAAAGCAGAATGGAGAAAGCCGGAGATGAACGCAATTTGGGAGAGGGTGGATAAAGCGCTAGAAGAATCTGGCGGCGACTTTCCTCAACCATCGACTGGATGGGTACGCGATTACCGCCGCACTCTAAAGCAGCTTGATGAAGAAGAAAAGAATCAAGAAGAGCAACGCAGACGGCTTGAAGAACAGCAAGAGAAAGTTCGCCTGGCGGCTCTCGAGGGCGGATGGAAAGACATTGTTGAATCCTTCATGCAAATGGATATACCTGGTGTAGCCGTGCAGCTTCTTCCCTCCTCCACAGCCGATCTAGTTCGCTTCTCTGTGGCGCTCACAAAAGTATCAATTATGCTATATGTCCAACAGGCGAATCAAGTTGGCACTCAGGACATAGGAGACTGGCAAGTTATGATTGTGCCATTTGATGGCAAATCGACTAAGTTGGAGATGGACATCCTCAACTGCATCAATTCACGCGATAGGAAATGGGACCTACCTTATCTTCTGGTGAGTATCATTACTATTAAGAGACTTAGGTTTCTATCTTTTAAGTATTTGATTTGATACGACTCATCTAACGCATATAATAGGACATGATCTCTTCATATGCAGAGGTTAGACGGACTCGATGCACCACATGCCAGCAATTGACTGATATAAATGCCCAATTACCAACATTGAGGAAAGCCATAAGGATCGATTCTGGAGATGGAAAGAAGACATTCCACTGGAAGCCATATCACCCAGGGTGCCTTTAAGAAACCCCCGCCCCCGTCGCGTGCCGTCTTTTATATATCCCTATTAGAGGGAACTATGGCCAGGCGCCATAATGATGCTGCCACTCAAACCACGTCCCCTCTAATCCCTGCCAATCCCGAACCGCATATGGCACCTTCAAATAGCCCCCCAACGGATCCGCATCGAAGTACTCCACATCACTCCACATCCTCATATTGGGCTCCTCATATCTCCTTGTCCTGAAGTTATACCTCTGATTACGCCTCCGCGCCCACGGCATACTCTCACGCTTCTCTTCCGACCCATCACCATCATACCCAAGGACATCCTGCCATCGAGACCACCGCGGTCTTCTGGGCACTGGTATATGCCCATCGAGTGTCCCGACGAAGATATCAGGTCCCTTGTTGGTTAGAATGTCCCTCAGTCTCGATCCGCGTTTCCATTTGGCGAAATTCCCCGGCCGAGGATCTTTGGGCCATATCCAACCCCGCGTGCGTGGCATTTTCTTTTTTTTCGAATTTCGAATTTCGAATTTCGACGTCGGCGAGGGGAGTTCTTGTTTTCTTTCGTACTTCCTTTTTTTTTGGTCTCTTTCCGGTGTTGTGCGGTGGGTTGGAATGGGATCCCCTCGTTCTTGGTATGGATATGGGAGTCTTGTTTTCAATTTTTGGCCTATCGATCTAAAATTTCTTCCACAGGGACCTATGATGAAGAGGGGGAGAGTGTTTCCACGTCCGAAGTTGTTTGACAACTTTGTTGAGGAGATGAGGAATGGGGGGGAAATGGGGAGGGATGTTGATTTCCTTATCAATCAAAAAACGAAAATGTAATACCATGCAATCAATCATTCCCGTCCTCTGCAATCAATATCTCTTTCTAGAAAATCTTGCATTTTGTTTTCCTTCATCCTCCATTCAACCAATGCGCGTCTCTTCAACCTATCAATTTGGCTCTCCCTTTCCTTGCCCTGTTTTTTCTTCTTTTTCTTCTTTATGGTCGTTGCCTTGATAGCAATCAAATCATCAATCAAACAATGCATTTTCATAATTGTATGCGCCAGACCAGACCAGTGCAGTGCACTGCGTTAGTTTGTAGCAAACCATTCTTTGGGAGAAGCAGTCCATCCCATCCCATCCTCCTTTAGCCCAAGCCCATACCAAACAAATTCTCTTCACAATTGCCGGGTTTAGGCATCAGAGCACATGAGGAATCCCGCCTTGGGGGAAAACTGAAAGACTCAAAAAGCCTAGCATGTTTTGTGGCATCCAGCAACCGCTAGCAAAAGAAAAAGGAGAGAAAATGAAGCTGGAGGCCCAGCAAACAGGCAACTTTATAAATGGAACGTGCATGTCACAACTTCAATATTTGCTTGCGCATTTGAAAGTAAGACTTAGAAGTTTGAATCAAGAAGCACCCTCCCTCCCTGCCTCATTTCTTCTCTTACCCTAGTTAGTATAGGGAGGTTATGTAGTGTGTGCTTCTAGTCTTGGAGTATCAGCAGAAAGTGTGTGCATGTGCTGTCCAGACAGACATCAAACAGAAGTCAAGAAAACACTCTTCTTCTAAAGTTTGCCAAACATGTCTCTTCTCATAGCTTTGCCCATCTTATCTAATCTATCTTTCCACCTCTTTTTTCTAACAATAATTGCCCTGTTCAAATCATTTTATGAAAGCAGTATGGACCCTGCATTTTGCATATATGCATGCATGCATGCATGCAAGCCACATGAAAAAAAGAGTCCCCACCCCCTGGTTTGTATTTGAATCAAAAAGGGAAACTGTAGGACATGTATTCTTTCTTCTAAACTAAAGATTTCAAACTTGTGTAGAGCTAATAAGGTGTTCTTGTGCAAAAAGTAGTGCCATATATGCTCCTTTTATTCACCTTTGCCTTTAGAGCTAGCGACAGTATCATAGAACCCAGATTTCTTCCTCCTAGCTCAAGAGGGTAATTTTCAAAGATAGAAAAACTCAGCCTGTGTTGTAACTTATTTCTCTTCAGCTTTTCAGCTTGCTAGATTCTTGCTATATTTTAGGACCCTCCTTTCTAATGCTAGACAGTATGTCAAACAAGAATGCTAGTTCATGTGGTCTGCCTGATGAATTACACACTTTTTGCAGGCACTTAGGCAAGGAGCCCAGCCAGCTCTGTTGTGTAACCCCAGATGACTAGCTGGAGGTAAATTAGAAGAAAACAGAATCAGATTCCTAGGAGAGGGGTCTCATTCAGAGAACAAAAAGAATAGCTAGCCATTGATTTTCCTAATGCAAGTGTTTGCAGTTCAAGAAGCAAGCAATTATACAATCATAGAAAAACAAAAGACAAACTGAACACCAACAAAGCACACATTTGACAAATAAATTGCAGAATCATGCTTGATTGCTATTGTTGTTTCTTCAGCATATTAAACAGAAAGTTATTATGGTAATAGATAGATATAGGTAAATTCAAATGCTCCAAATGAGAAGAAAAAAGGACAACAAATTTTTGCCTTTACATACCAATGATAATTACCACCACTCCGCAGCGATGCAGTTGAATGTTCTTTTTTACTCTCTTTGTTCCCAAAAACAGCAACAAGCAGCAAACAAGGAAATAAAACGGAAAACAGTAAAAAAAAAACTCCATGCCGTAGAAACAAAGAGGAGAACGTTAATAGTAAACCTCGTTGAAATCCGAACATCATGAAATGAAAAGAAACTAAAGCGAAAACAAGGCAAGCTCAAGAAATAGTAACACATGGCTTAAATAATGAAAACCACCGCTCAAAATAAAATGAGAAGATATATCGAACAAAGGGGTAGGATAATTAAAAGCAGAGATTGTGTGGAAAAAGATGAGTGGTGATAAGAAGCGAAGATCCTGAATGTATTGTTTCACCAGCCATGATAAATCCAAGGTCTTAGGCGAATATACCAAGTCCGCTAACGAACCAAGTAAAGGAGAGGACCGTTATAGTTGCCATCCAAACTATGAAGCCTAATGCCTGGCGATTCAAGGAAGCTGAACTGCATGTGGCACATGTGTACTCTGTTGAAATTAAGTGTGTTAGAATATGGAATCACGCAGCAAAGATTAGGAGATGGGGAAGTACATACTGTCGAGTGGATCGTATTTCTGTTTATGATACACTCCGAAAGTATATTGGCTAGAGGCAGCGAGATAGCCGGCCTCAGGTCGGTCTGATGGATCCTTCGAGGAATCATACACCATGAGAGTGTATGTTTCCGTGAGTAGATCCACACTGGTAGCATGCTTGCGTGTGTCCCAGGTCACTTCGCCTGTTTCCTGGAAACTCTGGTTCCCAGCGATAGTATAGGTATGGTCATTTCTGCTGCAGTATGCAACCACATCAATAGCAGAGGGTGTAACTTTCAGGGACGTATAGTTCCATTTGAATGTAGCGTATTCCCCGATCTTGATATATGTTTGCGGATCAAAAGGACCAGGCGTTATCATCTGAATGCCTCCGGGGGGAAGGCGAGGATCGACTTTCGTAACTTTTTTCTTCGTCGTGGTTCCAGTCTCGGTTCCAGTCTTGGTTCCAGTCTCAGTCCCAGATTCTTTATCTTTAGTGTTGGTCCCTGTTTCGGAGTCTGTCGAGTCTTCCGTGGCGTTTTCAGTTTTTTTAGGAGCACTCGTAATGGTGGCGTCTGTCGCGGTCTCTTCGCTTGTTTGTGTTGGTTTACTAGATGTAGTGTCTGCTCAAACCCGTTAGAAATATCCAAGAGAAACCCAAACAGCCAGAGCAACTCACCATCATCTTGTCGTCGAACATGCGGCCCGGGTTGAGCAACGGCAGCCACAGCCCCGTAGAAGTCCCATGATGCTGCTGCAAACGATGCTAGTGCGAAGAGTGCGCATAGCACAAGTATATGATGTAGTGACCGCATCTTGGCGTGGTGTATGTGGTGTAGAAGCGAGAGTATTAAGGATGGAGTTTGAAGCTGAACGCTTCGGGCGGAGAACGGGCAGCTATTCCAACAAGCCACTCCTGGCCCAAGAAGACTGTAACCAAGAATATACGGGGTTGTAAATGCAGCCTCCTTGCCAAATACTCAGGCGGTAAACTATCCCTTTCGAGCAGGGGTCGACAAAAACGGCGGATTCGAACACTCAACGCCGGTGCTTCTCGATTCAACGGATAGCGTTTGAAGAATAGAGAAGGACCCCAAAAGTCCTGTGGTGTGGGAAATGCAAAGCAGAGCGGTAGCGATCGTGGGGTTTCAACGCATGAAACTTCAACGCAAACAGGTTCGAATCGAGAGAAACGCAACGAGTGGAATGAAGGCTGAAAGGGCCACGGCAATAAGACCTGACTCTCCCTTGTGTCCCCTTTGTGGCCTATCGGAATTCTCACTATTGAACGAAAGAGAGCAGAGAATGGCGTGAAGCGAGTGACGACGCCGATGTTTTTCGTTCGAGAAGAAGCCGGGGATGGGATAACAATAATAATGTCTCAGAACGCCAGCGATAGCCTTGCCCCCAAAACGGAAAGGCGTGCATCGTGATTACAGTACGTGACTGTATCGCATACGCAGGAAACGGCTAGAAGAGGCTAGACCCATCAGATGCTATTTTGGGATCAACACCGGCAGGAAAGGAACATCGCGGGTTGCGCTGATCTGCCTGTGTCCTGTGTTCTCAGTGTCTCGATCTCACGATCTCTCTGGGGTAAAACTGGATCTGATGTTTACTGCTGGAATTGACTCTGTCCCTGCCCCGCGGTTCAACTTGTTATTTGTCAGATTTCAGTTTCCATGGTTACCTGAGTTTCACCTGTGCTCGCCACAACAGAAGTCGCTGGCCCCCCAGAGCAACTGTGGCCAGCATGCCATTCATCACGCCTCAGACCGTCCATGCTGCCCTTTCGGGCCCTGACGGGCTGTGATCTATTCCAATTGGCTTGTATCAGTTGTACAGTACAAGGGTTGCAGTACATCTGCGCTCTAGACGCTGTGCTACCTCAATCTGATGGTTTGGTACAGTACAATCTGCTGCAGCTGCGGTTGGTTTCAGGGAAACCTTGTATTGTTGATTGGAGAAGATTTTTTAAAATAAGAATAAATATATAGACATATATATCAACTACTGGTTTATCTTTCTTCATCTAATGTTTCTAATCCAAAACAGCGCCGGATAATGAACACCGAGGCGGATCGAAAGACTGTCACGGTGGCGCCACCAATATCAAGACAATGCTGTCCTTGAAGGACAAAAAAGAATCCATCATCTGTGATATATACCACATGGTAGTTATATATACTCCACTTCAAGGACTGGCCTCGAACAGCCTTCGGGATAAGGAACGTCCGGACTCTCAATCCAGAATAATTGCGGGATGCCGTGCCACCAATTGCACACTACGCAGGAGAAAACAAAACCACGTCAGTCGGGATCCCGCAGATAAAGAGATTGAAGACACCCCCAGCAAACAAGGAGCGCACTTACCTAGCCATCCTTGAAACTCGCCGTCTTCCTTCCAATGCAACTTGCCGGCATCAATCGAGAACCCAGGCGTGCCTCGACCTGCATTGATATGCACACTGTCCCATCCTGCATCACCACAGATATTCGTTAGTAATCGCTATCAAAAATGACGCTCTGCAAATGGAAAAATCCACTTACGGGAGAAGTTCGCATCAACGCCCATCACCATCGCCCACTCTAACTCGTCGCCGATTTGGAACTGCTGATGTGTATCCTTCAGAAAGCCCTTGGCAGCATCACCACGTACAGGCTGGACAACTGCGTCACTGAGCCCGGCGCCGGTATGGAACGACGAGACGTAGAGGCCATCGTGGGCGGGAACGCCGGAATTCGCGGTGCGCAGGTAATAAAATCTCGGCAGTGCCGGAATTGTCATGCTATCCGCTAGGTAGGCGAGCGGCAGTAAGAGAAGTGCAAAAGAGAACATGATGTAGGAAGCTGCTACTGCACAGAATAAACAAATCTCTCCTGAAACAATAGTTCTGAGAAGATTGAGAAGGTTGAGAATGGCTTGATGAAGAAGCTCGCCTTGGGCAGGCTTTTATAAGGAGGGCGACTTTTCATCGTATTAACTTTTTGCCTCAAAAGTGTTCCAGGTTGGCCAGTTGCTCTTCATCTATGGAAATGTGACGTCTGTACCTGTGCCTACCGAATTGCATGTACCACTTGGCCTAACGCGCTCGTTGAAGTATCAATTTTTACAGATCGCATCTGGACGCTATTCTCCCATTCCCGTGTGTACACTGCAATCACCTCAGAAAATGAACTAGATGATCCCTTCAGGCCCATTGCACAAGATAATCTGCTATAACCAAGTGTGGTAGCTGGAGGGGTTTCCCCGGACTGCGGCTGTCGCGGATGGTTTGGTTCGTTCGACCCAGACTTAACGGCTCCCGGCGGAGAATCCTCGGGAGATACGGGGGCACATATGTGATGATTGTCAATTTTAAGAAGCTGCAATGACGAGGAAAGTAGTTGGAAGAGATAAGATGTATGTAGATTCAACGCTCGAACGGAAAATACTTCTCGCTCAGTTGCAGTGGAAGGGGCAAATAGCATTGCTTTTATGTGCCTTATTAGTGCCATGCATATTTGTGTATCTTCAATGCCACGTTGCTACCCCAAGATGAGCTTTTTGACGAAAAGAAAGAGAAAAGGATGCATGAGGTTACTCTATATTTCATCAAACCCACGCAGGGCCATCCCTGCGTCTGATCGCGTCTCCTATGACGTAGAACTAAACTTTGACCCCACACGGCAGGATTCAGCTTGTTTAGACCGAGCTGGGATTAGACACGCTGCTCGCGAGCAACAAAAAGTCTTGCTCGTCCCTGCGGGGTCAATTTTTTGCGCAGCTTGTGGTTGACAGGTCCTCGTCGAATGAGATGGGAAAAGAGGTTCTCAATATGCATACTTATTGTGTTGGTAGGTCGTTGATACCGTTGACATTTTTGGAGAAAGCACTTTGAATACTATGTAATCACTAGCGCTATCACTATGATATTTCAGCGGGGTCCTTTGATATCTGGACCAATATGAATGCCGTTGGAGTGACTCGGATAGCAGATTATGACAATGCCGGCTATATGCCCTGTTGGTGATTGGAGGTTCCCAGGAAGAATGTTTCCAGAAGGGACTCGAAGATACTCCCCCGCCCTTTGCCGAGTCACGTGCCATGCGTCGGAGAGGCAGTCGCTGAGTCAGCCAGCGGGTAGCCGCTTCCCCGCTGAATAAATGCTTGGAGATCCCGGCGCCCTTCTCCAAGACCACTTTGCAACCTTTTCTTCTCCTCCTCACGAGTCTCGGGCCGTCTCTCATCACATCCTGCTTCGTCATGATATCGACACAGGACAACGTGCGAGTCAATGGCGTGGCTGAGAAGTCGGCCTTACTTTCCTGTCCGCCGTCCAGCAGCGGCGGCCAATTGCCGGAGGTATGGCTGGAGCTACGGCGCAGGATCCTGGCCTTCCTAGAGAAGGAGATGGACGATGAGGTTTTGAGGAATGTGCAGAGCCAGGCGAGAGTGTCGATAAGGGTTATTGAGGAGGCGTTGGAGCGATATGGGTAGGTTTCCCCGCTATGACTAGACAAAACGCAAGAGTAACTAACAACCTTTTAGGCCCGAACAGCTATCGCTCTCTTATAACGGGGGGAAAGACTGTCTCGTCTTGCTCGTGTTGATATTAGCCTGTCTACCTACGTATACGGCATCCTCGACCCGTCCGGACGCCAATACCACTCCCGTCTCCCCTCCATCCTCCAAGACCCCAACCACCACAACCACCACCACCGACGCTTCTCCACCCCCTTCCTTAAAGCCCACAACCCTCCAGTCAATATACATTAGCTGTCCCAACCCCTTCCCAGAAGTCGAAGACTTCGTCGCCAGCTCAGCTGCGCACTATCATCTCGACTTGACCTGCTCTACACTCCCCATGCGCGCCGCGCTCGAATCATACCTGCAAGAGAAACCGTCCATAAAAGCTATATTCGTGGGCACGAGACGGACAGACCCGCACGGCGAGCTGTTGAAACACTTTGATCCAACGGATAAAGACTGGCCGCAGTTCACGCGCATAAATGCGGTAATAGATTGGCATTATACGGAAATTTGGACTGTAAGTCATTTCTCTCTTTCTCTCTCTCCGCTCCCTCCTAGACCATGAATGGTGAGGGGAACTGGCTGCTCGGTCGATATCACAACCTTGACTAACACAAGCACTCGACAATAGTTCATTCGTTCCCTCGATATACCCTATTGCGATCTATACAACCAAGGTTTCACCTCTCTCGGAAGCATAAATAACACACACCCTAATCCGGCGCTGGCGCTCGATAACAACGCTCAGTTTCGACCAGCGTATGAGTTGGTAGATGACGATAAAGAGCGCTGGGGTCGGTATAGCTTGGCTCTCCAGGGGAAGGAGGACTTTTCCAGCAAAGGCGAATAATGCGCGCGCGTGGATATGTGCATATCTGCTCCAAGAAAAGAGGGGAGAAGCTGGGGTGGAAGGCGAAACTTCGAAATCCCCAAAACTCGGACGCCGGTTTCCGGCGGGCGAGAGGACATGATAAATGAGACCTAACTTAAGAAGTATCCTCTCTGTACCGTTTTTCGTTTTGCTTGCCTTTTTTTTTTTTTTGCATAGAGCGATTGTGCTTATCCGCACGATATTATGTTTTACATACTTATTACCCATAGAGTATTTGTCAAACGCGATGTTTATTAGACTCTGCAGGAATTCTAGTGTATATATTTGGCATAACGATGGAATCATTTAGTCTTGTTACCGCTACTTCAACTCGAGAAGTGGACCCGGTAAAGGGACTTTCGTTATTGATGTAAACTATAAGGTGGTAAAGAAATGGTTGGATGTGGCATAGGCTTGATTTTCGTTTTAATTAAGGGCGGGTGATATCGAAATAAGAGCATCGAAGGTGGTTATATATAAAAAACTGAGTGAGAGATTGACTAATTTATATCGATTAATCAAGACCGATCGATCAAAGCCAAGTAGTTTACTTATGTATGTACTGTACTAGAGGTGGTCAAGAAAAAAAACTCTACGCCATAAGTATCTGGGGAGAAAAGAATCTCACCACAAAAAGGGAAAAATCTAATAAAATAATATTATCCCCCTGCGCGTGCTGTGCCCCCCCTTTATAACTCTCTACTTCTTCGTAGCATACTCCGGCCTCAACACCCACTTCCCCCTCGCCCGACTACTACTACCCCTCCCATCCTTCTCAAGCACCGCAATCGCGCGCAACATCTCTTTAAATTCCGTCGTTGCCTGTGGAGAGTCGCAGTAGCGGTTGAAATGGTCGATGAGCATTTGGGTGTAGACCGCCCCACCCTGGGCGAGGATGTAGTCGCGGATTAGGGCCATGAAGGCTTGTCCGCGTGGTCTGTTGGGGTTGTTGAGTCCGGGTGTACCTGGCCGCGAGGAAGGGGAGCTGCGATTGCTGCTGCTGGTTATTGTTGTTGGTGTTGTTGTTGCGCCGACGGTGCGATTGGTGAGGTTTGCGAGGAGGCTTGCAGATGAAGGACCGCCGCCCGCCCGCCGCGCAACACTGCTTTGCCCGCCAAACACTGAGTTCCTAGCTGTTCCGCGGGGCTGGATAGAGGAGGAATGTTCAGGTCGTCCAGCAACGCCAGACTGGCCCGTCCACGTCGGCGTGCCCGCGGGAATCGACCTGGCTAATTCGCCAGCTTTGAGCAGCTCCTTGGCCGCCTCGGCGGCGACACGCTTGGCTTCTGCTTCGATGATTTTGGGGTCGGCGCGGATCTGACGGCGGCCGTTGATGATTTGGTCGTGCTCGACCGCGGAGTGGACGCCCGAGCGCGCGAATATGCCTTCCATGAGTCGCGCTTCGGAGTTTTGTGCGGGGTTTGCTGTTGGGTCTTCGGTGGGGGTAGGCGTTGTGGAGGAGGCTTCTTCGCCGTAGAAACGTTCGAGAGAGGCGACGCCTGTCACTTTGCTGATTTTCTCTTGTTCTTGGTTATTTGTGCTGCGTCTGACGGCGGATACGCCGCCTGGCCCTTTTATCTCTTGTTTAGAAGCTCCCTGGGTCGGGGGTTCTTGGTAAGTGACTTCAGCGTCCTTGAAGATTTCGCTTGTCTGAGTAGGCCCATCAGTACCGAGAGTAAATAGATCGTGCAGGTCACTCATTTGGAAAGTCTGTCGCTGTTTTGGATCCCTTAGGATTTTATTCGTTAGAAACTGCTTAAAGATCTGGCGGTGATATATCTTCTCTTCGATAGTCCCTGCGGTCATTAGTCGGTATATAGTAACCTCACGCTTCTGACCGAGTCTCCAAGCTCTTTCACGCGCTTGTAGATCCGTAGAAGGGTTCCAATCGGGGTCGTATATAATCACTCTATCAGCTCCTGTTAGGTTCACGCCTAAACCTCCAACTTTGGTGGTTAGGAGGAAAACGTGGATATCGGGGTTGTTATTAAACTCGTCAACCATCGATTGACGCGACTTGATGGGTGTATTCCCATCCATCCGCTGGTAATTGAACCCTGTAAGAGACTTGATAAACCGCTCTAGGATGTCAAGCATGATCCGATGCTGGGCGAAGAGCAAGGTCTTGTGGCCGGTATCTCTCCACAATTCCAGCAACGCCTTGACGACTTGCATCTTCCCGGATTTCGAACCGCTTCCATAATTATAGTCTGATTTGAAAGGAAGGGTTTTGTGCTCTGGAAGATCAGGATGGTTGCAGATCTTCCTGAGAATATCAACGCCGAAAAGAACATCTCTTCTCCCTCTCAGAATTGAATTCATCTCATTGGAACCCAGGAAGGCTTCATAAGCCGTTCTTTGGATCTTAGTCAGTTTGCAGAAAAGGACCTGTTCGCTTTTCTTCGGCAAATCCGCTGCCACGTCGATCTTGAATCGCTGTAGCAAATAGGGACTGATTGCGTCCTTTAGCGTCTCTGCGCACTTTGCTGCTGTTTGCACCTGTAGGTTTGACGCATTGGCATATCCGCCTGTACGGATCGGAAATTCAAACTGATTCCTAAAGTTTACCAGCGTTCCTAACCTCATTGGAAAGACGAAATCGAATAGGGACCAAAGCTCGGTTAGATTATTCTGCATCGGCGTCCCGGATAAGATCAGACGATGCGCCGTCCGTAGTTCCTTGCAGTGAATGGTTATGGCAGTATCTGGATTACGGATCTTGTGTCCTTCATCTAGAACGGCACATCCCCAGTCTACAGGAATCAGCAAAGACGAGTATGTCTGGAGACCAGAATATGTAGTCACGAGAACGTGTCCCTCTTGTAAAACCCGATTTAGAATCCGCTTCGCAGCTTTGTGTCCTTGTGATTGGCCTCTTGGCCGTGCATCATCCCACATTTGTGATGCCAGTCGGTCTTCCGCATAACTCTCGCTTCGTAGGTTTACCATGCCGCTCCCCGATGTATGCAGGATGGAAACACGGAACGGTGCCCACCACTGGTGAAACTCGTTTACCCATTGCTTCATCACCGTAGGTGGACATACGATTATTATCGGATGGGTTAGCTTCTGGCTATAGTGCAGGCCAGCGAGAAACGCAATGACCTGGATTGTTTTCCCAAGGCCCATCTCATCACCAATGATTCCTCCCACCCGTTGCTGGTACAGTTCCCAGAGCCATTGGACACCGGTTTTCTGATAGTCGAAAAGGTAGGGGTATATATCACCGGGCATTCGATAATCACCATCGAACACGGTATCAGCGACCTTGGGGTGCGGCAAAAACCATTCCTCAGTCCCATCAACGGAAGCGTCGTCCTCGTGGCGTTCGCCTGATTCCTCTTCTCCGCCAGGGGTTTTACTACCATCTCCAGCAGATTGTCTAGCAGCCTCCCTCCTTACCCGTTTTCTTGCCTCAGATCTCCTAGCGGCCCAGTTCCGCAGTCGAGATTGATATACTCTCTCGTCGCCGTCGTCCACGCCCTTAAAATCTTCGAAATTCTCCTGGGCAGTACCTTTTCTGAGTTTTCCACGTTTCTTAGACCTGGACTTATGAATGGCTGAATCGGAAACTGGCTCCCATTCACCCTCTGAGGATTCCACTTCGCTAGATTCCGCTTGTATATCGGATTCAACGTATTCATCATCAGACACTAGCGTCCGTTGCCGATCTGGTTTGCCCTGTCGGGTATCTGCGTCGTGGTCGCCTCGAGCCTTGTCATCGCCCCTCGCGCGGTCCCCAACCCTCCTACGCTTGGGTGGCCTTTCAGGAGAGGCGCCGACAAGATCGCTAACGTCTGATTCACCGTATTCGAAGCCCGGTCGAAGGAGATTCCTACGAGACGCTGCTGGCTGTGTCGTAGATTCCCCAAGCACCAACTTTTCTTCTCGCTCTTCTTCAGCATCTATAAGGGCATCCTGTAAAGATTCCATCCGATTCCCATGGCTACCAGCACCCAGCTTGGAGAAAGGCGTTATTTTGCCCGTCCTAATGAGGTATTCCCTCCTCGTCTCGTTCGGCAGCCTTCCTGACCCGGACGCTTGTATCTCATCATTATCTTGATTCCGCTCATCGATACGCTGCTGGATTTCTTTAAAATCGACATCGAGATCTGATATGCGTGATTCTATGCTTTGGATCTCGTTGTTTATACGCACACGGGCGGCAGTGCCAACAGGCTGCGAAAGTCGTTGATGCAGCTTCAAAATCTGCCCCTCAAGCTTGCTTTACGGCCCCCTTCATCAGCAACACCATCTTTAGGATTATCAATAGGAGCGGGGTCGGGGAGGGGGGCGTTGAGCGTACTGTTTCTCATTCTTCGTGCGCTCCAGGCGCTTTAGATCCCTCTCGTTCGCCTGTTCAATCAGAAGCTTATCTGCCTGTAAAACTCGTAGTTATATGAGTAAAATGTCGAGACAGATGGAAAGAAAGATCTGCCAGAGGTACACACCTGACGACCGATATCTCTTTCGAGGTCATCCTGATCTCTTACGTCTGCATGAAGCTCACGCAGTCGACTTGACTCCGCTTCTGGTAACACGCGGGCAACGGTAGTTGTTGGGATCGGGGGTCTATCATCTTGATCGCCTGTTACTTCCAAGGCGCCTGGCCTCGAAGTGTCATTCCCGGGTTCATTTCTGTCGTTTTGGTCCGCCATGGTTGGCTATTGGCAAGTTGAGCCCACTCTGAGGTTAAGGGTGAGTTAACGAGCAGCCGAGATACATCCACTAGCAAACAAATCTGAACACATAATCGCAATGGCGGGTTCGAGAAGCGGCGTTACTTGATATCCAGCTCACCAGCATGTCATTCCGCTGGTGATCCCGATCGTCGTTTAAAAGTTACAAGATATGCCTTCTGTGGCGATGAGCCAAGGTACTGGGGTTGGGTAATTTAGAACCACAGGCCAGCCTCGACTTGCTGATGTCCTGCTCAGAGATAGCGTGGCAGACAGCGTGATGATAGGCAGATATGACACAGCGACAGGCCATTCACTACTTCTTCACTGCTTTGGGCTCATCGATCAATGACGCGCTCCGCGAAGACGTGAAAATGAAAACGCCGCAGCACGTGACATTCCCATTTAGGCATCATTGATAGGAGGCTGCGTCTGCTAAGCTGCATTACGTAAGCGGCGCTGCCCAGTAGTACTAGTAGTTGTATCGAGGCTCAGACTTGACGTGATCTTTTATCTGGAGCTATAGTGGCTGATCAGGCATTCTAAATGAGAAGGGCCATCAGCATGAACAAGAATAATGGCCGAATGCCCTTCTAACTCATGGCTACTCGCTTGCCGATCGAGCAGCGTCAAGGGCAGGCCCAGACAATGTGCAGAAGGCAACAGCGGTTCGATCTCTTCGCTTGGTCCTTGGAAATCTACGATCTGCGGTCCAACTGATGGTGTCTGGAACGCTCCTCAGCCAGCATTGGCACAGCAAGTCTTTTCAGGCTTACCGGCATTCTCCACTGGCAAAAAGGAAAGGGGACAGTTTGGGGTCAGTTAACAGGATACCTTGGCGCCTTTTTGTCGTGATATGCGCGTTGCACGAAGCCGTCGCCACTTGGGGTTGCAGTGGGGTCTTTTTTGGATGCCTAACTGAAGCCTTTCTGCCGGATAGCTCATCTCTCTGCAAATAGGAGCCCTGGGGGGGCAAGAATGTTGCCAACCGATTGCTCGTCCGCATTTGCGCTAATTGTGCTCTGGGAGTCAGCATAGGCTCAGCCGCAGCCGAGAGATACAATGACTCTGGTGCACAGACTGGATATGTATGGCCTTTGTAGTTTCTGAGCAAAAAATCGGTGTGGGAAAATCTGTTCTTCCTTGCAGTGTGCGAAGATGATACTATTCCACCCCTGCTTACATATAAAATTGAGCAAGGCACTACCTCAGATGCGGAAATGACTCTCTCAGACACGCGACCATGTCCGTTATACTAATAAACGTTTTACAACTCTTGCCTCTCGTCTGCCTATTGCGGTCGAAATGAACGGTCGGTCTTGACTGTTGATTTTATTATGAGGACTTATGCTTGGGGCTGGTCGAGCTCACCACTCCTGGAGAGCACGTAAATAGCTGGAGATAAATGGGATGAAGCCCACCCTTTAGCCTAGAACAATAACAAATATAAAAAAAAGGTCCATTCACCTTTTGCTATTCCGATTCCCTGTGTTTAGTTGCTTTAATTCTCTGCTGTTGGAGCGAAGTGGACGTGTGTGGGCGACAGACAATATGTTATTGCGCCTCTGGGTTGTTTCGCGCATGATGGTGATGGACGGCTCCCCATGCAGGCTTGCTTGGCTCTCGCTCCTCCCACCTTCAACGACGGACAGACACACACCACGACTACTTACTTGCACCCAACCTCCACCCATCACTCCTTGTTTCTACACAGCTCAGTCAACCCCCATCGACCATCCCTGTGCTTGCGTCAAAGAGGGTGATTTCTTGCCCTTGACGGTCCTGCGCTTCGCAGTCTGGTCTATCTTTCCTGTTTAATCTTCCCTGCGCTCTTAGACCAGCCCATTACATTCAGCCCTCTTGGACGCCCTCCCATCGTCTAGATCGCTGCACTATTATTCCTCCTGACATACAGACGGTAGTGTACTTGCGTATACGGATCTGGTGACCGCCATCAATTGCGACGAGCACTACACTAGAAGTCCTACGGTGAGCTGACGTTCATCTCTATGATGAACCATTGCGCGGGCCTGCCCACATAGCACCAGCTTCATTGCGGTTGCGTCAAATAGTAATCTCTCTCATATCCAGCATTAACGAGTGAACTCGTTATATGTCCCTCTATCTTGCCCACATATCATCTCTGTCTAAGGTTTTTATTGTCGATTGAGTTGTTTGCACGTACAATAGCTGACTGGGTGAACGTCGCAGTACAGGAGGCCCTACCCGCCATCCTAGCATTCGCCCATACTTAACGCCACGCCGCTTCTCAACACCCCTCACCAACGTCTCCTGAGTATCAGTTCACCGTGAACAGCCACGATGGACCCGCAGTGGCAGGCTTATAGCGATCCTGCCTCCAACCGTGCGAGTCAGTATAACAATAATGGGCTTAGTACCCAACACCAGCTCCCCCATAGGTATCCTGGTGGTACTTCGGGCTCTGCCGCTGGAGCACAGACTCAACCGCACCAAGCCCCCACGGGATATACCTATGAATCGTATCAAGCCCCAGCGACAGCGGCTAAGGCGTCAACCAACCCGGTTTCGAAATCCGTCTCTATGACGTCCTCTCCATCGGAAACCCCGCTCGCCCGAGAGTATATTCCTGATGCTGATACTCCTATGGAAGACGCAGACCCTTATAACCGGTCGAAATATCCTACAAGGCCTTCTCATCACAGTCGCGGCTCGTCGCAATACCTCCCCAGCGAAGAATCATCTGCTGCTCGACGGTATTCACCTATGAACATTCTGTCGCCGGGTTTGCCCTATAACCCCAGCCCCAGCACTTCCCAGAACGCGTACGCTTTCCAACCAGCGAGCCAGTCTAGCTCAAGACAGTCACCCACGCGCGCAAACAATTATTCCTCACCACCACAGGCTACTTATCAGTCGCCCACCGGTAAGCTTCGCTTTGGAAAAGCTAATTCCCTGTCTAACTACTTACTCTTGACTCTAACTTTACATTGCGCTACTAGGCGCCTCATCTCGCCAACCACCTCGTTTACCGTCGATCCAGTCGGTTGAAATGAGTCCCGACCAACTTTATCCTCAATCTGCAACCGCTCAGTTAAATGCGGTATTTGGGCAGGAAATGAAATCACATAAAGGTTTCCAGCAGAACGCTCCTCCGCAGCACCCTCCCGGAAAGGGCCCTATACCGAAGTTCCAGAAGATCACGTCGATGCAGGATCTGAAGCCAAGGATAAACGTTCAACCTGCGTTCCGACGTGCAAACCCAGAAGGCGGCTTCATCAGCGTACGTGGCTACACTTTGTTCTTGGCCGTAGAAAGAAGAGTTTACATGTTTCTGACACATTATGTAGCCTATACAAGCGCTCACAACGCACCTACCAGCGACATATCGGATATGCAACCCCGCCTTCAAATACGAATCTTCGAGAAATCCTAGGCGAGTCTTGACAAAGCCCAGCAAAGGCGTGAAGAACGATGGATTCGACAATGAGGACAGTGATTACATCCTATACGTGAATGACATTCTCGGTAGTGAAGAGGCGAATCATAAGTATGGGGATCATGCCAGACTCATAGTTGCTTTGTGTATAGACACTGACAAATTCGCTAGGAACCGTTACCTTATTTTGGACGTACTTGGTCAAGGGACCTTCGGTCAAGTTGTTAAATGCCAGAATTTGAAGACGCAGGAGGTCGTGGCCGTAAAAGTGGTAAAAAACCGGACCGCCTACTTCAACCAGAGCATGATGGAGGTGTCTGTGCTGGACTTGGTGGGTTCCTATTGTCAACATTTCCAGTCACGCGGATTCTAACTTGAAAGCAGATCAACAGCAAACTAGACAAGAACGACGACCACCATCTTCTTCGGCTTAGGGATACTTTTATCCACAGGCAGCACCTCTGTTTGGTTTTTGAGCTGCTCAGCGTGAATCTTTATGAGCTCATAAAACAGAATCAGTTCCGAGGGCTTAGCACCACCCTTGTTAGAGTGTTCGCCCAGCAGCTTCTAAATGGCCTTTCACTACTGAACAAGGCCCGATTAATTCACTGTGATCTGAAGCCGGAAAATATACTCTTGAAAAAGTATTGTTACCTTTTTCAACCCTTGCCTCCGTCGTGTTGGAACTAACTTTTTTTTTTTTTTTGCTCTCTCAGTCTCGAAAGTCCCATTATAAAGATTATAGATTTCGGGTCAGCATGTGATGAACGACAGACCGTGTACACGTATATCCAATCAAGGTTTTACCGGTCGCCGGAGGTTCTTCTAGGCTTACCGTACGTACTATATTCATGTATGGTGTTTTGCGCAACTGCTAATATGTCTTAGATATTCATCCGCAATTGACATGTGGTCGTTGGGCTGCATCGTTGTCGAGCTTTTCCTCGGGCTCCCCTTGTTTCCCGGATCTTCGGAATACAACCAAGTAGCCCGAATAACGGAGATGCTAGGATTGCCGCCAACTTGGATGTTAGAAATGGGAAAACAGTCTGGAGAATTCTTTGAGAAGACTCAAGATGAATTCGGAAGGAAGAGTTACCGACTTAAAAGCATGGAGCAATATGCGCGCGAGCACAACACAAAAGAGCAGCCTAGCAAGAAATATTTCCAAGCATCGACCTTGCCGGAGATCATTCGCACTTACGCGATGCCGAGGAAAAACATGAAGCAGTCAGAAATCGATCGAGGTACTTTTGTTCATGCTCTAGTGTCCCTTTTAGTGTGATTGAATGCTAACCACGCCTCTAGAAATGAACAATCGTGTTGCTTTCACCGATTTTGTCCGGGGCCTCCTGACTATCAATCCTCTTGAGAGGTGGTCACCACAGCAAGCGAAACTGCACCCGTTTATCACTCAACAAAAGTTTACACAACCATTTGTCCCGCCCATGAACCTCAAGTCTTCTGTCATAAACAAGTCCGTCGCTCCAGGGGTGCAGCAGCAACAACAGGCTGAAGCTGCTAGCAAGCAGCGTGCTGCCCAAGCGGCCCAGGCAGCGCAGGCAGCTCAAGCCCAAGTCCAAGCCCAATCCGCGGCTCAGTCTTATGCGATGCAAATGGGCCAGTACAGCAGTACTCCCCACGGCCAGGCCCCTCCTGTATATAACAATGTGTATCCTGGCCATCAACCACAGGTTGCACCGCCACCTTATCCGTCCCAGCCCAATGCGTATGGGCACCAAATGGCGATCATACAGGGTGGTGGGCAGGTTCCACAACAACAACAACAGTACGGGCCAGCACAAAGCTTGTATGCGCAGGCCACTACCAGAGCAGGACGGCAGCGGGCATCCACAATGGACCAGCAACAGGCCGGAATACCACAATCCATTCAAAGAGTTGCCAGTCACCTTGATCCGAATGCGCCAATCCGGCTTCAACCAAGCCCGGCGTATTACCCTCCACCTGCAGACGGATACGCAGACTCAGCCGCTGCCAACAGTCGACGGAGAGGTAGTCGTGCTGGTGGCGGACAACTGCAGGGACGGAATAGGGACTTTATTCGCACGCTCGAGGATGGAGCGCTTGGGGATGGTTTCATGAGCCAGAGTCAAAGCCAGAATCAGTGGCATTGAGGTGCTACGGTTTATAGGGCTATACGTTATTTCTCTCAGGACATTACGATACCTGCCCTGGGAGAGTGGGTTCCTTCAGCACTGCAGAAGCGCCTCCGAGAATTAAGCAGCAGTGGCTTCTTATACTTCTATATATATGTTCACCTCTGCGCTTGATGCGTCTATTGGATATTCGTCTCCGTTTACTTCTAGGCCTCATCTGGCCTCTTTTGTTTTAGCTTGTTCGATCGCCTTTTTGTCCTTCGAATGCGGCCATTATGAAACGTCGCCGCACACTTCAGCAGGGTCGGGATACGAGGAAAACTGGACGAACTCCCTTATCAGTGAGGCCGGGATGCGGGCGATAAATTGTTTCAAGTCCACTGCAGCGCTTGTAAAAGCTTTTTTTTAGGTATCCGATGTGAATATTCTGCAATAACTTGTGCCTCCTCCTTCCTTGGTTCTTCCTTTTTTCCTTTCTTTTCTGGTATTCGAATCTTCTTTTTTCTTTAGGCATAGCGATGGCGCGTGGGCTTTGGGGGGGGATGTGTGTATGTGTGTGGGAGGGAGAGAAACAAACAGCATGCTTTCCTATTTTCTGCTCATTCGTTGCTCTATATAACACTCGGTTTGTTTTTTTATTTATTTCCTCTTTTTCTCCCCTTCGTCTCTCCCTTTTGAAAGCAATCTCATCTGATTTCCCTTCTTTCTTGTCCCTATATTATTTATGTCTCAGTGCCTTTTTCGCCTTTTTTCAGTGTTTTCCTTCGAAGATTTTGAGTTTTGTAGAGAGCTGATGATTTTAGTTTTTATGAATTGCGCATGTTTTAACGTTGGATATGTGTGTGTGATTTGCGAATATGGCGTAGATTGGGTCTGGCTGAGCATATGTATCCTGGATATTTACCGTAAATACATAGGTGACGCATTATTGAGTCATCTCCCTTCTAAGGTTTTTAGTCTATAGAGAGGTTGTCTGGCTCGATGGACGAGGTTGCGATGTTAGCGGCAACACGCCTTTCCCGAAACAGCTAGTGTCTCGCTTAAATTTCTGGCTGGGAAAAGTGTGGTTCCCCCAACTCGCCTCCAGCAACAAAGCCCTTCCACACGTAATTCGGATTTCTTGACTTCCAAAGGGCGAGAGACGCTACAAAGGACTAGCAAATGCAGTGAACCCTTAGTTGAGCTTTCATCTGCCACATCCGCGTCTCTGTCGAAATTTTGACACCAGGGTCGTTTTTTTCATATACGTGAAAGCCCCAGTCTACACATTTTTTTTATCCCGACAAAAACACTCAAGCAACCATGTCTCGATTCTTCCACGGCGGCGGAAGCGACAGCGAGAGCAGCTCCTCTGAGGAGGAAGAGCTCTACAGCGATCGCGAAGCGAAGGAGGAGGAGGAATCTTCTTCCGAGGATGAGTCCAGCGAAGAAGAGTCGTCCTCTGAGGCAGGGAGCGATGACGAAGAAGGAGGAAAATCCAAGGGTGCGAGCTGGTTCTTTAAAGATGCCGAGGAGAGCGAGGAGAGCGAGGATGAAGAGCGGGTTACTGTCGTGAAGAGCGCAAAGGATAAGCGGTCGGAGGAGGTCGAGGGCACGGTCAAGTTGATCGAGAATGCGCAGAAGATTGGCGATTGGGCGGTTATATCTACAGGTTCGGCTGCTCCCCCCTCCTTTTCCTGTCTGGTGGAGGATGATGATGATGATGATGATGATGGAAACTTAACGAGATGAGAGAATGAGAGCGTATTTACTGACCATGTCTGCTTTTTGTTTGCGTGTAGAGTTCGATAAGTTGAATCGACAAGTTGCCAAGATTGTCCAGTCCGGAACTACTCCCAAGGTCTATATCAAGGCGGTTGCCGATCTCGAGGATTACGCGAATGAGACTGCGGCCAAGCAGAAGTCTTCGAACAAGAAGATGAACGCGAGCAATGCTAAGGGTTTCAATACCGTGAAGCAACGTATCAAGAAGAACAACAAGGACTATGCGACCGAGATCGACAAATACCGCAAGGACAAGGGCGACTACATGGAGAGCGACGATGAACTGGAAGTCATAACCGTCAAGAAGCTCAAGCCTAAAACATTAGAGATTGCCCCAACTGGAGATGATGAGGGCTTCGAAATGGTTGGTCGTGGTGGGCGAACACTGCAGTACACTCCGGAGAGCATCCTCAAACATTTGCGAGTTATTATCGAGTCGAGAGGCAAGAAGAACACCGACCGGCTGGAGCAGATCAAGATCATGGAGAAGCTGCTCGAGGTTGCCACCACACCATATCAGACTATCCGAGTCCTTCTTTCCCTCATCTCTACCCGTTTCGATCTCACATCCTCCTCGACCTCTAGCTACATGACCCCCGAGCAATGGAAACTTGCAGGTCAGGAGCTTACGACTTTGATCTCTGCACTCGAAGAGCATCCAGAATACGTTATTACTGAGGGCGCAGAGGAGTGGGAGGATGATGAGAAACAACCACAACTTGCGGATGGCGAGATTCTCAAGGTTCCCGGCAGCATTGTGTCTTTCGTCGAACGACTTGATGACGAACTTACTCGCTCGCTGCAGCACATTGACCCGCACACTGCTGAGTACATTGAGCGGTTGAGCGACGAGCAGATTCTATATAACAATATTGTCCGGGCACTACTCTATGTGGAGGTTCTGAACAAGAATGAGAAGTTGGAGGCTCGTCAGGACAGCGTTAACCGGGTCTTGATGCGGCGTCTCGAACATGTCTACTTCAAGCCTGCTCAAGTCGTGAACATCCTGGAGGAAAATACCTGGAAAGCCCTTCCGGAGAACCTCGACTCCTCGATCACCCCACGCAACAAGAGCACCGATGTTGCTGAGCTCGTTCAGACCCTGAGCAACTACCTCTTCCAGTATAGTGACGGCATTATTCGCGCCAGGGCAATGTTGTGTCTCGTCTACTTCTTCGCCCTCCATGACAAATACCACCGTGCTCGTGATTTGATGTTGATGTCGCATCTTTCAGAGAACATCTCCAACTTCGATGTCAGCACACAGATCCTCTTCAACCGCACACTCGTCCAGATCGGCCTTTGTGCTTTCCGTGCTGGTCTCATCTATGAGGCTCAGAACACCCTGTCCGAGGTTTGCGGAAGCGGAAGGCAAAAGGAGCTCCTCGCCCAGGGCATCATTATGCAACGGTATTCGTCAGTTTCACCGGAGCAGGAAAGACTCGAGCGTCAACGTCAGCTTCCTTTCCACATGCACATCAACTTGGAACTGCTCGAATGCATTTACTTGACCTCAAGCATGTTCCTCGAGGTTCCTCTCATGGCACAGACCTCCTCTGCTCCTGAGATGAAGCGACGTGTGATCTCCAAGACTTTCCGCCGCATGCTCGACTACAACGAGCGACAAGTCTTCACCGGTCCTCCCGAGAACACCCGTGACGGCGTGATCATGAGCGCCAAATTCCTCGCCGCCGGCGACTGGAAGAAGGCCTCCACAACCCTCAACTCGATTAAGATCTGGGATCTCATGGCGCAGCCGGACAAGGTCAAGGAGATGCTCGCGGAGCAGATCCAGGAAGAAGGGCTGCGCACGTATCTCTTCACCTACGCGCCGTTCTACGACAGCCTCTCGATCTCCACGCTCGCCACCATGTTCGAGCTCACGCCGAAGAAAATCACCGCCATTGTCAGCCGCATGATTTCGCACGAAGAACTCGGCGCCGCACTAGACCAAGTCAACGACGCTGTTGTCTTCCGCAAGGGCGTCGAGCTATCGCGCTTGCAGAGCCAGATCGTTACCCTGGCCGATAAATCCATGTCCCTACTCGAGGCGAATGAGAAAACTCTCGAGCAGAGAACGCAGGGTATGGCGAATGCGTTCCAGCGCGATCATGGCCATTCAGGCCGTGGTAGAGGCCAGGGCCGAGGCGGTCAGCGAGGCGGTGGTCGTGGTGGAATCGGTGGTCAGCAGGGTGGAAGGAGGCCTGGTGGTCAACAGTTTGGCGGCGGTGCGTTGGGTGGAGCGATCAAGGCATAAATAAAGTTATTTTCTCCCTTTTCTTTTTTCTTTCCCCCTTTCTTTTTTTATATGTGAGGCCTTCGGGTTGCGTTTTTTTTTTTAATTTCCAAATTTGCATGGTGCTTCTGATTAATCTTTTTCCTTTTTATTTTTGAAGAAGTCATGAATCTTTTGTAATTCATGGTTTTTTTAATATTTTATGTGTATGGACGGAGGTATGAAATGAAACGCAAATAAAATGTGTTCCCTTTTTTATTTACTTCTGTTTTTTATTTATTTGGCCATGGGCGCATTGAATATCGATCTGGACTTGATTGAAAAGGTTGTCGTAGAATTGCTTCCATCCAGGGTTCTACAGTGCTCGTCAAGGATGGCAAGTTAGGTAATTATTGAGGTAATTGGGGCGCATAGGAAAGAAATAACATCCGACACGAGGTTATAAAGATCATAAGTCATAACCTACTGTATCTAAATCTATCTAATAGTGATGTACATTTTTATCACGAGGTTATATGGCCAAAGCCACCCGCAGCACCAGAACCTGCACGTCGCAAAAGTAAACTCTGAAGACTCTTCTCCCTTCCTAGAATACGAAAGGGCATCATCACAGACCTGTTATTGGCCTCCAACTTCCAACAACTTGATCCCTCTTAAAAAACCAGCGGGACCACAAACGTGGACCGGGCTATTTAGCAAGTTAAGGTCTCGTTTGTATCGCAACTAAGCAGATAAACCACCACATCAATGGGGCCATCTTAAGGTATATAGTTAAGGAATCCATCCATCGCCCGCCCCAGTAAGTCACAGAAAGATTCGAATCGACTTCGAATGCGCCGGGACGCATACTTCCCAAGCAGGCGAAGAAATATGTATGGTTCGAGAAACCTCTTCCCACGCAAATAGAGTGACTAGGCTGCAAAGGGACTGAAAAGACCTGGAACAGGTCCCCGTGTGGGAATACGTCGTGAGGCGAAACATTTTATGCGGTTTCTCGAGCCGCATCACGCATGGAAGGGTTCAAGCTTTTCGATTGTGCATCGACTAGGTAGCGAGTATCTTAGATGACGAAGTATCTCCCCAGGCGCTATTGGTTTCATAAGACTGCCCAATCAAGAATACCAAGTAACCCCAAGGTCAAACTGGCGCATGAATTGCTCGTTCAGAGAGCCGCACGGGAGATGCCCGCGGAAACTGCCATACTCTTCCGAAATATATCAAGCGCCTCAACTAGGACAACGCGGTAAGGTGTGTCGAGAGAATGATATATGTAGGATGACTAGCAAAATATGCGTATTCGAGAAAGTCTTTCAGTGCCCTACCGAAGTAAGCCTCCATACAGCCTCAAAGCTGCGACCAGGCTCAGCCACTGTTATCAAGCAGATTCTGCGGCGACCAATATTCATTCTCCTCGCACTGGGAATCAAGCCAGACAAGCCCATCGGAAAGCAAGTCGTCAATGACAGTTTGCGCTCTGGCTTTCTCCCACTTTAGATTGAGTTGCAGCATAGAAACGGTCACATAACCCAAAAGCTGAATGACTTCCAGAACCGTAGATTGGTCGGTGTTGAGCTCTTTGGGGATCGAGCGGATGAATTGCTTGCTGCCTACTTTTATGATTGTGAAGCCGGACCCGAGAGGATCGAGGGCTTTGACGGCGCGGAGGATATCGTCTCTGTTGCGGGGCACTGGTTAGCATAAGGGGATACACACATGAAGAAAAAAAGATTTTGGGTGAATTGAAATAGCTTTGACTCACTCAGTAACCTCCAAACCACCACCTATCGCCTTACCCCTCCCAACCCGTGTTCGACATTCCTCTACAGCGATCAACCCACCATTCTCTGCTCTGGTCTCGCGACACAGCTCGACCACTCGCACTGCGACCTCAAAGTAGAAATCATTCATATCCCCGCCAAGTATCTGTGTCCAAAAGCTGCCTCCCTCAGCCAAACCAGAGACAAGTCCCAGGCCCTTCTTCCCCCCTTTGCCTTTCACATTGCTCGCAGCGAGCGGGTCAACACCGATAGCATTGCACATGCGCGCAAATTCCGCTCGGAAAGTTGGGTTTGATTTTATTGTCGAGGCATGCTCTAGGGCAAAAGAATGGAGGAGGGACTGGAAGACTGAGAGCTGGGTTTGTAAGGACGTGACATGCGAGGATCGAAGGTTGGCGCCATGGGTGGCATATGATTGAGACGTCTGGTTGCGGTTTACAAAGGCACCTAGGCCAACACCGCGGCGAGTAGACATTTTGTCTCTAAGCAGAAATCTTTTGGTAGATCAATATAATAGGCTCTCGCAAAGTAGCGGTTGTCATGCTCATCCTCTGTTGCTGCCGCTGTCGTTGTCATTGGAGATGAGGGACGCTGATAAGGACGATGACATAATAACCCTAATCGGATTTCCACGTGATCAAGATTTGATACTTCCCAAAACGAACTAGCGCGATATTTGTGTCCACACAAAGCTCAATTTTCTCGTCTAGATTTGAGCTTCTTTTTCTTCGACCTTCGAACGACACCAGTGTTACGACAATTCCATCGCCAACCACGCCGTCAACATCCATCGACATGGCTACGTATGCACACCTTTCGTTTCCCTTTGGCTGATACTCGGAGCGTGTATAGGCTCAGATATAGTCCGTCCTTCTCGCTGGAGACGCTGTCGTTTCTTCGAACACAGCACCAGCTCGATTAATCCCGGCGCACTTTCTCCCATCTCTGATTGAACCGGTTAATACTGGAGGACATCTAGGATGGAAGGATTTGTGTTGGGGTATTGAGGTTGAAGGCATCGCTTTCTCCTTGAAAAGCATTGTTGATCCTAATCAATCTGTTAAGCGGATTTTACGAATTGTAAAAGAGGCATTACAAAATGAAGATGGGTTGACACTTTTTTCCTGAGCGCTATGCTTAGGGTCTTGTCGGATGAGGAATTTTGATGACCGAGTGCCAGCATGTTTGCTGTTTCCTCTACTTGACCGTTCTGCGAAAGTATGAAATTGGCACTTTGCAAACACTTCGAGGTTCACCCCGCCTCACCGATTAAATTGATTCCGTCGAGTTTCAACCACTTCAGTCTGAGAATGTGGCGCTATAAGCTGCAGTTCTTACACTCGACGAGGTTTTATTGTCTTGGACAGACTATACTGACCTCGATCCCTGGGATACAGTTCCGTCCCAACCAAGGACCAGGTCCTCGTGCCTGAGACCCTCTTGAAGAAGCGCAAGAGCCAGGAGCATGCCAGAGCTGTTCGCCTCACTGAGATCCAGAAGAGAAAGGCGGTTAGTATTTCCAATTGCATTTTATTGCGTGCACTTTCCCCTCTACATAACACTACGTTACTTTTGTGGAGGAACGGGATACTATGATGACAACTACCATTCTTCGCGACTAGACCTCTTGGTCGATGCTGTCGCCTTGTTAACCATCTTTCGGGGCTGATATTATCTTTTCTGCTTTTTAAACATGCATTTCTGGACTTTTGTCAGAAATATCCGCTAACGAGCACTGTTTGTTCGTCTAGGCCAACAAAGAGAAGCGTGGTGTCATCTTCAAGCGCGCCGAGTCCTACGTCAAGGAGTACCGCGATGCTGAGCGTGAGAAGGTCCGCCTTGCTCGCGTTGCCAAGCAAGAGGGCAGCTTCTATGTTCCCCAGGAGCCCAAGCTCGTCTTCGTTGTCCGTATCAAGGGGTATGTACCGATCTCTAGGAATTTTGTTCTGTCTGGGTATTAACTTTGTTTTTCTTGCAGTATCAACAAGATGGCCCCCAAGCCCCGTAAGATCATGCAGCTCCTCCGTCTGCTCCAGATCAACAACGGTGTCTTCGTCCGCCTCACCAAGGCTACCTCTGAGATGCTTACCATCATCAACCCCTACATTGCCTACGGTTACCCCAACCTGAAGACCGTCCGTGAGCTCGTCTACAAGCGCGGCTATGGCAAGATCAACAAGCAGCGCATTCCTCTCACCGACAACCAGATCATCGAGGACAACCTTGGCAAGTACGGCATTGTCTGTATGGAAGACTTGATCCACGAGATCTACACTGTTGGCCCCAATTTCAAGCAGGCCAGCAACTTCCTCTGGCCCTTCAAGCTCTCCAACCCCACTGGCGGTTTCCGCACTCGCAAGTTCAAGCACTTCATTGAAGGTGGTGACACTGGTAACCGTGAGGATAAGATCAATACTCTCATCCAGCAGATGAACTAAGCGTGGATTGGGCGTGGGTATGGGATTGTCTGTTTATGAAGGTTCTTTTTCACTTGGTGGCATGACAAGCGTTTTCTTCAGGGTCAGCAAAATTACGGTTATAAAAGTCCAGCCATTTTCAAACAATCCAACCTTCATAAAACAATGTGCCCTGTAAACAAAATTCCATCCTTTTGATTTTTATTCGCTTCATGAGCATGAGCAGCGTAATACGTAGAAAATTGGGTAAAAGATGAGGAGAACACCCGCAAAGGATTGAGGATTTTCTCTGTCCCGATTGTGCTGGGTGGTTTGGAAGGGGTGAACGCGCTAGTAATTACACTAGGGTGATGCCACGCCAAAAACGCGTTTCGCGTTATCACTGTGCGCGTTCCCAGCCAACGCAACAAGAATCTCCAACATCACAAATCTACTCCTCCAGACACGCTTTCAGCAACACACTATTTTACTCCACATTCATAACAAGCTGACATTGAACGCTTATCCATACATTACTTTATCCATTTTGACTGAATAATTACCACATGATTCCCAATGGCTGCCCGAGCTAAGCTTGCAGAGTTACGCGCTCTGCGAGCCTCCGGAAAGAAGCGTCTCGCTACCTACGAAGTCGAAGACGAAGGTGACATTTACGAAGAAGTCGACGAAGAAGGCTATAAGAAACTTGTCCGACAGCGGCTTGATCAGGACGACTTTGTTATCGATGACAACGGCGAAGGCTACGCGGACGACGGACGAGAAGAATGGAACGACCAGCGTCACTACTCCACTGGTAGTGATGCTGATGAACTCCCATTGAAGGGGAAAGCCGCAAAGCGCAAACGTGAGGAGGTGAAACAGAAGCAGGAGAAGATTAAGAATGGAATTAGCAAGTATTTTAATACTGGGCCAGCTGCGGCGAAGCCTTCTAAACTAAAGGTACCGTATAGCTAGATCATTCTGGGCTTGTCGGTCGATTGACTAACGGAGAACGTGTCCAGCCCGTTGCTACCGCAGACGATGAAGCCTTCATGGCAGATCTTCTAGGCGAGGTGGATGCCAATGTCGTACCCTCGCATCCAGCTATTAAGAAAGCTGTCAAGTCGGAAACACGGCGGAAGGTTCGAATTTTGTCGCCGCCCGCATCCCAGGAGGACCTAATGAAGTCGACAAAGGAAAACCCGAAAATTCTTACACCTGCACCTACTGCTACCGCTGAAAATGATGCTGCCATAGAAGATGATGATGGTGCTTGGCTGGCTGGCGGGGATGATGATATCGCCATGAGTGATCTACCTCTACCTTCTTCGCCCGTTGCTAAAGCCGTTGAACGTAAAACCTCAACTTCCGTTAAGGTTGAAGAAGATGAAGAGGAGGACGATGATATAATGGCTGTGGAGCAGGCGGTTGCGCACGATGAAGGCCACAAAGCAAGAATAAATATAACTGGCAAGCGACCTCCGCCGAAGATCAAGGAGCCCGTGTATCCCTCTCCGGTAGCCTCATCTCCTGCTAAGCGGGAAGATATTGACCCGTCTGCATGGACCGATGTGACGAGTAAACTGAACGTTCTCAGCAGCCCTGCATCGGACACCTCCAAAGTTTTCGGCAAGCTCAATGCGCAAGATGCTGTGGAAGAGGATGGCAGTCTACATATGTTCTGGCTTGACTATACCGAAGTCAATGGAAGCCTATGTCTCTTCGGCAAGGTAAAGAACAAAAAGACTGGTGGATATGTTAGCGCCTTCGTGAAGGTAGACAACATTTTTCGAAAACTATACTTTCTTCCGCGGGACTATAGACAACGACACTCACGAACTACGGACGAAGAGGTTGACACTGAGGATGTCTATGTTGAAGTCGACGAACTGATGACCAAACTCAAAGTGGAGATGCACAAAATTAAGTCCTGTACTAGGAAATATGCCTTCGAGTTACCCGATATCCCCAAGGAATCCGAGTATTTAAAGCTGATGTATCCCTACGATAAGGCCACCTTGCCCATGGATGTCAAGGGTGAGACATTCTCCCATGTATTCGGAACCAACACCGCCCTTTTCGAGCAATTTGTGCTTTGGAAAAACATAATGGGACCTTGCTGGTTAAAGATTGAAGAAGCCGACTTCTCAGCTGTCAATGGTGCTTCATGGTGCAAGCTGGAATGTCAGGTCTCCAAACCTGCTCTCATTACGGCTATTCCGGATTCGTCAGAAATGGAGGCTCCTCGTCTAACCCTCATGAGTCTCTCATTCCGAACCCAGATAAATGTTAAAGAAAACAAGCAAGAGATCCTCGTCGCCAGTGCCAGAGTGTACGAAAATGTTTCTCTGACGGATACTACCTCGACTGAAAAGCTTCCTTGCAAAACGTTTACAGTTATGAGACCTTCCGGTTCGACCTATCCTATTGGATTCGAGGCGGAAACCAAAAAGCACCGAGGCACTTTTATGCTAGAGAAGAGCGAGCAATTCCTCTTGAGCAAGTTCTTGGCCTTGTTTGAGAGAATGGATCCTGATGTTCTCATGGGCCACCAGCTTCAGGAAGTCGATTTCAATATCCTACTTAGTAGATTACGTGAAAAGAAGACGCCGGGCTGGCACCGTGTTGGTCGACTGAAGAGAGGAGACTGGCCCAAGAACTTTTCCAGGGGCGCAAGTTTCTTTGCAGAACGACAACTTGTTTCTGGACGCCTACTATGCGATGTCGCAAATGATATGGGCAAGGTATATTGTCTTCTTACACTTGTTTTTTCTAATTGACTCTGCTAACTTTTAAATAGTCATTGATGCTCAAGTGCCAGTCGTGGAGTCTATCGGAAATGTGCCAGCTGTATCTAGGCAACACCCGCAGAGAACTCGATGATGAAGAAGCATTGAGAACCTGGGCAACGTCGAAGGAGGGACTCATGGACTATATCAGCCATTGTGAAGCAGACACTTACTTCGTCGCTGCCCTTGTTCTGAAACTACAGATGCTGCCGTTGACTAAGGTTCTCACTAACCTTGCGGGAAACTCCTGGGGAAGGACCCTTAGCGGTACTCGAGCAGAGCGAAACGAGTACATTTTGCTGCACGAATTTTATCGGAATAAGTACATCTGTCCCGATAAATACGGCGCAAAGGCCCAGGCCAAAGCGGAAGCTGAGCCTGGTGAGGATGACGCATCTGATAAGAAAAAGAAGGACAAGTACAAGGGTGGTCTCGTGTTCGAGCCAGAAAAGGGTCTATATGACAAGTTTGTCTTGGTCATGGACTTTAACAGTTTGTATCCGAGTATTATCCAAGAATTCAACATCTGCTTTACTACAGTTGACCGGACCCTAGTGGTAAGCATTGTCCATTCCACCCTCTAACAACTTACCACTAACATCTATATGCAGGATGATAATGAGAATGACGAAAAGGTCCCTGAAGTTCCTGCTGACCAGGCAAAGGGCATCCTACCACGTCTTATTTCCACCCTCGTCAGCCGCCGACGCGAAGTCAAAAAACTTATGAAGGATAAACGTGCAACACCAGAAGAGCTTGCTCTCTGGGATACCAAGCAGTTGGCTTTGAAACTTACAGCAAACTCTATGTACGGTTGTCTTGGATATACACAGTCTCGATTCTATGCCCGGCCGCTCGCCATGCTCACGACCTTCAAGGGACGTGAGATTTTGCGAAGCACAAAGGAGCTCGCAGAGTCCAAGCGTCTGCAGGTCATTTATGGCGATACCGATTCAGTGATGATTAATACTAACGCTGATAACATTCAAGAGGCACTGAAGGTCGGCAACGAATTCAAACGGCTTGTGAACAACCAATATAACTTGTTGGAGATCGACGTTGATAGCGTCTTCCGCCGTCTTTTGCTTCACGCGAAGAAGAAATATGCCGCTGTCAGTATGACTGAGGTCGACGGTAAATACGTTGACAACCTTGAAGTCAAGGGTTTGGATATGAAGAGACGTGAATACTGCGCTTTGTCTAAGGAGGTCTCGCTCAAGCTTTTGAATGAAATCTTGTCCGGAGAGGACCCCGAAGCAGTTCTTGGCAAGGTCTACGACTATCTGCGGGACCTCACTGGGAAGATGAAAGAGTTCGCTATTCCTGTGCAGAAATACGTGATATATACGGTAAGTTTCCTTGATCGAGTTATCTCTAGCCAGCGAAGACCAGATTCACTAACAAAAACAGAAACTATCCAAACGACCTGATGAATATCCCAATAAAGAAACTTTCCCTCCAGCACAAGTCGCATTGCGAGAACTTGCACGAGGAAAGCCGGTCCGCCCCAATGCCGTTGTCTCATATATTGTAACGAATGGGGACTCGGAAACAGCCTCGCTGGCCCCTGCTAAGCGCTCTTACACCCTACAGGATGTCATGAAACCCGATTCCGACCTCAAACCCGATGTGGAGTATTATCTTCTAAAACAGATATTTCCGCCAATCGAACGGCTGTGTGCTCCAATACCTGGCACAGATGCTGCCCAGCTAGCTGAATGCCTTGGCCTGGACCCTAAAAAATACCAGATCAATACGTCTTCATCACGCGGCCAGCAGAGCATGGATATTTTCCCGCTCGAATCGCAAATCCCTGACTCCCTCCGCTTCAAGGATGCTGTTAGATTTACTCTGCGCTGTCGGTTCTGCCATGAGCGGACGATATTTGACGGCCTTGTGTCTTCATCTGCCATGTGCACCCCTGACGGATTAGTGTGTCCTAACTCTGGTTGCGGAAAGCCTTTCGCTGTCATATCTATTATCGCACAGTTAGAAAGCCAGATCCGCGCCCAGACCTCAAAATACTACGAAGGCTGGCTCGCGTGTGACGATTCTGCATGCGGGAACCGAACCAGGCAGATGAGCGTATATGGACAGCGATGTCTCGGTCCTCGTGGACGCGCTGAAGGCTGTTTAGGCCGCATGTCCTACGAGTACTCAGAGAAACAGCTGTACAATCAGCTACTGTATTTTGCGGGATTGTGGGATGTGGACAAGGCGAGGAAGGCAGCTGAGAAAGAGGCCAGTAGGGAAACTAAGGAGATGGTCATGGCGGTGGGAGAGTGGAATCGCACACGGTTTGCGACGATTAAAGGAGTTGCGGATGCGTATCTAAAGAAGTGCGGTAGGCAATGGGTTGAGATGGATGTTCTTTTTGGGTTTGCTTTGAGATAAGGCTTGTTTATTTTTGTGTGTTGGAATTTCTTTGGATGTTGGGTTTTCTGTTGGTTTTTGCTATTCCTATCAACTGTCGTTTGTATGGATGGGGGAACCAATAATGTATATATGACGGGTGCACCAGCTTTTCTATTCTAATGGATTTCCTAACGTAATATCATCCTTGTCGTAGCAGGGGGTAAATCGGAGCATATTGTTGAAATGTTGCTGTGGAATTGAACTAATTTCCGGTGAGCTTTGTCAACTCCCCTTTTCCGAACGTCATCGACTGAGAGCTTACATAAAAAAGGGTCCCACCTCCTCGAGATGCTGCCCCGCCCATCAATGTTTATTTTCTGCGGTCGTAAAGTCCTAAAGTACCTTGTCTTTCTCCTTTTCTCTTCTATCTCTCATCAACAACAGAAATAAATAGAAATAAAAAGAAGAAGGCTATGGGAATGAAGCGTGTTCTTGTGATAGCTGGGTCTGATAGCTCAGGAGGCGCGTATGTAATAACTCTTTCCCCCAACCATCTTAACCTTTTCTTTGCTTCAATATGAAATTCAAACTCAACCAGACGGTGATAGTTGATTGATTGATTGCATCATCACCATACACTGTTAGAACCATTGCCATTAATATTTCCGGGTGATCTTTCTTATTAGGGGCCTTGAAGCAGACCAGCGCGTCCTTGCCGCGCATAGCTGCTACGCGCTTACTGCCACCACAGCGTTGACGGCGCAGAATACGCTCGGCGTACAAGATATCCATGTCGTTCCTACTGCCTTTGTGAGAAAGCAGATTAATGCGGGACTGGAGGATATTGGAGCTGACGTTGTCAAGATTGGTGAGTGGGGATTCGGACTTTGAGTTTGACTTTTGATCTATCTTATGCGTTCCTTTTTTATGAAACTTGTGCCGCAATAAAAATGGGGATTGAGTGGGGAATGTTTCTCGCCGCTATGGTATGCTTGGTTTCTAATTGATATACTTCAAAGGCATGTTGGCATCGGCGGAGACTGCGGAGATGGTATCTGATGCGCTTAGACAGCACCAAGTGCCGTCGCTCGTCATTGATCCTGTAATTTCCCCCTCTTCTTGATACACTTCCGCGCCCACTCTGCGGCTCGGAAGGGGGTGTTTGAGTTTAACTGATGCATGATTGAAAAAGGTTATGATCTCTACGAGCGGATCGCAACTATTGCCATCCGAGGCAGTGAAGATTGTGCGCGAGAAACTTCTGCCCATAACTACGATTTTGACCCCGAATATTCCGGAGGCGGTGTTACTGCTTCGGGACTCGGGAGCAGCTGACGTCAAATCGCCCCAGAGCCTGGATGAGGCGATTCAGCTTGCGAAGCAGCTCTTCTCTCTAGGGCCAAAGTATGTTTTGTTGAAAGGGGGCCATTTACCGTTAACTGCAGAGTATACCACAGCAGGAAATAACCGGGACGCATCTATCGTTGTTGATGTGCTATACGACGGGAAAGATGTCACTTTGTTTGAAAGTGAGTTTCTCACCTCGAAAAATACTCATGGCACAGGGTGCTCGCTTGCTTCGGCCATTGCGGCCAATCTAGCTGGCGGCATGGACGTTGTCCGCGCTGTGCGAGCGGCGTGTCGATTTGTTGAGGCTGGTATCAAGACGAGCAGCGATATGGGGAAAGGACATGGGCCTATTAACCATTTCCATTCGCTGTACTTGCTGCCATTTGCTCCGTAAGTATATACTCATCAATCACTTTTGTCTGTGAGAATGGTCTGGGCTAACAACGAGAGTTGAAAAAGGGGCCGGTTCTTGGAGTATGTGTTGGATAGACCGGATGTGAAGCCTGCCTGGAAGGAGTTCACAGAGCACCCATTTGTAGCTGGGCTCGCGAACGGCACGCTTCCTCTTGAGAAGTTCAAGCACTATCTTGTTCAGGATTACTTGTATTTGGTGAGTATATAAGTCGTCGCTCTCGTTTCTGCGCCGCTGACGACTTGGGTGACAGGTCCACTTTGCGAGAAGCAATGCTCTGGCGGCATACAAGCACACGGACATGGAAGGTATTGCTATGGTATGTGACTATTCGTTTCTAGGCCTTGATAGAGTCATACGCACTGACGATTAATCATCAGTCTGCGAGGATCGTATTGCATATCGAACAAGAAATGGCCCTCCACTTGGATTACTGTGAGTCGTTCGGGCTGTCCAAGGAGGACATTGAAAGCTGCAAGGAGACCCAAGGTAGGACAAAACACCATCCAACGTCCAGAAGCCAAAAAGAATCCCCAACTGGATCGTTTGTCACTAACTTGGGGGGTCCATGACACGACAGCGTGCACTGCGTACAGTAGATACATCCTCGACGTGGGCCAATCGGAAGATTGGCTTGCTCTCCAGGTTGCGCTTGCTCCGTGCCTGATTGGATACGGAGCCATAGCCAAACGGCTCCACCAAGACGAGACAAGCATCCGGACGGACAACAAGTACTGGAAGTGGATTGAGAACTATGTTGCGGATGATTATCAGCAGGCTGTGGCTGCGGGATCAAGTAAGGACTATCCTACCCAACCATTCCCTTTTGTTTCATTCCTGGAGAAACTTGCCAAATGCTGGGGATAGTCTGAGGTTAATTTTCGGTATTAAATGCAGAACTGCTAGAGTCGCGTATGAGAAGTGTCTCACCGACCAGAATGGAGGAGTTGATCAAGATCTTCGTCAGGGCCACAGAGCTGGAGATTTCATTTTGGGGCATGGGGCTGGAGGGATAGGAGGGATTCACTGCATCGTAGCATCCAGTTTGTGTCACTATTAGCAGCATATAGCATGTAGAAAATAGCAGATTCACTACTGTATCCTCCGAGCATTGAATTCATCATCCCTGTCAGGACTTTTGATGTGCAGAAAGCGACTGATTAGATAAGCCCAGCGGTGTGGCGAAGCTAAATGGCTGAGTCAGCACCTTGTTACTATATTAGGACTAGTGGCAGTAATTGGCGGCGTGACTGGGGGCCGCTATTCCCGTTTTGGACGCTTTTAGCCTCTTTCCTTCGTTTTTTTTTCGGTTGGGACATTTTTCTGTTATTTTTTTGCATCCATCCTTCTCCTCCCTCTCTCTTCTCTCTTCTTCTCTTCGTTCTCCCCATCTATCAACCTCTCGTTTCTCCTGTTTCTTTACTTGAGTTTCATCAGTTTTTCATCTCTTCTGCACTGTATATCCAGTGTAGCCTCTCCTTTCATTACACAGACCCAAACAAAAAAGAAGACCCTTCGCATTATCGACGCGAAAAAACATTCAGTTTTCAAAAGGGAAAAAATAAAAATCACAGCAGCTGAAACCATGTCTTACGGTGGAGGCAGCTACGGTGGAGGCTCTCATGGCCGCGACAGCTACGGAGGTGGTAATTCAAGGTACGTTCATGCATTTCTAGTTTCTTTTATCGACATTTTCATAGTCGTTACTTGGATGGCCAATTCTGGCCCAAGCGCGTGTGCTCCTGTACCCTTTCTCGGAAGGGGGGCGGGTCGCTCGTGACCTTTCTCTTTTTTTTCGCGATCGTTTACCGTGATGTTATACGGACGAGCTAGTTAGTAACTAATGTACAGCTATAGGGGCGGTGGATACGGCGGCGGTAGCAACGGATTCTCAAATGGAAATGGCTACTCCGGTGGCGGCGGCGGCGGCTACGGCGGTGGTGGCTCATATGGTGGTGGTGGTGGTGGTGGCGACAGGATGTCCAATCTGGGCGCCGGCTTGAAGCAGCAGGACTGGGGTATGTTGAAACCACTACATCGCTAATCTAATATTTTCTTTGATACTAACTTCTTTTCTATCTGCAGATCTCAGCACTATGCCCAAGTTCGAGAAGTCGTTCTACAAGGAACATGTCAACGTGACAAGCCGAACTCCAGAAGAAGTTGACGCTTTCCGTAAAGAACAGCAAATGACTGTGCAGGGCAAGAATGTCCCTCGTCCCGTCGAGACGTTCGATGAGGCTGCCTTCCCTCAATATGTGATGTCCGAGGTCAAAGCCCAGGGCTTCGCGAAACCAACTGCCATTCAGTCACAAGGTTGGCCCATGGCTCTTTCTGGCCGCGACGTCGTCGGTATTGCCGAGACCGGCTCCGGAAAGACTCTGACATACTGTCTGCCCGCTATCGTTCACATCAACGCTCAACCCCTTCTCGCCCCTGGAGATGGTCCCATCGTCCTCGTTCTTGCCCCAACTCGTGAGTTGGCCGTTCAGATCCAGACCGAAATTACCAAGTTTGGAAAGTCGTCTCGAATTCGCAACACCTGCGTCTACGGTGGTGTTCCCAAGGGCCCCCAGATTCGCGACCTGAGCCGTGGTGTGGAAGTTTGCATTGCCACTCCTGGTCGCCTGATCGACATGCTCGAGGCTGGAAGAACTAACCTCCGCCGTGTTACTTACCTTGTTCTTGATGAAGCAGACCGAATGCTTGATATGGGTTTCGAGCCCCAGATCCGTAAAATCATTGGGCAAATTCGCCCTGATCGACAGACTTGCATGTGGTCTGCTACTTGGCCTAAGGATGTCCGAAATCTTGCACGGGATTTCCTTCACGATTACATCCAAGTTAACATCGGATCCATGGACTTGTCTGCTAACCATAGAATCACCCAAGTCGTCGAGATCGTTTCTGAGTTTGAGAAGCGTGACCGCATGTCCAAGCACCTCGAGCGTGTCATGGAGGACAAAGCCGCCAAAATACTTATCTTCACTGGAACAAAGCGTGTTGCAGATGAGATCACCAGGTTCCTCCGTCAAGATGGATGGCCTGCGCTTTGTAAGTTATCCTTGAACTATTTTTATATTTCGTTTGACCATGTGCTAACAGCTCTTCCAGCTATTCACGGTGATAAACAGCAAAATGAACGTGACTGGGTCTTGAACGAATTCAAGACTGGTAAAAGCCCTATCATGGTTGCCACCGACGTGGCTTCCCGAGGTATTGGTATGATGAACTTGCAACCTCCCCCCTTCCCCTTAAACCCCATCCACTGTTGTCAATCCCCTACCCATATTGACGTCGTGTGACCATGACCAAAATGCTTTGCTCTCGATATAACATGTTGGGAAACATGGTTTGCGCAGGCTTCTTTTAGTCTGAGTCTGCCATTGGTTCTCGCGCCAGGGAGCCTTGGATCTTACAGTGCAGTGTAGCATCGCGTGCTTGTTGACCGTGCCTCTCTACTCTATCTTTCATTTGAACAGAGGGGTAGAGTCTCTACTTTGAACTTGTTCAAGCTGCATTTCCAAGGCTATTCCAGGACCGTGATTAATTGCCAGCCCCATGGACTCTCGTTTGGACCTTAGATTCTATAAGAGCAGTCCAGGAGAGTGATGCACCAAGTCCCACACGACTGAAAACAAGGGCTCAGGAGCCATTTGCTTTGCCATTGTGCTTTATGTTTGCTAACCAAGAAACTTTCTGAAGATGTTCGCGATATTACTCATGTGATCAACTATGATTATCCGAACAATTCGGAGGATTATGTTCACCGAATTGGCCGAACTGGTCGTGCTGGTGCCAAGGGAACCGCCATTACCTTGTTCACCACTGATAGTACGTATTATCTTCCCACTCTTTTTTACCTATATATGTGATGCTAACTGTTTCCAATAGATGCTAAACAGGCTCGTGATTTGGTCGCCATTCTCACTGAATCTAAGCAGCAGATTGATCCCCGCCTAGCAGAGATGGTCCGCTACGGAGGCGGCGGCGGTGGCGGCCGCTGGGGCGGTCGTGGCCGTGGCCGTGGTGGTGGTGGTGGAGGTGGCTGGACTGCCTCCAACGCTGCACCCATTGGTGGCAACCGCCGTTGGTAAACGAGTCCTGCTTTGTGACCGATTCGACGACCGTAACCCTTCACATCTCCTCGGTACAACCTCTGTCTCCTGACGTCGATACCTATAGAGTTTCTTCCTTCCCCCACATGGATGGCGTTTTTTTAATTTTGCTATTGATAGATCACGTTTTATTATTGGGTCATTTCTGTTACACATGTTGCTTGCTTAGTCCAGCAGAAGATTATGACATAATCTGGCTTGTTGGCCTCAAAATTTCTTTAGATTCCCTCGAATGTCATAATTTCGTCTTTTTAATGTTACTCTCTTTCGTTTTTTATCAATTCTCTTCTTGTGATCCTTATTGCTCTAAAAAAGAAATGCCGGCTGTTTTGCCGCGTGAATGTTGGTTTTCCTTGTGCGGGTTGCTTGCGTCCTAGGTCACTACTGCCCGCCCTTGCGCGTTTTATTCAAGGTGGTGTATGCTGTATCGTGCGTCCCCCAAAAAGAAAGTTTGCAATGCTAGTTTCGCTTTCGATTCTATTATTACTTCCTCCCCCTTGCTCCTCCATTCAATATCTTGTCTCTAGCGCTCTGTTGCCGCGAGTGTTGGGAGGATGAAGGGGCCAGGGTGGAAGGGAGAGGAAACGATGGTCTCGGTGGTTATGGCTGCCTTTTTTTTTCTTACCTTAATAGTTTGGTAGATAAATTGATCAATGGTATAGGAGGCAGTAAAACTCAATATCTGGTGCCTTTTTCCTTTGTCGTGTGTTGGTGTTGGATATGCGTAGATGCGTACGTGCGTATTTCGCTGGCGTGCTTGCTTTCATGGGAGTGCATGGGCGAGGCGTAGGTCAGACGATTCAGCTGAGCCTGAGGTCCTTGCGGAATTACGTTAGTTTAAGCATCAAGTCGGTTTTGAGGATCTATTTAATTAGAAACTGCAATCAGCCTATTATCTATCCTCTCTCTCTCTCGCAAGGGCAAGTTAGCTTAGCTTCGTCAGCTCTGCCTACACGTTTGCTGAGTTTTGCTGCCTTTGCGATTCTGTCAACGAAGGGTGGGAATTAATTTCCTTTCCCCCCTCGATCATACCCACCCTGCGGACTCTTGCCCCCTGAAAGAGATGAAGGGATATGGGACTACTGGGATTTCTGTTATATCTATTGGTAAGCCGTGTTGCACTTATTTTGATGACTTTTAGGAGAGAGAGTTTAAGGTCCGTGTGCGTGGATGCATTTTGCACACTCACAAAGAGACATATGCATCTAAAGTTACTATATATTTGATGTTGTCTTGTTTTCTTTTCGATACCCTCTTTTTTTTTTCCCTTTCCAAAAATAGTGTTTCGTTCTGCTAAATTATTTTTCGACCCTTTTCTTGTCATGTATTTAGAGGTCAAAAACCCTAGAAGGAAAGGTAGCTGCTGTTGCTCGAGTCCTAATCATGTCCATGTGTAGTGACTCGTCGACTTCAGCTCTGGCCCTAGCTCGCTTGGCCCCGCGGAAGGGAGGAAGCTCATATATAGCTTGAGAGAACCCTCTTGTTCTGCGGACGGAACTTTTTCCTTTTGAAGTTCTGCACACATATCTTTCGTACACTGGAGGAGCATAGAGGGACATAGTTGACTGTTTATTTGGTGTTCAAGCTGACGGGTGATAGGAAAGAGCAATCGAAACCAATCAACAAAAGCTGCTAGAAACCCTCCTCTCCCTCTGTCCCCCGCCAAAAGAATAACGGCCAAACAAGACGCGAAAGTCTTCAAAGTCTGGAAACTCAAAGAGCACCTCGACATGCCCGATCCAGAAGAGACAGTGACTCGCTACCACACGGCGATATTTGTTGAAACCGGGCCCAACAATGACGGTTTCGACGACGGCGATATAGCTGCCCAAGAGAGCGGAGACAAAAACGCCATCATCAACACCATCAGTAGCGGCGGACACATCCATGAAGTAACCGGAGACATCGCGACCTCGACGGGCATGTACTATTACACCCGTCCCCAATCCACCAACCCCGCTGTGCAGCCTACATTTCACACCGCGACTTTCCTCGGCCTTATCCGCATGAAAGATTACCCGCAGATAATTGATGCAGTGTGTCGCGCGCAGCCGGCGCCGCCGTGTCAGAAAAAGTTTAATACGAGAACGATGAGGTATGAGGCGTTTAAGAGTGAGGAGGAGGGAGGGGGGTTTTATGCAGAGGGGGAGGTGAGGAAGAAGGGGTATTTTAAGTGTACAGAGTGGACGGAGGAGAGGATTATTCCGGCGTTGGAGAGGGAGGGAGTTTTTTGTTAGGAGGGAATTGAGAAGGGGGGAATAATGCTGTAGGGGTAGGCAAGGTGCAAGGGGTGGAGGGGCCTGTTGATGTTTGGATTCATGATGAATGAAGCCTTTTGATGGTGATGCGGGTAGGCGGGCGTATAGATAGATGAAGTCCGCTTGCTAACTATCTGCGTTTGGGTGCTGTGTATAGCCAGCATCTTAATCAAGGAGGTTAATCAGGTCCAATTGACTGAGGGAAACAGCGTGGCGTTCACGCCGCCGTCAATTGCTTCCTATGATGTACTGGTTAAGTCTCCAAGAGATAAGCCGACCAAGTGAAAAAGATAGATGTTATATAACATATCGTATACCTCTGAGAGATCCAGAAACCAAGAGAATAGATAACACCCAAATACGAAGTGATGATCGCCTCACTCCCAAAATAGAAACCCCTCTTTTTGCGCCGTAGTGGAAAAGAAAAAGCCAATGCACCAAGCATGGTATCTATATAGTACACAGAATTCAAACGTCGGGGTGAAGCCCCATATAGAAACAGGGTAAATAACGAAGGAAAGGGATAACTTTAGACATATATAATACAGTCGAGAAAATCAACATCAGTGAGGAAGAGTAGGGACATGGTGGAAGGGAGATGGGAATAGTAGAGGACATTCTGTTCAAGAAGCACGGGATGTTCCACAATCGTCATCCCAATTAAGCGTTGGAGAACAGGCAGGGCCGAAGGGATACATACAGCTTGAGGCCATCTTTATCACTTGCGTAAGGATTGGAAGCTCAAGAGAAGACCACGGTATCATCTAGAAAATTTGTTCTGAGACCAGCGACTCCCCTGGTGCATGCCGTACGGTGTTTGTTCGTTTCTTCTTGTCTTGATTGTTTTGCTTCTTTCGATCCTTTCGCTTTTCTCGGTTCTCTCACCTCTCTCGCTTCTCTCTTTCTTTTTGCTCCGTCTCGGTTCGAAGGGGAGGGGAATAAGTCCCTGCTCAACAACGCCATCCACATACTCCTGATTCGAATACACCGACAAACTCTTCGTCGCCTTTTCAAGCCACACCCGCCTTTCCTCTGGCAACAGCGGTTTAATATCCGGTTTGAGTAGTCTAGTATATAGATACTTGGCATTCAAGAGGACCTTAACCGCGCCCTCCATGTACCGACTATTGTCAGCCTTATTAACGTCGCGTATGACATGGTTCATCACGCGGGTGTTCAGGGGCTCTCCGTCGTCAAATATCGCAGCGCTGAAAACTGATTTATCGTCCACGCGGCCGGAGTCAAGGAACCTTTTGAGCCATCGAATGTGTTGACGCGAGGCATCCACGGCTCTAAGACCACCTTCCATTATTATTTCCTGTGGTGATTTTTTGGATTTGTTATTGGGGTCTCCGAGGCCGACGATATGGGCCATACGGTGTTCGTTCTGCATCAGGTAGCTAACAAGCTCCAAGTACATCTCCAGCACCGTGGGATGAGACCTTTGTAATTTGGCAAGCATAAATTCGAGCAATTCTGCTGCTGTACCGAAGGCGTTTCTGTTCTTTCGGTCGCGCAGACATGTACTCATGGCAATGATAAAGGTCTTATCGGACAGAGTTTGTTTGCTGGGAGCCATTTGATCACGGATAACTCTTAGGGAATAGTTACTCGCGCGGTTGACGCGTAGGAAACGGAGGTACTGGTGGAAGGATTCTGAGTCCGGTTCGATGTTGAATTTCTCCCCCGTCAGAGCGTTCCATAACTTCCTGCCAATAGATGCGCGCCCTCGTGTGAAAGCATCCATAAGAAGAGACAGTTCGTCATTCGTCGGTTCAACGAACTGTGGTTTTTTCCCACCGTGCATCACGATCGGCTCGAATACATTCGATGTTGCCGGCGTCGACTCTGTAGCGGGGACATCACCATTTTGTCGTCCTTCTTTACTAGCCCTCACCGAATCGAGTCTCCCCATAAGGTGATTAGCGAAATCAAAGTCCGCACCCGTTGCCTGATTTATCAAGGCCAGTACATCATTGCAGTCACTCGGGCGCCCAGGAGATATAAGCAGACGCCCCATAGCCGAAACTAGAGGTTGATCAAGCGTGAGTTCCTCCGCTTTCCAGCGACGGACAATATCTGCCCAAAGCTGCTTTCCTTCCTCCACAGCTGCCACTCTCACCTCCATGATGCCATCATCCTGAGACTTCTCGTCATAGCGCGATACCTCATTCTCCGCAGACATCCTGATAGCGTTGAGGAGAATAGTATAAGTACGTGCATCGGGGGCATTAGGTCCGGTTTCAGCCAGTCCGCCAGCAATCTCCCATAGCGCGTCCATGTCATTTTTCCGCGAACAAACGGTCAAGAGTGCATTAGTATGAATAACCGAGGCTTTTGTGTTTGCGTCCGAATCTAATGACTCGTAAAGCGACATTGCCGCTCGAACGGCCGATGGGGAAGGGCTCTGTGCGTATCCATTAAGCATGACAGTATATGTTTGGGCATTTGGTTTCCGGCCTCGTTTTTTCATCTGTAACGGACGAGGAAAAATAGTCAGTAAACGCGTCCCTCAAAAAGCTGGCTGAAAAAACAAAAGGCTATTATCGGAACTCCCTTACATCATTGAACAACTTAAACGCCATCGTCGACTCCCCATTCTCCATGTGCCAGCCCAGCAATGCATTCCACGCGGCAATACAATCAATCCCACTTTTCTGCGCTGCCCTGACCAACTCCAACGCCTTCTCATACTCTCCATCCCGCAATATTTGCTTTGTGCGCTCTACAAGTAGCACACGGTCACTGCCCGTCCACAACAGCTCTTTCTCAATCGACCTCTGCAGCAAATACGCTCGCCTGACCGCGTGCTCGCGATCTAGCTTCGATAGGCCTCCCGGCTGCTTCTGGGATTCCGAGGCAAATTCCCTGGCGTCAGCAGCTTCCTCGTCTTGCTCGGTTGTCTCGACGGATTTGCTCGGAGCAGACGTCGAGTGGAGCGCAGCTGCATTCTTCAGCAGCAGTGGGACTGGTCGATATGTGATAGCTGGCTGTCCGTATGCCGTGGAGCGCGGTGGTAGGTTTCGTAAAACATTATCCGTTCTTAGACTCGATATATAGCGGCGCGTAGCAGATATGCGCGTAAGAGGCAACTGCAAAGGTCTCCCTAGCGAGCGAGCCATGCGTGTGCTGGGTATTATTGATCTCGCAATCTCTGTCGCGAGCCTGCCCTTCCCACCTGCGCCATGGACGCAGGCATCGCCGCACCTAAGCATATGAAAACGAAGGGTTTATTCACGTAGATCGCCGGCTCTACCAACAAAATGAATATTTATCTGTCCGTAAGCGCGCCGAGAGGTATTCAAAACGAGCGACGTAGATCCTAGGAAGTCGAGGAATGGAGGTTGGGTGGGTTAAAGGCAAACTTCATAAAACGACTATAAACGAAAGGAAAAGGTAAACGTATGACCTTATCAAGTGATTGTCCAATAGACACCGCATATGTACCTGTTGGAGGCCCAGCAGTCGAATCAGTGTCTTAAATTGAAGCCCTTAGAGACTCGCTCTCTTCAACGCTGGCATCTCAAAGCTCGACATCTCAACTTTTCCTCCCTTAGCTTATCTAATCAGCTGATAAGGCTTATCAGTTCGGATAAATGTATCTCCGTTATCGGACCAATATCTGACAGCGTCCCCTTGCATTTGAGGAACGTCACTGCACAGTACGCGATTAGTTTATAGTCTGCAGCTCTATTTTCTTTTTATATACAGAGTATAAACACTATTACAGTCGATCGAGAAGAGGTACTTCCTCCTGATCCTCAGACTCAGGATTATCGTCAAACGAACTAGACGATTCCGAGTCCGAAGGCAGCGCATCCGCCCATGCCCTTCCCCTACTCACAAAGTCATTACTCACAGCAACAAAGCTTGACGCAGGACTCCAATCGTCTGTCCGCCACAATCTGCAGTGCCAGTGCTCTTCTGATTTCCAAATCATACCCTCAATAACAAGATTTCTCATCCAGAATGTCGCTGATAGCTCGGCGCGATCCCACTTAAATGTGGTGACAACCACAATCCCTTCCTCAAAGAGGTCAGATAATGGTTGCTTTTCGTCGACTGAGACCTGTGACATGTCTATGGTAAGACAAGAAGGCAATTTAAGGTCGCGGTGAAGCGCGGCATTTTTGGTATGCTCTGCTGACGTGAAGACGAGGCTGAGCACCGGGCTATGGGTGTCGATTTCCACTAGGGAAGGGAAAGTCACCGTATATTCGTATATATTGTGAGGCGCAGTTAGGTTTGGTGTTATCACCGCAAAGGGGAGAAGGCGTTGGTAAAGTACTGTGAGGGTAGATAACTCGGCTGTATAAGGGGCTGCAGACAGTAGCACATTCGAGTTCGTGTATTCATCATCACGAAGCCGCTGTAACTTTGTGTCTGGGAGTGTGATATTCTCTGTTTCATTATTCTCCAAAATGGTAGCTAAAGCCATACCCAACCACTGTTTTGGATAGCCCACGTCGTGTAAATATGCAAGCAGACGAAGAAACGTTGCTAGATTGAGAGGCGACTCGACGACCATGGGAGAGGGTCGAGATCGCAAAGGCGGAATAACAATTTTAAAGAAGACCGCACACAGCCACGTGGCCAATTCATCTTCAGACGCAAGGGAGTAAAGTGCCCTCTGGGAGGTTACAGTCGGTTGCCAATGAGTATAGTCCCACAAGTATGAATCGCACTCATCGCGCCTATCAAACTGCCCAGAAACCTTTTGCACTTGCATCACTCTTTCCACGGTCTCCTGGTCCTTCAGTAGAAGATACTCCTTATTAAAACTGTCAACATCGGCCCAGAGTGACGCATTTTTCAAACAGTGTGAGGTAATGTAAGAACCTCGGTGCGACTTGCACAACGGGATTGCATAAAGAAAGCTCGTCAAGGATCCTCCGACGTAGTCACTATGTATGGAGTGATTGAGCAATTTAGCCCACTAAATAATCAAAGAAAATCTCAAGGAGCACTTACGGGAGATTACCCAAATGGATCCGATCGTATAGTCGCGGCGAATTCTCTGGGCGTCCGTCAAGTCGATATCTTTGTTTCTCGAGAACCGTCGCAAAATCCCCAATCGATAGTTCAATAGTAAACTTCCCGTCAAGGATCTTGATGGCTTTCGCAACCTCTGAAAAGAATTGAGCAACATGGTCATAGAGACGGGTTGGATTGCTCGGTCGTTGAATTCCGGTTTCTTTGTACAGCGTGTAAGCCAGCGTAAATGGGTCCGTGGGGAAGCTGTTTGCGGAGGGCTCCTCGTCATCTAGAGCTGTGACATTGACTTCCCAGTGACGTTTCAAATGATTTCTCACGCCTGGTATCGCTGAATCCACGTTGTTTCCATGTGCAGTCAGGATCTCGTTCAGCTGTGACTCGTGGGCGTGTAAAAATGATGAGGGGGGATATAGAAGCGCTGTAGAATGATACAGCTCGTATTCCAATATACATTCAGGAATCCTATTCAGGATATCAACAGTGTCTTCACAGCCGACAGCATCTTCCGCCGTAAGAGCAATGACATCTTCCGTTGTATAATGCCTATACCTAGGTCCACGCCAGGAGAGGAGCACATTGATGATTGCCTGGAGTTCATCCGGTAAAATCAACAAACAGCTCGCGAGGCGGTCCCCGCTGTTTCTATATTCCAATAATATGTCGTCCAATAGAACGACAATACTGTTCTGGATTTGGTCGTATGCATAACGAGGCAAAATAGTGCTTGCGAACACGAAGTAGATGGTAGACAGAATTGGAACTGTCTTGGCTGAAATACTGTCCACTACTTCGGATAATTGAAATAAAAGGTGTAGGATAATAAGGTCCCGTGCCAAGGCATGAGGTTTGACATCGTTAATGACTAAATGGTAGGTCTTCTTGTTGCTTTCGGCATTCTTCTGGCATCGGGCTGCAATGCCAATCAGAGTGGCATATAAATGGCGTGCGTCGCCTATTTCAGCAAAGAAAACAGAGAACTGATCATCCGAGGATACAGCAGAATCATCGTCATATTGAGTACGTGCAATATCACGACCGTGTAGAATGGGTTGCGACGTATTCGCTCTGTCTCATAGCGAGGAAGGACAGCACACCCGTGAATCAGCCAAGGCACAGGACAAATAGTCAAAATAGACTTTGGTGGTTCGATCTATTTACTCACATAGCCGGCCTATATCTTGGGAGGTCCATCATAGCCTTTCTCCTTGCATCTTTCTCATCAGGTAACTCTTCCCACACGGAGGACTCTTGGATGAAGGTCCAAAACCATGTTCGCAGCTTCGCAGTATGTGGTCTGCCAGTGGCGTGAATGATTCCCAGTGCAAGTTCCCATTGATGGGTGTGTAGATACGTGGCTAGAAGGCGAAACCTTAGATTCTCTAGACGAATATGATCTTCCCTAGTAAGCATATCTTTCCAGTCAGAGCCACTTTCTTCGTCAGCGCCATCTTCTTCGTCAGAGCCATCCTCCTCAACCAGCGACCCCTTCTCTTCAAGCATTCCAATCGCCTTAATGCAGGCGTTAATGCAGTCTTCATAGAGGCCAGCCTCGTAGTAGGCACCCGACAGATTATACCATATTAGGGGGTCATCCGGATCGAAGTCCGTGGCGGTTTTGTATGCATCAATGGCTGTTGATATGCCCATTTATCAGAGGGGCCGGTAGGGTACTCGTTAGCATGAATTCAGTAAATCCCCAACACCTTAAAAGACTAAGAGGGCACAGAAAGTAGGCCGTTGGAGAGATGGCAGTGGAAAGAAGTACAAGGGCAGGGACTCTTACCCTCTTCAACCCGCCTATCAGCCCACAACGCACTGCCTTGCTCCATCATCTGTAACACAACAGCTTGGCCCTGTTCGACTAGAATACTCCGCTCAGGAGCCATCAAGAGAAAACCAGCTCGACGACAGCAAAACAGACAAGAAAAGGATATTGAATCAATAGGATATGTCAAAGCTTCATACTCCAAAAAACCATTGAATACCTTCTTCTTCATTTTTTGTATGCAGGCCAACTCTCTCCTGCCGGACTACTTTCTTGCAGTCCAAGGGAAGGAGCAGAGCCGATGCAGAAAGGGACAAGAAGGAAGGAGAGGCAGAGCTGGGATGGACACTGTGCAAGTATACACTACATCACTGCTAGAGTCCTTGTCTTCAGCATATTAGACCTGCTGTAGATGATCGAATGGACTCTAAGCAAAAAGCGCAATCTGGTGTTTTTTGAAGTGCTTGTCCAAAACGGCCAAACACGACTAGGTTGGAGGACCAATGTAGAATATGATGCTAGCCAACGAATGACTGATGAAATAGGTCAAGTCTGCACGCATTGCTGGAGTAGAAGACCTGAAAGAGTATATACATGTTGTCGATACTGAAAAAACGGGCGGGCATAACCTCCATGATTGTAGTATGAAATTCTTCAGACGCGTTGGCATGTTGACAACATTGCACTGCCAGGTAACCATATAGTTACCCTGCTAGCTTAGCCTAATCCATCTCGGAAGAGTTATATGCCAGCTCGCCATAATTCCGTTGGGTTGAGTCCGATCCCAGAAAGGCAAAATTGTCAAAATAACATTCATGGATGTTGAGGCTGAAAACGAGAACGCGGAACACGCTTTTCCGCATTCGCAACCGCCTTGTCCATTCCAACAAAACCTCACAAAGCGCCCCGATTGCAAGTTAACGGAAGGAATAAGACACAGACATAATTACTGTGTCAATTTGACTCGCAATGCCAAAACTAATAAATAATAATATACAAATCAGCCCTCAATCTATACTACTAGTTCCCCTTCGCTACATACATACTTCAAGGGGGGCAATCAAAAACCACAGGCTATGTTCAAGGCAGAGCGAGAATTCCTCACCCCAAAAAACCTCCCAACTTCTATTTTCACACACAAAAATTACCAAGCATATCTCATTCACTCAAAACTACCAAATAACAAGAAGAAAAACGTAAATATTCACATTCTGAGAAAACTTCTCCTGAGATAAAAAAAAAAAGGGGGAAGAATGGGGTGAGGATTGCAAAACCAAGCTGCACAAAACGAATAAGAGGTTATGTTGGATCAAAAAACGGGGACAGAACAAAAACCACTCGCGAGAAATACGTCGTAAAGCGGGAGGCAGAGGAGAAGTCGAAAACACGGGGGAGTTGCCAAGTGACATGCGAACCGAGTCCGATTGATGATGGGTTTTGTTGAATCATAGCATCGAGAGAGTTAGTTGTGGGCGGGGACAGATGTACAAGACAGCAACAACAATTTTTAGGCGCAAGAGTGTGACGGGGTAAAGCGGAGGGCTTGATGAACGCACAGCAAGAAAAAAGAAAGTCTCACATAAAACACAACCCACCAAAACAAGAAAATGGAGAACATTATGAAATAAAATAAAAAAGCAGCAGAAGCCCACACAAAAAGCAAAAGGAAGAAAAAGACTTGCAGAAAGTGGTATGAGGAATAAATGCACACAACCCCAACCGCCCAGTCAACCCATTATCCATGTCCGGCGAACCGCCATGCTTTTTGTACCCAGGACCCCCCTCCCTGTTTCGGCTAAAAGCAGCCCTCCCCCTCTATAAAATCCAAGGAAAAGAATTCATGACACCCGCAGAGTTGAAAAAAAGGACGTGACGCCATGAAGAAATGGGAAGACTTGAGAGAGTCTGGGAGGTAGATAAGGACACTCTGCGGAAAAGCGGGAGCAGATATTAAGGGGGCAAGTCAAATAGTGGCAGCAGCAAAAGATGAAGCCAAGGAAATGGGTATGATATGGTGACAGGAAAAGAATGAGCACAGTGATTCGCATATAAGCTGCAGTAAGAAGCCAAGAAAGGGAAAGCCTTCCACCATCAAATCATCCTATTGGTAGTTGTTGGATTGATTCTCTGGGGCTGTCGATAAAAGCTGTCAGCACCACATTCTGTGGTAATGATATGGGCCCATGCAATTGCCCATTATGTTCCCAACCTGTCAAAGTATATGGAAGGAACAATAGGGACAGAAACAGGGACACAACATCACTCACGCGGTTGATACACCTGGGTTCCCTGGCCATAAGGCGCATGGGAATAGTTTGCAGGGTATGCTGCAGCTGCCATCTGGCCATTGCCTTGGGGATATACTAGGCCACTCCCACTCGGCGCGCCGTATTGACCGGGAACTTGACCGTCTGCCGGCTGGTACCCAATGGGAGGCAACTGTGGGCGCACTCCGCCAGGATATGAGGGAGCTTGTGCAGTCTGATTTGGGTCAGCGGAGGGATTACCGTCGACCTGGTTTGCCGCAGCGGCGGCCGCGCGTTCTCTTTCCTCAGCAGCTTTCCGCTGGTTCTCCTCCTCCTTCTTGCGGGCCTTCCACTCCTTGCGGATCTCCTTGAACTCTACGGCAGCAAGTAAGAAAAAGCAGTTAGCGCGAGTGAGCTAAGACTAGTACTAGTTGGAACTAGAACGTGTTTAGCGTGGCATGGGGAGTGAGGCTCTTGGCGGGAAGTTCGGATTAGCTTAGGCGCCGTCGCACGCTACTGCATCCCCACGTGTGGTGACCAGCACCAGCGCAGTGTAACGCGACTAGTTTAATGCAAGGGCCAGAGCTAACCAGATCGAGCACTTTGCGATCAAGCAAAACATCACGGGCACATTCGACAACTCCAACGCGACACATACCTTCTGGTGTTCTTTTGGCACCATGCGACTGCATTGTGACGTGCGCATTCAGGTGGTTTAGTGTACCGTATGCCTTTTCGCATCCGTTCCATCCACATTTGTACATGCGCTCAATTTCTTCATATCGGCGTCGCGGGCGTTTGTGCTGCTGGGCGCCGGGAATGGGGACGAACGAGTATACCTGAGAAAGAGAATGAGTCTGTGTAATAAACCATCAGATGACGCGTCTGGATGCTTTATGATCTAGAATAGACTGTATATCTACAAGAACATTGCCAGAAGACGACAAAATAAAAGAATAGATGATCATGGTCATGCATAGGCAGAGAGATGGGAAAGGAAACAGGAATTTACCTGTCCAGGACGGGGGCCCGCAGTCGCGGCGGGGGATGCAGAACCCACCGTGGTTGCAGGAGAATTGTATGGCCCTGGTAGACCATGTTGGGGGGGATAATGCTGAGGCCAGTCGGCGCGTGCATACATCTGTGGTGGAGGGTGACCCTGGTACTGAGCCATTTCGTGACCTTGAGGATTGTAAGGGGAATACGGAGGAGGGTATGTAGGGCTGGATGCCGCGATCGAGGGATCTATAGGAATGTCCGTGTCAGACTTTATTTGGGTTTGATTTCGATGGCCATTGGTTTGCCCATCTTGCAGAGTCATATTGGACGGACTTGTTGCTTGAGCCATACCTGCCGCGCCACCGGCCTGAGAGTTAGGCGCGTGGTGGTATTGAGGCTGGCGGGCTAGGTATTCGGGATATGGAGCTGGACGCGCTGCGGCAGCAGGCTGGGGGGGAGGAGCAGGAGGGGCGGCGGCGGAGGGTTGCTGGTTCAAACTGTAGTCCGGTTGAGGGGTGTTGGACGACGAAACGTTCGACGATCGCGCTTCAGCCTGCGGCGCGTACTGGGTAGCGGGTCGGACTTCAGGTTGCGACGTGTACTGACTGGTCGCAACACCAGCGGCAGCAGCAGACGTCTGGTCTGCAGGTGGTTGTTCAGATTCTGGCTCCGATAAGGGTGGATACGGAGAGTTCAAACCTGACTGCGCGTAATCAGAGGCAGGTCTGTCCATATAAATGATGTTTCGCGACTTTTTTGAAAAGAAAAAAGAAATGCCCCCTTCTTTCCTCCCACGAAATATACCCGGGGGATCTGCGACCGTGTGGTCTGCCGACGGTCTACTTTGAGAATGTCGGATGGCGAAAACTGAAGGAGATAAGTGTCCTCACCAGAGCTAAATGAACTCTTGCAGGCGCGTCGTGATGTGCGGCTGCAATCTGTTCGACCCAAACAAACGTTTGTCGCGTTGCGATCTAGTTTTGATGGACGAGAGACTAGGAATTGGATCGTGGATTGGCTCAAGCACGAAGGGTGAGAGGTCGCACTTGGTCGCGCGTTTGGAAGAAGCTATTCACGTCGACGCTTAATCGTCCTTAGTTGGGACTTTAGGTGATAGAACGCTCCTTGAACGGGCAATAATAATAAGAGCAGGAAACGACAGGCTTGTGTGATGATGGCTGACCAAACGGCGCGAAGACAGGTACAAACACCACCCGCTAGAGAAACCAAACAAACAAGGTGAAGGCTCTTCTGTAGGGATGTTGGGAGTAACAAGCGTGTTATTGTAGTGGACGGATCGCGGGGAAACCACACAGCTGGTTGCTTGAGATAGCGCTGTCGGTACAAGGAAGGTTGCGGGTAAGGTAAGGTTGAGTAATTATTGTTTAGCCCAGAAAGAGGGTTCCTGGGGCGGAGGCTTTGATAGTAGCCTCAAACAATGGTTCGATCGTGGTGGCGAACACGGTTGGGTTCTTGACTAAAAACAAGCCTGAACAAGAGGAGACTGGGCTGCGGAGGGCACGACTTAAGTCGGACTCAGATTGGAGATAGGAGCGTCGGGCCAGTGAGAAGCGGTCACTACTGGCGCCTTGAGTCGAAAAAGTTTAGACAGGTTACCCGAGAGCTTGTGGAGGCAAGAAAAAAAGTTCCGGAGGGACGATTGGATGATCGAAAAACTTGGTGCAGTTTTTGGAGCGAGACGCAGAAAAGAAGGGATTTCGGTGGTATGCTTCTGTAACTTGGAACCAGTACCCAGTACGAAGCATGTACCAGGCTGAGGTGTTATTAGCGTGTGGGATAGCTGGCCCACTGGGGTGGAGACGGTGTGGGATGTTCTGCTCCTTCGTCTGTCTCGACGGTTCACGCTGTCGCGATCAAAAATAACCCCCCTTTTTCACTACTTCTCTTTTCGCTGTCCCCTTCCGTTGCAAGCATCCAAAGCTTCTATTATAAGAGTCTGGCAGCCCAAGTCTGTGGAAACCCTCCAGTATAATTTCTATCTCACTGTTTCAATTGAGCAACTCCCGCCTCCTTGTGACCTCAGGTCGATTCCACCCTGGACATCCGGGTGCCCACGCGTGTCGGTATTAAAGTCTGGGCGCTGACAGGGAGGTGTTCCTAGTGGAGGAAATGGATTGGGGGTGCTGTCAAAGCGATGGTCGGTATGAAGTAACGTTAGGATAGAGGACAGGGATCTCAGTGGTTGTAAGGGCTCCACTTGCTAATAGCATCAACCCGAGGATAGCGACCCAACTCCACTCTGGCGGATTTTGGTAAAAGTCAAGACGGTAGATTGAGGACTGGTGTCTGGCGGTCGTGTTGGGTCTGGGTTTAGGAGAATGCAAGGGTAATGATTAACCCCCGTTATTATCCGTTAGAATGGAACTAGAGCGCGGCTGGCTGGTCGTAGTGAATATTCGGAACCACTCTCTGTACAGAGTACATTAACTGTTATATTCCAGAAACGTCCTCAACGGGTTTCACCAACGCAGCAGTCTCGATCACGGTGACTGTCGTTGGCCAATTGTGAATTGCTGGGCTCAAACAAGCAGCGGAAACAGCAAGTGAGCTTGGACCCTGCGAGGTTCTGAGAGCTCGGATAAGCACCAAGAAATGCCTCGGCGCATCCGCTAGAGCATGCGGTCGGGGAAAAGAAGTACTTAGTTTGGCCCTAGTGACTCGTGGCAGCAGGCGAGCAACATGCCAGGGGAAAATATGTGGTCAAAAGCGGTGTAGCGCTTGCTGTAGCGTGAACCAAGTTGTGCAAAGTGTGGTCGGCGAAGACTTTAGCGTGTTCAGGTGGGCTCAGCAGGAGAGTGGAGGAGGGGGAGAATGGCAGGCGAGGGTTTGGATGGTTCGTGGAGGGTTTTAGCAACTTGCAAGGGAAAGAAGGAGGGAAAAAGTTTAGTTTGCAGCACTAGTCTGGATGTGGCGGGAAGGGGGCTCACGGGCCAATCACAGGTGAGGAATGCCTTACAATAAATACACTGGCAGCCACCACATCTTATGTAATATTGATATCTCTCCCAAAATAGAGAACAGAGAAATTCGTGAATGAGAATACTACTTCTATTAGAGAGACCTCTTGCCTTGCATCCTTGATCAAACTCGAGCAGCTTGAACTTCTCTCAAGATTCTGATTATTGACAAAAGACTGCTTCTGTATTGTCCTGCTTCATCAAATCCAGATTTGCATACCGTATCGCAATAATATCTTTCCACCCAAGACAGTACATTACGTCGCGTGAAAAGTCCCTCGTAACGGGATGAAATGACAGAACCCCCTTCTACGCGTGAGCGGAACGAATGCCTGTAATATATCTCTTGGCAAATCGGTTGGGCGGCTGCCTCCGTTATGAATATTTCCGCCCCCTAGGGTCATCTCACCGATGTGGCGAGGCCCAGCCAGCGTTGAGCAATCAAGGGGCATGATCACCAGGACTGTCGTGTTTTCTTTCCTGGGAAGTTCCTTTAAACTTTTGGAAAATTGAAAAGGAAGGACATTACAACCCCCTTGTCCGGAGAGGATGATTGTAGCATTTTGAGTTCCCTCCTCTTTACCCCTTCATAGATGTACACGTTGGCTCAGTGCCGTCATTGGTGAGTTTCTGGCACTCAAGAAGAAGTCCCAGTGGCCAAGATGCAGTCTTGCAGCCACTCATGCACGTTCAGCTTCTGCTTCAACCCACGTTTCGGCAGATGTATTCGTGGAGTTTGTGGCGTTCTTAAACTCAACGTTTCACGGTGGTGGTGGGAAGACTGCAAATGTGACGAAACAATAAACCATAAATTACGAGGGCGGTCTGTTCTGCTCGCCGATGTGTAAGTTTTGGGGTACCTGGCTCTCCAACAACCTGGGTTCCAATAACAGCCCCCAAATGCGTCGACAGAGGCGAACATCCCACTCAATCTTGCCGCAATTGTTTGCATGTGAAGCCCCAAAAATACGGGATAAAGGTATCGCTTCCTGCATACCTGGAATCCTGAGGATGCTGCACAATGTACCCAAGACTTTGGTGCAACTTTCGCAGCATGCGCAAACTCGGGGAAGAAGCCGATATCTCACCCCTTGCCAAGACATCCCCTTGCGAGCCACACCGAAACAAATGGAATTTAAGGGATATTTAGGCTCATTGCAGCGCATGGAAGTGGTAGATTTCTGCATCCACGAGGCAAGGACAAAAGGGGTGCTGGAACTCCCAATTGTTCCGGCAAGAAACCAAGGTGATCTCTGGCTTCAAACCACTCACAATTTCTCGTCAAATAAAAAAGCGCAATGCCAGATCAGACCAAGAAAACCACTCGGACTCTTCTCCTTCCGTTCACTTCTCAGATCCAAGCAATATAGGCGAGTCCCGCATGGATATGTGCCAGACAAGCTTTGCTACAGCCTATCCTCTTTGAGATTTAGGCTTTGAGCGGAGCAGCGTGCTACCATGGAATAATGGCGTAAGAATGAGTTTAGGCTTTCCGCCCACTTCGTAATAATTGCTGGCCTCAAGGGCCAATCAGCGGGCTGAGAGCTCATTCACTTCCGAGGCCCAAAAATGGTACCCCAGGAACGACCTTGTCAGTGTCGAAGAGCATTGTACAGTCCCCAATGCATGTGAGTTTGAAATTCAAATCCCGAGATCGCAGGACCAGGGAGGTGAGTCCAGTCTGCAGGACATGCCTGCAGCCAAATATTTAAGTTCTCTCATTTGCAGAAATATCATCGATGTGAATACCGGGATTTGCTTTTCTCTTTCCCCCGTCAGCTACTATCCACATTTGGGCATTGGATCATCAGATCAGCCAACCAAGGATCATCGAACGAATCCTTCCAGTTTCGATGAGTGGTAATATCCCCCATTCTCGCGGACAAGAACCCTGCGGCCGCTGATGGTTGAGAAGATGGAGTTCCGGCACAGATCAAAACAGAGAGAAGAGATTCTTCAACATCAGGGCAAAAACCCTGGGCGAAGCTGCTCACGGTACCCTATCTTTGGGGTCACTAGTGAACCCAATTCCAGCATTAGGACGCATAGCGGTCCTGTCAGGTGATATATATCGACCACACCACGTTTTCACTCGAAAGTGAGACAAAATTTACGCCTTGGCATGCAAGAAGCCACGGGGATTTTCTTTTCTTTTCTTTTTTTTTCTTTTTCCTTTTTGGTTCCTTCTTGCGTCTTGCAGGGAGCTTGGTTAAAAGCCTGCATGTATGATCTCTTTCATGATTGGGCTTATTGCAAGGTGTTTCTCAGTTGCAGTCTGCATCAAGGCCAGGCGTTCCAAATTCAAATACGAGTTGTTCTCAGCCGGTTGACGAGTGACGATGATGAAAAGTTACCGAAGTGAAGGTCCGTGGGTCAGTCGCGATCCCGACCTTCCCCTGCCCCCATGTCAGGAGACACGGAGAACAAGGAAGTGACGGACTTTGCCCCTGTCTGCGGGCAAACATCTGCACTCCGGACTTGACTTATCATGCATGGTTGGTTCGTATGGAAGGTTTGACAAGAGACGGCCCGAATAAATGGTGGTCTTGGGAAGAAGAGCATGCAGCTCCTCCAAGGACCCCAAAGCTCTCGATGAACCATATCCTGCAGTGAACGCGCAATCATCGGCAAAGCAAGATTAAAAAGGAGCCTCCCCTTCTGAAGCAATCGTATGTATCTTCTTGGCAAATTTGTCAGATCGCCGGAAATGATATCAGCTTCAGCTGCGGGGTGAAGAAAATGTAAGATGATGCTTCATACTTCAAGATAAAATTATTCGGTTTGAAAGTTGACTGCGCCGCTATGCCTCTCCCATATTAGACTATTCCTTTGCCAGAGTTTTCTATCTTGATTTCTAAAGCCTTCTAGTCCCAACGCTATTTCCACGAGGTCCGGCACTTATTTCATACTTTGTCAAGTTCGGCCCTTCCCGAGCCAGAGGTGATGGCTCAGAATAATAATGGCTTCTGTTGCCCTATCTAGGCTAGGTTTCTAACCATCTGCCATATGGCGAACATGGTTATACTAGTCTCCGTTACACCACGCTTGACTCACTCTGAGTTTATTAAACCACAGTGGGAACCAACAAAAGAACCGGATCATGGCCTAAAGTGTTAACTAAAAGCGGTTTGGGCCGATTCTTATTCAGACGTCATGCGAGTTGAGCACATGGTTATCGTACATATGCATAGCAGGGAATTCCGTTGCAGCAAGATGAAACATTTTGGAAGATTACTACAACTTGTTGGCCTGTTAGAAAATAGGTGATAACCCAAACGCCAAAGCCATAAAGATATACATAGCCCTGCCGTTGCGTCGTCTCCATACATCAAGAGCTACGACCACAAATAGCATCCCCATTTTTGCTTTCCTGAAAATGGAAAGCGCTCCGGAGATATACTAGGCTATTCGGGATATAGCCACCGGCGCTGCTTGGCAAAATTGCTTAATTTTATGGCCCTCACAGCCTCACACCCTCAGAATCATTTCGTGATTGTCGTAGAATTCACCTCAATGGAGAAAGCACTCCGCATTATCCTGGACAGATCTGATAAATGTTGATATCCCGTGTGCTTGTAACTCATCAATAATCTGTGGCCAACCACTCACAGTTGCATACCGTATCAAAGCTGGACTCCCACTACAGACATTGTCAAAAATTTGGATTTTAGCAAAGGAGGCACTACCTTCTCGCTGGGTCCTTATCCCCCTGAATCCGAGCGCTTGGTTGAGGCTTATTTTATTATTATTTTCGCTTCGAAAAAGAAAAAAAAAGCGTCGATTTGATATTTCAGCCCACGCTGTATGTATGTGTAATACAGCCACGTCGGTATGTACCTCTTGGCACATACGTTACCAAACTTTATGACAGTGACAGTATTACGTTCAATGTTACAAATCAACCTCGCTTAGGGTATCCACTTTCCATTATGAGGGATTAGCAAAAGGGCAATTGCTCGGCATGCGGAATTGATCCCTCACTCTCGCAGATACGGACAAGGGCCCTTCCACGCCAAAATGTCCCTTCAAGCAGGGTTTTATTATCACCCCGCGATTGGACATATCGAAAGAGTTGTGCAAGGGTTCTGCTTGCGTCGCATTGTGTCTTCTCTGTGGCCATTCCAGCCTCTGATGTGAGAAGCAATATAAAGTTCCAGAAAGAAAAAAATTACCCGAACTGGAAGGCGGCGAACATGTTGAATTGATGTTGATAGCAACCGAAACACATCTTTCAAAATGATACAGAATTCCCCACGTTCCTGGTGGTATTTTACGGGCCGTTCTGCTTTCTCCAGACGCTACTCGAGGCTTTAACGCAGAACATAATCAGCTAATAAATCCAACCTAACAGAAGCGACTAAGCGCGGAAGCTATCTTATGTGAGTGATGTTCTCGAAGAACGAAAGATTTTAGAACAGACGGGAGGTTTTAGGCTGGGCTGCGGCGAGGTTTCGAGCGGTCGCTTTTTCTCTTTTCTACGCTTTCCCCATTCCTCTCATGCACGGGAAGATAAAAAATGATACCTTGCAATACGGAGTCCCATTGCTCCCTTACCTTTCCACGGATCAGAGAACTTCCAGAGCGTAATTTTCAGCTGAGGCACAACAATAATAACAATAATCAATTCTTTTGAGGAAACAGCGGCAGTCAAAATAATACCCCTGTCACGCTTGAATCATGAGGTGCCAATAGTCACCTGCAGCTCGTGCTTGATCCAGCAAAATAAGCGAGCCGTGATTGGTCAGCGGAGGCTTACTCATCTCCGCAACAGGGGCCTGGAACCTTCCCCATTAGGCAATTCCCACCCAACATGCTGGAGCATCCAGATTGCGGGATTAAATGAAGAGGAGCTGCACACTGTGAAGCCTGACTGCGATGATAACGAAGCCACGAGTTCCAACAGCAGCCTGCACTCGTACTTGGCTCGTGTATGCGGATCCGAACAGCTCGGCGTGTTTCCGCGCTCGGGACAGGGGATTATTGTATGGGCATATGCCATACATACGTCTGGCTTTTCACCTGATAAGTCTTGACGGGAGATGATACCCGGAGCATCACCAGGCACATTGACGATTATTCTTCTTGAGGCGCTCTCTCGAGTCTCGTGTGTTTTGAGTGGAGGCACTCGTCAACATGGGACAGGCATGCATGTGAAAGCTTAAATCTCAAAATTCCCGTCTTCCAACATCCGGATAAAACGACAATCTTACGACCCCGCCAGCTTCAAAATAGCGCTGGACTTGGGGAAGCAAATTCAAATTAAGCATCAACTTGGAGGAGACCCTTTGGCCCCTCTCCGCAATCCACCAGCCCCAAGCTCCTGGCTAGCTGCGGGTTGGCTCTTGAGCAAAAAACACACTAAATAAGGGGATGGAGGATGGTCTTCATGCAACACCACCTGTCCAAGATCTCTCGGGGATTTTATGACGCCAAACGTCCATCAGCCCTTCTTAGTTGGCGCACGGCAGTTGTTTGACCCAGGGCTATCCTCTTGCATGCCGTGCCAGGATGCAACGACTCGTGCATTGACTCGTATATTTCGAGATCTCGACCTCGAAAGCAAGGAAGCGCTCTCTGAAATATTATCTTAGTACACTCCACGGTTGCGCTTTACCGCCTCTTGCTAGCGTTTTTTTTAGTTGCTGGTGGAGTGTTCAGCCTCTTAAGATTCGGTTCCTGGGGTTGGCGTACGCCGCACACACCACCACTGCGGAATTGATGCGTGAGGAACTCCTGCCATACGCAATCCAACAAGTTCCTCTCTCAGCTTCATGCAGGCAACCCTTGAGGCTTGCAGGACATGAGACAAGGCAAGAGGTGTTATCTGCATAGAACCATGAACAGAAAACCCCCAATGTGCGTAAATTTGGGGATTGGGGATGAATTTCAGACTGTCAAATTCATCTAAAAAACCAATGTTCATCAGCTGGCACAAAGGCAAGGATGTTCTCTTCCCTCCGCGCGTGCTTTGCACCCCTGATCAGTTTCGCCTTCATACCCCCTCCCAAAAGCAATATAACAGTGAAGGATCCCAAACATGCGACTAATCCTAAACCTAACCCTGGGTTTCTTCGGGGGATCCGGTCCTTTATCCCTGACCCATGTGCATCTGTTTTTCGGGTCTCTTCATGATTGGTGGGCTTGGCTCTCCTCCTCGCTGCTCCCCTTGCGAGGCTAATTTCTTCTGATTGCAACAATTTATTGGCGGGACTTGGCAATTTGAGAGAGGAGGGTAGCATCAGCATCGCTCATCTTGACGAAATATGGATTTCGGATGGAAATGAACGGAGTTATGTTCACAAATTCCACTCGGCATTCCGGCCCCATATGATAATGGGGTATCCATTTTGTTTGTTCGAGGGTACCTCACTTGAGGCTCATTCTTTCGCTCAAAACAAGAGTCCATCAAGCAACGTCAAACTGTTCCCATCATTTGGCGAGTTCGTCTGACTCCTTGGGACCCCCCTCAAGTTGACACCGCAGATGATTCAAAAAAAAAAATTATATATATATGTTTGCTTAAGGTGGGCCTGCGTTCCAACCAGGAAAGCATCTGCCTCCTGGGACATTTTAATGCATTCTTGAAGCGCATGACACGGAGAACATTGTCTTCAATCTCCTTCAACCCTACAATTTGACGTCAGGGTCCCTTAACTTCCCTGGTTATTGTACTTCTTTTATATCTGGGGTTCGGGTACATATGCTCCCCTGAGCGACTTTTTAATATGAGTTTCGATTTGAAACCACGTTTGTTGTCTGCCAGGGGTTTGGTTGATCCTTCAACATCACGTCGCATGTCTCTCAGGGGCAGTTTGATGACACCGCCTCGTCGGGTTGAGATATCCATTTATTTATTTATTTTCCGTCGCCTCCGCTGGGAAAGGGATTGTTGGGAATTATATTTTTCCTTCATCAGACACGACGCTCACTCCTCGACGCGTGGCGATATTTTTGCCGATGTCATGCATCTATGAGGAAGGGGAGTTTCCCGGAACTCAAAATGTTAGAAGTCAGTGGATGCTGACGGACTGGAATGCCCACGGGTTTTTTGGTCCCATCGGCATGTGGTGTTGCTCACGGTTAACTACTCGATAAGGCGAAGAGAATGAACAGGACCTACCTGCTTTCCAGCTTACGGCAGTCCTCCCTGCTGTAACTGGTGACTATCTGAAACCAGAATGCCTTTTGAATTGGCGAGATGATAACGTGGATAACACTCCATGCGCTTTTTTCCTTTCGAATCGATGGTTTCCTCAGGACCTCCTCTGGTCAAATTTCTAGGCTAGCATCTAATTCCTCCCTGTTTACGCTCCGATGAGGTTCAAATTTTAATTTTTCAGCGTTTGAGCTCTAAACGTTCAACGAGAATACTAGTGATACACCTAAATCCCTGTTTCAGCATGTAATCGCTGCGCTTAAGCTTTGATGCATCCTGAAGTCTTAGTTGGCGCTGGAAGCTTAATGTATTATTAGTCAGCGACACGATGGAAGCTTTCGAAGCTCCAGACGCGCCAGTTCTCAAGTTCAAACCCAGATAAGCAGCAAAGCACGCGTTTTAGTTTCTAGTATGCTCTAACTTCTTACAATCTAAGCTTATCATAGTCACCTTATACGTTTTTACCCCCGCCCGGCTTCAAGTAATATCAGTACCCTCGCGTGTGTGAAACCCAGGCGCGCAATGGCGTCTCTCTCCTTTACCTTGCTCCCTGAAGCCATTCTCCAACTCCACGATGTGCTTATATGTTTGGCAAAATTCAATGAAAGTATATCTATTGAGGCAGAACGGGATTTCGTAAGTGGTATATTGATTTTTCTTTTCCCGTTGCGTGTAATAAATTAGCTCGAGCGTCTTCTCCCGCCCCCGCTTGCTTTCTATGCCGGGGTGGGGTGCGGCGCGACGAGGAGAGAAAGGGGGGTTGAGATAGGAAGATTGTGTGAGCTAACTATATACATATGTGATATAGCTTCGTTTCTCTGCACTAAATTCCACAAAATCTGCGTATGCGGCGTTCAAGTTCGATGCTGTGTCTTTCTTTTCGCGATATTCACTTGATATAAGCCTCAATGCTGTGGGTGTTGCTGCGAAAAATATCCCGGGGAGGTTGTCATTTCAATTATATATCAAGGTACGTACTCTGCGCCTCTACATACTAGGAGCCCCAAAGATCTTATAATACTGACCATAAGATATACAGGCCCTTTTGTCCGTCTTCAAAGGCCGTTCGAATGATTTCAAGGACAAGGAGACCGCGGTCGAGCGCTGCGAAGTTGAACTGCATGATAGTCCTGAGGAGACGAAGTGCAGGCTCATTGTGCATATGATATGCAGACAGGGTGAATCCAGCTGCTCAATGAACGATTACAAAAAGAAAAAAATTGTGTTGCAAACTCTTGCTAATTCCATATATTACAACTTTCATAGGAGTGGTCAAGATATACAGACTAACATACGAAGCCGTGGAAGTGCAGCATGCAGTCTTCGATAAATCCAAAACCCAGAATTTATGGAGTATAAATTCACGGCTTCTGAGGGAGATTATTGATCATTTTGGACCTACTTCTGAGCAATTAGATGTCTATGCAGATAATGGTCGGGCGATCTTTACGAGTTTCACGGAGAAAGTTATGAGTGGGAAGGGTAGGTCTTATGCGTCAGATATATTATATATAAATTTTTCATAACGTTTGCTAATGTGGTTGACTTTTATAGAAATACTCAAGCAACCGGTTAATACAGCAGTTGCCATTGATACAAAGGAATTTGAAAATTTCACCGTCGATGAGAGACTACATGTAATTATCAATGTCAAAGACTTTAAGGCTATTGTCATTCATTCCGATTGCATGAAGGCCAACCTCGTGGCACGCTATACCCGGCCATGCCGCCCCTTACAGCTGTCCTATGACTGCGGAGGCATGGCCTGCGAGTTTACTTTGATGACACGGGGCGAGGCCGGAGACGGCGCTGCGAGCTCGTCGAATGGGAATGCGCGTGAATTATCCGCCAGAGCTTCGTCACGCCCGCCGGCCCAGGCTGCTTCCTCAGTGGCGAATCAGCCAGCACCTGAAGGACGAGTACCAGCAAGAATGCGTTCGCCTCAGCCGCTAGTTTCAAGTCTACGGGAAGCTAGTGTCAGTCTCCCACCGCGACCAACAGCTTCTATAGATCCCAATAGTTTATTTGTCCCGGCTGATGACGATCAGCAATGGGACGAACCAAACTATGCCGATGAGGAGGAGGATATCCTCGGCTGGGACGTGAATATGGATCACGTAAGTTCTTTTTCTTTTTCCGATCACATCCTTTCGTAAGGGCATGAAGGGCTAATAGTGTAGCAGGATGCGCAACGCGTTGGTTTGAGTGGTCAACTCCGAGATACCGTGCCCGAGAGTGCGAGTCTCAACTCTCGGGATGGAAGTGGACAAGAGGGGTCAACAGCTCTGCCTCCTACTCAACGGATTTCTCAGGTACGCCTCGCGCTTCTTTTATTCACGTCTATCCTCACTCACTGATGATATCCATAGATACGCGGCCTTTTTGACTAAGCCATGAGTGACGGTACGTATGGAGAACATAACCGGCTCTTCCGGACGGATATCATTCCCTAACCGCAATAACCCAGCTGGTAGCACAACCAGCTCCAACCCCAGTTACCAAAAACTTCGATTCTGAACTGAGAGGGAGCTCATTCCAGCTCCCCGCAACATTTCCCTGCGCATCTATTTCCGCACCGCAGTTCCCATGCTCGCCCCAGCCAAACGAGACCACTCTCCCCTTGCCGATAACAGCAACGACATGCTCACTCCCAACGGCCAGTTTCTCAGGGTGCGGGAAATGCAGCGGAGGTAGTTGGCCGCGATCATTCCTTCCCCAAGCCACAACCGAGCCATCGCGTTTATGCACATAAACTCCATGCCAGCTAGCAGCCACTGTATCATAGCCCTTCAAATCCCGCGGCGCTCCAGCTCCAATATCCCACTTCTTATTCTCAGACCCAAGAATCACAAACTGTCCATCTGCAGCATCCCCCGCAACAACTGTAAACTCCCTCCCACACGCCACCTGATAGGCATGAAACGTAACATCCCCAATCTTCCTCGGGGACCAGTAAATCTTGCTCAACACGCCCTCTCGGCCCAGCTGTCCCTTTCTCGAGACCCCCCATCCATACACATCTCCATTTGACAGCACAACCACCGTGTGTCCCATACTACTAGAAATCGACACCACCTCCGTGTCTTTAGGCGGGAAATCCGCAATCCTAGCAGGGCTCGTAACATCTGCCTGCGTAACTCCTTCCCCAAGGCCCAATTCCCCCTTCGTCCCCTGACCAAACACATACACGTGCCCCGTTGCCGCATCGATTATAAACGACGCCTCCCACGTCGCGGAAATGGCTGCGAACCGCTCAACCGTTCTCTGACCACCATAGTCATCATCCTCATCCACCACGGCACGCACCCTGCGAAAGCTCAATAATGCTGACATGTCGCCCGGATCCTGTCCGCATTGACCACTCTTATTCGCACCAGCAGCGTAAACGGCGCCAGAGCGGAAGAGGATGAGAGTATGGTTCCCGCCCGCAACGATGCGGATGGGTTCGTCATGTACCGCTATTTCTTCTGGTAGATCTTGACTTCTCGAGTCCTGGGTTTCAAGCGAGTCATGCGTGAAAAAGAGGCATTTTGTTGGTGATGAGACGTCGTCTTCATGGCCGATGCCGAGTTGACCGGAGCCGTTGGAGCCGAGGGCATAGAGCGGCATTGAGTTCTGGTTTTTTTTTTTCTTATGTCTGGGATATCTCTTCTTTGCGGACTATGTAGCTTATCTTGGCCTCTTTTTTGGCTTTGGGGCGCGCGATTGGTTTTTTTTTATAAATTTTGTTATCGTATTGGTGATTTTTGCTGGCAGCGCGACTTGCTGGTGTTTCTCAGAGAACTTCTGTTTATATAAAACAGAGCAGAGTTATAATGTATATTAGCTCGAGTTAACCCTGTTCCACGGCTGTGTGTTGGTGCTATCTTTGGGTGATTGATAAAGTCTTTCCAGTTGCTGTTGAAACGTTTGGGTATGATAGGGATGTTGATGACGTTGATGTGGATAAGTATCTCGCAACGGTCTAGAGGGGAAATATATATATCCTTCATTCCAGCACTACATTCTCACAGGTAGAACTCTCAACTATCCAACAACAGCAAGATATGTAGCAGAACAAGCAAGTCAATTTCACATCAACGAGTCTGTGCCTTGCATTATACTTTCCCTATTCTTCTACTAGAAGTCTCCTATTGTCCCTTTCTCCCCCTTCTGATCCCCATACATCCACAAACTGCAACAGCCTCAATATGGGTCCACACATGCGCCAAAAAAGCACATCATCAATGCAAGCAGAGAAAATCTTGAAAATTTATTTGAAAACCGAAGAACCTTCAAGCTACTATATCTGGTTACATGCTATAAAAAGGAAAAAAAAGACTATGGCTGAGTTGAGGAAAAAAGCCGAATAACACTGGGGGTGATTGAACCCCCCCCAAAAAAAGACAAGCAGACGTGTTGGACATAGATACATACGCCAGGAGATGATCTCCTTCAACCCGTAACTACTAAAACCCTCAAATATATAATATTCCCGTTGAAAAGCTAGAAAGCGAGCCCAACCATGGGAGTTCCCACCAGCTCTCTCTCTCTCTCTCTCTCTTTCTCACTTTCATTTGCGTTGTGTTAGTACTTGTCCGCATGCAATCCCCGCATAGCACGTCATTATAAGAGCTGTATATTCTAGCTCATTGACATGCCATTTGCACTCCAATATGCGGGGAGTTTATTGACCAATTCCAGTATTGGTACAGAGTAGGCGGGAGGGAAAAATCCAGATTATCACGTGATATGCAGCGTTCCCCCCACCAAAAAGTGTCCGGGTCGGCTCATTATTATCATAACTTTTTGTCTGTGTTTCTAATGGCAAGCTTGTGATGAAAGAAGTAGAAAAATAACTAACTCCATCCTTGCATTAAATTTCTTTTTCTTATATAAAAAAAAAAAAAACAAATGTGACAGCAAATTTTAAGCGTTGTAAACAATCAAGTTGTTGTATGCAAGAGGGGAACTTTTTTCTTCGAGTTACCCGTTCTGCCCCGCGGTGACGATAGCCGCAAGGGAGCATGTCAAGAACTGCCCAACATGACAAATCTAACAACTGGGGCTTTTTCTTCTTTTCTTCACTGTTAATAGAAATATCATTGTTCCACAATGTGGATAACAGGATCGATCTCCCGCCGGTCCACAATAAAAATATATATGGAGAAAAGCTGGTCTGGAGAACGGTGTGCTGGAGAGCGGCTATGTCTATGTCTAGGCCATTGGAAGAAGGCAGCCTGGAACGGGAGAAGCTTCACCGCATATCCTGCTGCGGCGTGGGAAGAGCTAAGCCGCCAGCCAAGTATTAGATTCGTCTTACAAAACTCAAGAGAGAGGGGGATTACGTCCGTTTATATAGTAGGTACAGGATTTTGATATGTGAGCTCAATGGTAATAATGTTTTCTGGCGTGTAACTAAGCCCAAAAAATATAAACCACACAAAGCACAAAGCTCTGGAAACTCGGTCGAGATTTGAAAAGGGTGTGACGAGGAAAGAAAAAAAGAAAACTCTTTGTCAACTGTCACAATCTGCCATTTGAAAAGTTAGTTTGGACGCAATTGCCCGAAATACTCGAATTCTAGAACCTTTTGACAACGCATGACGGTTTCGGATTGGCGTCCCGGAGTTGAAGGTAAAAAAAAAAAAAAAACATTGATTGGATCCTACAAGCTCATGTAACAGTAGAAGGCGATCTTCAGAGGCACGGACATTCAATGCCATATATCAATTGAGTTGGGCAGCGCCGCAGAGGTTGGGCTGGTGAAGATGGGACGGAAGGAATGGGATACATTCGCTTTGAACATAGACGGCGAACAAGGATTATGAGTCCGTGATAGGAACAGGCAATTGTGAGAAGCTGGTTATTTTGGCAGGGGGTTTCAGTGATGTGATGGATGGATAGATCACGGAATCCCCCAATGCTGGTTTTCGTGAGAACCTGGCGATATCTTGAACTGTGACAAGAACTTTCTTTCATCCCCGCTGCCGTAGCAAACCGTGCATCCCTGGCCGTGAATCCGTTAGGTGGAACCTTCTGGTTACGACGGAAGAGTTTTCTAGTGTTTTCCTTTTATTTTTCGCCACTGATCACATTCAGCACGTTCGAATTCGTGCTATCAGACTATCGTAAGACCAGACCACCGCAATAGGCGAGGGGGTAGCCACCCGCGTCAAAAGATGACGGCTTGTGAGAAGAAGTGGGGGCCAATCGCGGGCCCTTCCGACGCGAGTGCACTTGCTCGCCGGCATCGAGTGGACGAACGACGCGCCATGTCTTCTTCTTCTTCAGTGTTCACCGAATGCCATGTCGAGCAAAGTAAGCCGTCAAGTGTAAGCCACAATCGACGAAATCCTTTTTGCCAACGGTGAGAAGAAACGAAAAAAAGCACTACTTTCTCATCATGTCCAACTTTTTCTTTTGCTGGTTGAGTCCGTCGTCTCAGCGTAGCCTTTCTCAGCCCGTCGTTCCATGGGAACAGTGGGGCTCAATTACTCTCTGCGAGCAATGGCCCCAAGACGGCGGAAGCTAGAGACTAGATGGACTGAGGCTATACTCGTGCTAGGGCACCAGAGATAGAGATTACGACGGCGACGATAGGCGGCTGAGTGCCAAGGGAGTAGGATCCACTGGCTGGGGGGAGTATATCCTCTGGTGAGAGGGGGAGGGGGAGCTTTGCAGAGGACGATGGCTGGGCTTGATACTTTTTGAACAGGCAAGGGAACAAAGAGAAAGCGCCCAGTGGGCAAAATACAAGACAGACCTCATGGCCACATTCCATGGGAAGGGAAAAGAAGAGGCTGTTCCTGTTCACCGGCACGAGAACAAGCATCCCAAGCGTTCATTATTCCACACAAAAGTGACGTAGTGGTGATGACCAGCGAGATCCACTACTTCCGAGGTACCCCACCCTCCATACAATGGCGTAGCAGCCTCTAGGTCCCCCGCTAGTACTATAAGTAGTAGCGCTCAGGCTGGTGGACAGAGTATTCCCTGCGAGGATCAATTATTGTTCAATTATTAGCATTATTATTACTTAGAGCCAGAAGCAGAAAAGGCCCAAATAATCTGCAGCCCAAGCACGTCTGATCCTTGAAGGAACTGCTAGCAAGGTATGCATGCGTGTTCATTGTTTGTTCGCTGTTTGGTTGCGGAAAGTGAGCTGACCCCGCCATATAAAGAATACAGACAGCTCTCTCTCTCTCTCTCTCCCCTCTCTTTCTTTCTTTCTTCCTCTCCTTCACCCCTCTTTCTCTGCGTGATACCCCACCCTCTCTCCCTTACCTTTGACTCTCTACCAACTACCAGGTAAGACATCATCTGCTCTTGTCCTTCTCTGCCGCATTGACTTGATTGTGGTTGAGCTGACACTTTGGACGCGTCTCGTTCAGGGATACCACCTATCAGCCCCAACTCTCGCTTCACTACCCCTCCTTCATCCCACTCTACAACACACACAACCGCTATCATGGGCAAGAAAGCTGTACACTTTGGCGGAGGTAATATTGGCCGTGGCTTCGTGGGTGAATTCCTACACGAGTCGGGCTATGAAGTCGTCTTTGTCGATGTGATGGACTCCATCATCGACGCCCTTAAGAACACCCCCTCATACAACGTGACTGAAATCAGCACAGAGGGCGAGCACACCAAGACCGTCAGCGGTTACCGTGCCATCAACTCCAAGCACAACCTCGACGATGTCGTCAAGGAGATCGCTACCGCTGATGTGGTCACTTGTGCCGTTGGACCCAACATTCTCAAATTCATCGCCTCGCCCATTGCAAAGGGCATTGACGCCCGCACAGAATCCAAACCCATCGCCGTGATTGCGTGTGAAAACGCCATTGGCGCCACTGACACCCTACATGGCTTCATCAAAGACAATACCGACGCTTCGCGCCTCGAGTCACTTCCCAGCCGCGCACAGTTCGCTAACTCAGCCATTGACCGCATTGTGCCTACCCAGGCCCCTGATGCCGGTCTCAACGTCAAGATCGAGAAGTTTTACGAATGGGTGGTAGAGAAGACCCCCTTCGCCTCAGTCGGCCACCCAAAGATCGATGCCATCCACTGGGTTGACAATCTCGAGCCATACATTGAGCGCAAGCTCTTCACCGTCAACACCGGCCACGCCACCGCCGCGTACTACGGCTACAACGCTGGCAAGAAGACCATTGCTGAATCGCTCAACGACGTGACGATCCGTGGCCGTGTCTCCGAGGCGCTCGTAGAGACGTCCGCCCTCATCGTCGCCAAGCACGGCATCTCTGAAGCTGAGCAGAAGGAATACGTCAACAAGATCGTCACCCGCATCTCGAACCCGTACCTCGAGGACGTCGTCGAGCGAGTTGGCCGCGACCCCCTCCGCAAGCTGTCCCGCAAGGAACGTTTCATCGGTCCTGCCGCTCAACTTGCTGAGCGCGGCCTAAAAGTTGATGCTCTGCTGGGTGCTATCGAGCAAGCTCTCAAGTTCCAGGACGTCCCTACTGTTGATGAAAGCTTCGAGCTCACCAAGATCCTCAAGGAGAATTCCCCCGCTGACGCAACTACCAAGCTCACCGGCTTGGAGAAGGATCATCCCCTCTTCGACCGCGTGGCTGAGCGCGTCGCCAAGGTTCAGACTACGACGAAGTAAAGCTGTTGCTTTGGGGACGTAGATGGACGGATGGACGTGGGTTCTTTTTTCCTTTTTCAAATTCAAGCGTGGCATTGACATTACCTTACAACAAACATCAACAACTACAAAGAAGCGCAATATGGGACTACGAAGTTAAACGGCAATATTTGTTTTGTTTTCTTTTTTATATCTTTTTATCATGAGCGGATAAAATGAAGAGGCCCACTGGGGATCAAGTTACAACTGGCCAGCCCGGAGGACAAGTTAGCTGGTAGATACTTGACCTACTGTTTCTTGCAGCGTTCTAGCTTATTTAGTTTACACAAGCAGAATAGAAAAAGAAATATGAATACATTTCTTCTGTGAGAGTATCTTTTACCTCTTTTTTTGAATGCTTTATGGTTACTTAGGTCATTTCTCTCCATTCTCATTTTTCATAGCCGTGCCAAGTTACGTACATTTTTTTTATTAGTAGTCGTGAATATTTTGAGTGAAAAAGAATATCACTCGCTTTTCCATCCCCCCCTTTCCCCCCCAAATCGGTCTCATTATTCATAAAATAAACATGCCATAAAAAAAAGGTCGCCAGCTTTTATATACACAGGCAACGACAACAACAAAAACATCCATTATCGTTATACCAATTCCCATCCATCCACCCTGCCTTGGCCTGCCTGCCCTGGGATCCTCTATACATTGCTTCAATGAACAAACCCCTTTCCCCCCCAACCCATCAAAAATCTCCCCCTTCTTCCCACACGTTATACCTAGCATTCCCACAGCTACTTTATCTATCTCCCCTCCTCCCCATCTCTTCCCCCACCCTCTCTTTAACACGGCATAATCCTCTCATCACTCCCCTGCGCCGTCGCGCCCGCACCATACGCCGCTTCTGAGCCGGGGTGTTTTATCTCCGAGCTTGTTGTTGGCGGAGAGCTGCTGCTTCTAATGTTCGATTTTGATTCTGGTTCTGGTTCTGGTCCTGAGGGCTCTATGTGTTGCGAAAATATATGGCGGTAGGGGGGGGGGGTTAGTTTTTTCTAGACTTTTAAGGGGGGTTTATGAAGGGGGGAAAAAGGGGTGGGAGGGGCGTACGAAGATCTTTGCGTCCATGTTGTGACGCGGCGGAGGATGGAGGCGCCGGTGGCGGTTGTGGGGGATTGCGTCGCGGGTTAAATGAGGGTGAGGGCTGTGCGTCGTTGTGGGATGAGGAGGACATTGGGGGGGGGTTTTTTTTTGAGATAGCTGCTGTTCGTTTTGTGAGGTGTGTATGTCTGAGTGTGGGGGTTTTGGGGGGGGGGGTTGTTTTATTGTATATTTCCCCCCTTTTTCTTATTATTGGATTGTTTTAAGGGTTGTGAGAGATTCTTTTTTCCCCCCCGCTTGTTTCGTTGCCGGGGTTTCGTTTAAGGAGAATATAGGATATAGAAATGGAAATTTGTAGATAATTTTGTGTAAAGATGGTAGTTTAGAAGTGGTAGTTGCCCAGTGGTGGTGGTGGTGGTGGTGTACCTGACTTGGAGATAAAGGGGTGGGGGGCGGATGGGGTATGATATCATAGCCCCCCTCACTCTCCCTCTCCCCCTTTAAACAAGAAATCAGTGGTTTCCGATCTACCCCCTAAACAACCAGCAGATCCTTGATTTGTTGCTTTTTTTGCGAAAAGATCCTGCTCTGGGGGGGGTGGGTTTCATATCAAGTTTTTTCTTCTCCTTGCCGTAATAGTTATAGAACGCTACGGATACTTACTATTTGAATAGGGGGGCTTACATAGATAGAGGTTAGATAGCGCTTCCAGAAAACTCCTAAATGCATTGGAAAAAGACTCATATCGAAAAAGAAAGCCGAAAAGAAAAAAGGGGGGGTGTTTGGCTGACGCATATATTGCAGTCAATTTGTAGAAAAAGAACTGACACCACTGAACCGAGCTGAAAAAAAAAAAAAACAAAAAAAATGCCGAAAGAAGCACGCCCCCCCTTTAAATCCACCCCCCTACGTCGCCAATCCAACTTTACTCTTCCATTTCTTCCCTCCCGCACCACCCTTTCTCAACCTCCCCCTCCCATTCCCACTACCACTCCCACTCCCACTCCCCCTCTCACCAGACCCCGACCCCGACCATGACCCCCAAAGCCCAAACCTCATACCCCCCGACGCAATCCGTCTATCAACATCATCACGAAACTTCTTCCAACTGCGCTCCCGCTCCTCCCACTCCGCCATTTGCGCGAGCATAAAGTCCCAATTTTTGGATTCTTGGGCGCGCAGGGCGGCGGCTGCGTCATCGTCGATGATGGCGGATGTTGTAGCGGCGCGGGGGCGGGTTGTTGATGGCATAGTTGTCGTGGTGGTGTTACGGTTTGCTGTTGTTGTCGCAGTTGATGGACGCGCATGCTGGGCCCTTGACCGTGGTGGTGGCGCCGCCGCCTCACTAACCGACTCGGGTGTAATCAGCGACGTATATCTATACTGCTGCGGCAGCGGCGGTGGTGGTGGTGGCGGTCGAGTTGGAGATTCCTGATGTGTTGGGCTCACGCTCGACAACTGCGCGGCAGCGGTCGTCTGCGATTCGACAATCTGGTTCTCATGCTGCTGATACGTGATATATAGGCGCTGGGAGCGAAATCTCGCAGCCGCTGCCTCGCCGACTAAATCGGGGTCTTCATGTGGGGAAATTGGTAGCTGCAGCAGCGACGGGTCGTTTTGGATTATGGCGTCTTCGTCGAGTGCGTCATTGCTGCTGCTGTCATTGCTGCAGTTGGCCTGGTGCTGATTCTGGGAGGTACTTGGAACAGTGGTATCTTCATCTGCACCGTAGAGATCACCGGTTGTAAGATTCACTGAAGACGTGCTGTAGCTGTGGCTCTGGCCGGCGTGTAAGTTTGTCTGACTCCTGTTTGCGCTGCTGTTGCTGCTGGTGCCGTTGAGACTGTGGGATGATATGACGTCACTACCACCCCCTACCCCGCCCAAACAACTCTGCGGCGGGCGGAACGCATACCCAGGCTCCGTAGCAGCAGTCGTCATAGCATGCAGCAATGGGGCGAAAGTCGATCGTGCCGAGTTGAAGTTGTGCACTGCTTCAGAGACGCGGCGGTTGGCGACATTGTGGTAGTGTCGCGCCTGCAGACCCTCGGTCACTGGCACCCATTCGGAGATGTTGTATAGAGAGCGGATGTCGGGGATTGTGGCTGAGCGGCCACGGGTGAAGGGGTTATTGGAGCTGGAAGCGCGGTTTTCGAAGCCTGGTGCATAGTTTTGAGAGGAGAGGAGGCCATGAGATTGGGAAGAGGAGGAAGAGGGGGGTGATGAGGGCGCGTTGGTGGTGGTGGGGGAATTTTGGGTTCTCTGCGAGGGATTGGTGGCTGATGATGGAGCGGGTTGGGAGTCTGTCACTCTGCTGTGATATGATGGGGCAGCGGAATGGTATGAAGGAGCTGCAGAGACGTAGGATGGTGCGTTGGAGCGAATTGAAGCAGTTTCAGGGTCGAGAGAAGTTCCTGGCTGCGGAGGCGAGTAGGCTGGTAGCTGCTCCCCCCACGGATTGAGTAGTGATCGAGGCGGCGGAATAGGCATGATGGTGTAGCTGGCATATACGAAATTCAGCAAAGCAGCTGGTGTATAAAGCAAATACTTCGGCTAACCTGAGAGTATGGAGGGGGATTTATTTGCCAAAAGGGGGACGTAAAAGTTGGCCGTCAAGTAGATAAACCTGGCTGTTCTCGAGGAACCAACACGGTACAAAAATGTCGATCAGGAACGAGGGGAATGTAAATAACACAACACACCAGCTTATCTCCGCTTTCCAATGACGAGGGGCCTCTGTTGTACGGAAAAGCGGATCTTGGAGGAGCTGAGGGGTGGATTATCCTTGTCTGGCTGTTCAGGTGTTCCAGCCAGCCGAGGGAGACTCGGTGTTTAAGTCGGGATAGTGAGCTCGCGAGAGAAGGACGTGATGAATCTTAAAGGACGAAGAAGAGATACATGGTACTATGCCTGAAGAGGAAGTGTTCTCATGTGTTTATATCCCTGTGCAAGCGTGCCTGGAGGTAGTAGAAGTACGGGGGTCACAATGGGGGAGTTAATAATAATAATGCCTATCTATGCCATGAAATGCAGATGCAGATGCAGATGGAGACACTCCAAGTCATGCCAGGAGTTAACATATAGATATATTCTCCTGGCTGGTCCAGCTGTATCTGTATCTCCGAAGACTTGACAACGTAGGGAGATGCACCGAGGAGATGTTGAGCAACGGGGAGAGGAGAAGAAAAGCGTATCTCGCCCGAAAAAGAAAGCAAAGGCTCCCTCGCACGCACAGACAACAAAACCACGAGCAAAGGCCGAATGGTATGCTCCAGACTGGGTGGATATTAATTGCCCACTCTACTCCTAGTTACTACTGCTACCCCATACTTGCGACGCGTGCATCGAGTATTCCAGATCACATCACGCTCACTACTCACTATGTACTCACATGTGCATTTTCCATTCTCCTCAGTGCCCTTCTCTGTGTGTTACTTTCCAGTTGCGGGACGGCTACAACGGCACACATCCTGCATGGACGAATGCGACTCGATAAGCCCGCGGAATTATACTCATGCACAGGCAGGCTACGGCTACTGCCACGATCGGGGGACCCTGGATCGTTGCGAATCCCTTGACGGCTCCATACAGGAATGGCGCGATTGCGTAGTGTCTGTGGGGGGGGGGAATCAAGTGTTCTATGAGGGGACATTGTCTGTATGACATAGTAGGCATGTCACTAGATGACATGCGACCACTTTCCTGTTCCTCTCTAGAAACACAACTTGGAGGGTACAGATCAACAATGAGATACTGGGCTGTACACCTGGGCAGTATTGCAATAAAATGAACAAGTAGAGGTGGGTGGACAACCTTACTGTTCTTCGCTATGCAAGATTTCCCCCACCCAACAAACCCTGGATGCAGTCTGATAAGAGCGATAAGGCTCTCCAGGGCTTAGTTACCCCGCCTGCGAGATCCCTCAAAGCCACATCAACACATCATCACAGCGTCAGAATCAGAATCAGAATCAGAATCAGGTATGGCAGAAATATTCCAACATGTGACAATTCCCGGACCCTGAAGGCTGAACCAATCCCTTGTCTAACCTTCCCGCGTTCTTGGTTGCCTTTCTATATTTGTCTGGGTCCATGTCTCACCTGTTACATGCATGCTACTAGTTACCAGCAAACTGTGCGGGGGATGACGGATGCCCCAAGGTCAAGGTAAGCCTTGGTAAAGCAGAGCTCAGCAGCTTGGAACGATTTTCTCCCTTTTATATCTATTTCTTCTTCTTCTTTTCAAGGAATAGCTAACTACATCTTAGATTAGCGTACCACTAGCCACTATCTTTTCATTCATTATTGACGAGGTGCATTGCTCAGGCTGCCTTGAGTATCGACAAACCAAAAGTTGTGTAGCAGACAGTCCGGTATATAATATCTCTACTATTCTTTCTCTGCAATAATGCCATGATACACCTACTTGTTTTTCTGGCTTTCTAGCCTCATATTCCCATTTAACCCTTCCCTCGCTTCGGGACTTCCGGCAATATTCGAGAAAAACCGTGGGCTTTGAAATAAAACGTTGGCCCTGCCCCAGGGTATGCTGGTACACACCAGGGAATACTGGCAAAGAGCTATATAACCCCATAATGATGCTGCACAGACCGCTCGAAATCTTATATATTTCCTCCGTCTCCATTCAAGAGCCTTAAACAGGTTGTACTGCATAGCCAAGGCTGTTGTTTTCCCCAATACTCAATGCTTGTTTGGAAAGCATGGAATAGCATTTGAGAAATGGCTTAAGAATATCCACAAATGAAGAGAACTTATTGTATCCAGGGCTTTTTTGAAGAATGTTCCCTCTTTTTGGTCATATTCCATCCTAACTTCACTGCATGATATGTATAGATAACCCCGTTCTGCCTGGTGAAATCCAATAATCTTATCTCTTATATGAGGACTTAACTCCTTTCCTTGTCTATTCCTATCGATCTCAGCTAAAATACCGCATGGTGGCATGGATAATCACAAAAGAAGTAATTAAGTTGATGAATTGGTATATTTGTTGTGGTTACTTTTTGGTGGGTGCCAATACTTTTGACACAGCGCTGTTGAGATCAAGTGCTTGTTCTTCCCTCTCCAATTGCAATTTCACAGTGTCGAAATTTCCTCCTTCTTGAACGGCAAGTGAAAGGGTTGTTTGTTTCATGTAGTGCTAATTTTTGCTATAATGCAGAGATGCCTTGATGACGCCCAAAGACAACGTTTGTTACTTGTCTGAAAGCTCGTCGTCGCGAGTCATGACCGAAACACGCCAGCCTCGTCACGTACTATCCAACGGAACGGGTAAAAAGAAAAGAAGGAATAAGCACGAGTCCTCGATTGGAGGCAAGGATATGGCCCAAGACGTGATCATGGGGATAGCAATGGCTGATTGGAACCTCTTGCAGCGCATGCCTTGTACGCAAGGCTGTGCTCTGACCACAAGGCTGCTGCGTAACATTTTCTGCGCCGGCGGAAGGTGCGAATTTCAGCTAAGAAACCATCATCTACAAACTAGAGAATGCCCTTCCTCTTTGTCTTCAACATTTAAAAGCACTATCTTTTCGTTTTCGAAGAAATCCCAGAGATGGAGACTCTTAACTCAGCAGCAAGTGTTTTGACGGTCCTTAGAACCGCTCAAAACACCGCGAAAGCTTGCTACGCATACGGTCTCGAGACTGCCAGCTTCCCTCAGGAATTACCAAAGCTTCGAGAAGAGATAGAAGCCCTTGCGGTAATTTTTGAAAAGGGCTTGAAAATCTCAAAAAAAGCCCTGTGAATACGAACTCAGCCGTTCAAGGGCAAAGTCGCGGACTCGAAAACGCTGCGCGGAGTTGAGGGCTTACTTGACTTGTGTCAAGCAGAGCTGACTTCGCTCCAAGAAAAAATAACTCTACCGAAAACTCCTCAAGGTGCAGTGGATACTGGTGGTATTGTACAAGCTTTGCAATGGCCTTTGAAACAAGAGGACGTGGAGAAGAGTTTTACCAAGAAACGAAATTTCAATGGCTCTTTGAATGTGGCCCTCGCCGCAGATCAGGTGTAGGTTCACTTTATCTACACACACAAGACTAGACGTAGTTTGAGAACTGACAGTAGATAGGGAAATGACGCACGAAATAAAGAAGGAGGTGTGCCTGGTTCAAGATGCAGTGACTAAGGGACAACAGGCAACTTCTGCTATTCAGAAGGACATAACTAAGCTGGTCAATGGATTTACGTCTTCAAGGAAAGGTAGTGTCTCCTCCCTCTACTGAGAGCGCGTATAACTAACATATGGTTCTAGAGATAAATGCTGCCGAGATCCGTGCTTGGCTGAAAGCACCAGATCCGTCCCTAAATCACAATGCAGCTCGCGAGAGCTGTGAGCCCGGAACTGGCGAGTGGTTTATCAAGGGTGAAGAGTTCTTGAAATGGAAAGATGACCCAGACCAGTTCATCTGGATTCATGGAATCCCAGGATGCCGAAAAACAATTTTAGCATCGACGATAATCCAACATATTCGTGATCAGTTCTCTCTCGATACGACGGCTTCGGTTGCCTACTTTTATTTTGACTTCAATGATGGTGACAAACAGCAGCATGGTGGATGATCAGCTCACTTGTCGCTCAGCTTTCGGGTTCCCATAGCGCAGCCCTAGAGTCACTTTACTTGTCGAAGAAGGAGAGAGGGTATCATCCCTCGGACGAGGAGCTCTTAGTAACCCTAAAAAGAATTGTTGAAGAACAGGAAAGGGTGTTTGTCATACTCGATGCCCTTGATGAGTGTACAGACCGTGAGAGACTTCTAAAAGCGATTAAAAATATTGCTGGTTGGAAAACGGGCAAATTGCATATGCTCATGACGAGCCGACGAGAAAAGGATATCGAGGATGAGTTTGACTCTGCTGTTGCAGCCGAAAGAATCAGTATGCAAAATGCGAGCGTGGATGACGACATCCGCTTATATGTTCATGAACGTATTCATACTGATCCGAAATTAAGCCGCTGAAATAAAATGCCAGACGTGCAGCAGGATATTGTGTCAACTCTAGTGGCTAAGGCTGATGGAATGTAAGTCCGACTCCCTTCCCTGTTATTCAAATATTGATTAACTATTTTTATAGGTTCCGATGGGCGGTGTGTCAACTTGATTCTTTGAGTGGGTGCCGCAACAAGGTGGCGCTTCAGAAAGCGTTATCTTCCTTGCCAAAAGCCTTGGACGAAACTTATAGCCAAATTCTGGACAACATTAATGAGGAAGACATAGAAGAGGCATTAAGGATGCTTGAATGGGTCGTTTACTCCACTGAACCGTTAAGACTTGAAGGACTAGCTGAGGTCTTGACTATTGACATGGAGGCTAACCCCCCGCACTTTGACTCGGATAGACATTTGCCTAATCCTCGAGATATCTTAGATATCTGTTCAACTCTGATTACCACAGTGATTTCGGACTTGCATGAAGGCTTCGAGTACGTCAGATTGGCCCATTTTTCAGTCCAGGAATATCTTGTGTCGGAGCGATTTCCCCACAAGCGAATGTGTACTAGATGGAGTATGCAAGCAGTTCCCGCCAATATCTCCATGGCAGAAGCATGCCTTGCGTATCTGCTACAATTCGAACCTGGGACTTCTTTAGTGGGTGAGGGCAAGACCTCGCCTCTCATCCATCAAGTGATACTGCGCTGGCGCGAATATGCCCGAATTGCTGAATTGAATGGGCCGACCAAATTGCATCGACTCATAATGGAATTCTTTTCATCCGCGGCATATACGATGTGGAAAAAATCGCAATTATATGAATATCTTCCTCCCTTTCACTATGCTGCATACTTCAGATTAACTGAAACTGCAAAGCTACTACTAAAAATGGGAGTTGATGTCCACGCTCGATCGGAAGACATGGGAAATGCGCTGTCATTCGCATCTGAGTATGGACTAGAAAACATTGAGATCACTCGGCTGTTAATCGACTATGGAATCGATGTCAATGTTGCAGGGCCTAGTGGCAGAACCCCTCTACATGCAGCTTGCAGGCGTGGAGAGCTTGGCACTGTTCTATTGCTGATTGCAAATGGCGTAGGCATCAATGCTCCAGTAAGGCGATTTGTTGATCGCAACGCACTTCTGATAGCCTGTTTTTGGGGACACCTTGACATTGTTCAGGCGCTGCTTGAAAATGGTGCAAATATCAACGCCCAAGGAGGATGCCATGGCAATGCACTTATAGTAGCCAGCCTCCGGGGATATTTTGGAATTGTTCGCCTGCTCATTGAAAAGGAAGTTGATATAAATACCTAGGGTGGTGATGGATGCGTACGATAGATAGCTTGTTTTTGAGTATTTTAACGTGCTTATAGACAGGAGAAGTAATGTCAATGCACACGGCGAACAACATGGTACTGCACTGCAATCAGCTTGTTGGTTTGGTGAAAATATTGTGATTGTTCACTTGCTTGTAGATAGTGGAGCTGATGTCAATGCAGTCGGCGGGCGATACGGTAGTGCGTTGCAGGTGGCTTGCTTTCTTGGAAACGTTGATATTGTTAAATCCCTTATTGATAAGAGGTGCTGATATCAATGTCCAAGGGGGCTGTTTTGGAAATGCACTGAAAGCGTCTGCAGGACTTGGCCATAGGAATATCAAGACTGTCGAACTCCTCATCAAACATGAGATAAATCAGGACTTTTATGAGGAGGCGAGAAAATCTCTTAAATCAGGCTCTGGGGGAAGGGTGGGAGATCTGCTAACACCTATCCCCCATGCATTTCCATCGATTCTTGGGAGAGTTAGATAGCTCGAATATCATGTCTATTTACTCGATTAACCTCGATATATTGAATGGCGTGGCTTGTTAGGGGGTGAGTCACTCTACAAGCTTTCAAGAGCCCATCCTGAAAGAGATGGATAGAGAAAATATTCACACCTTAACCGCCGAAAAAAAGAGAGAGAGAGAGGGAGGGGAAATAATCCCAGACCAGCTGCACAAGACTGTACCCCGGCATGGATATATAGCAATTACTTGAGACGCAGCCTCGCCAGCTGGATATTTATTGACTATCGTCGTAAGGCTCGCCCTTCTTCCTTCTCTCTTCCTTTCCCCTTCTTTCCTTTCGCTCTCCCCTGAGAAATTGAGCGGTCCATCTTAACCATATGTACCACCTGAGGAAGACTCCACTAGGCTAAAAGCACAAACGTTGTGCAGTTACCGCTATGGGTTACTGCTAATCTAATACCACCATGGCTGGGACGAGCAGTCTAACAGATCCTTGGGCAGAGCTGCATATGCTAGATTGAACCCCGATCTAAAAGCCAGTCTCGTCCCTGCAAACAGCGGCAGACTCGATATATTGAGGGCGGTTGCTCGACAAGACTGAAAGCAAGAAGAAGCTTTGTTCTTCAGAAGCAGCTAGAAGATCCCACCTTCACGGCCAAACCATTGTTCTCAGGGATATCTTCAACAAGATTATAGCTTGGATGAATGAAATATCAACTTATTGGTGATGTTGTGGTGGGTGGCGGTGTGAAAGGAAAAGAATTAGGGTGTCGAGGTTTCCCATGTCGGTAAAGCTCTCTAGGCGGCATCCAAAAAACGGTGACGTTGTACTTGTAGAGCTAGTAATATCGTCTGACCATACATTCAAGGTGCTCTGGAACACGCCGCGGCCCGCGGACATATGGCTCTCCTTGAACACCTACTCAGCTACGTGAAACCTGGGGACCGGAGGACTGTCATGTATGTAAGTCCGATCTTTCTGTCTTTCGTGAGGGATATCATTACTAATGATGCCAAGGTCTAGGATCCATCTCCTTATACATATACCTACTCGATCGTTCGGTCTGGATTGATGCAAGGTCACACAGAGACTATACCATACTTCATTGAGTATGGTCCTCTGGGTTCGAGTCCTGACATTATGAAGGCTGCCCGCAAGGAGTACATTGACACTGTGAAACTGCTGATCTCAGGCATGGAAAAATATGAATCATACCGCACCATACTGGAACAGGCTCCGAATGGGGCATGCGCAGCTGGCCATAGGGCTGTAGCTGAGTACTTGGTCCTGGCTGGAGCAAGCGTGAATGCCTCGGTGGGCGAAGCGCTAGAGCTCTGGGACAAGACGAACAAGACTGGTTTGTAGAAAGATTGGCGAACCACTTTGCAAGCTTGTCTACAGACAATCCACAATCAGCCAGCGCGAGGCTTCAGGAAAATCAAAGAGAGCTTGGTTATGAGACAGGAGCCAATTATCAAACTACTCCTCGAAAACGGTGTTAACGTCAATTTGATCGCTGGCTATGAAAAACCCCCATTGCACAGCGCTGTATTGAACAGTACAGAGGAGATCGTCCAAGCAATGATAGAACATGGTGCTAATGTCCACACCCCGGTTCCCAAAGATGGCACACCGCTTCAATGTGCTGCCTCGAGAGAAGTTGGATCGCTGCGGATCGTTCTTGTGCTGCTTGAAGCTGGTGCCGATATTACAATCGAGGACAGTCAGTATGGACTATCAAGCCAAATCCTGGAAGCAGCATTGATGCATTTTAGTTCTCAGGATGGCCACTTCATTCAATCTGACTCACTCCAAGACGTTTTGAAGACTGGCCCCGGAGGTATCATCAAGCTTATTTTGCAGTCCAAGTCAGAGCTCCAGGCCAAGGATGAGCGGTTCAATCTTGTTCTACAAACGGCCGCCGCCGCAGGGAATGAAGACTTGTTCGGCTACTAATTGACAGAAAGGTTGACATTAACCTGCGCGGACACTGGATTTTCTACTGAAACGCGGGAATCAACTTCGGATTCGAAGCGATGGCCTTAAATTAGCACTTACCATCCTTGGGAAAGGTACGATAAAATGTTTGATTAGCCATGATAGTAATTTGCTCGTGACAGAGGGTGTGATTGCTACTACTGCTGCTGCTAGGGACGAACCTGAAGACATGGTTGCAATGCTTCTTAAGCGCGGTAGTGAAGTTGCAATCACCTCTAGTATTCTCAAAGGAGTCAAGAGGCCCGGAGCCTCAGGCTCTTGCTCCAGCACCAGCAGCGGTGTAAGATCTCTGCCGAGATTCTCGAAGCCATGGCCAAGAAAAGCCGTGGAGAGAGCCTAGTCAAGGTTAGTCTCGAAGAAGACTTCAGTGACCTGCCTAAAGCGTCTGTGGTGATTAACATCCTGCAACCAGGTTCACAGGCTTGGTGGCTATAAGAGAACCTCCTCAAAGCCATATTTTATCGCAACCCTGATATCAGGATCACAGAAACTATGATCACTGCTGCTGAGCGCCCCAGCGAGCTTCAATTCTTGCTCTCGAGTCCTGACATCGCCATCACTCAAGGTATGCTTGAAAGCGTTGTATCAAAACAATATCGAGGAAGAGAACTTCTCAAAGTTCTTCTAGACTATGACAAGCCACTAAAGGTTGGCCTAGGTGTTGTTAAGACCTGGGCACAATATCCGGATGTTGAAACTAGGCCTCTGTTAACGGAACACAACTCTAACCTTGAATTACCAGGCGATTTGATCGCATAAACTCCCAAGCGATGACGGCATATATACAATCCACAGGGGAGAATGAGGTTGCTGAGGGGCGGTCTGGAGTAGGCTGGATCATTGTTATTCCATGGCCGAAACATCAGAATAGGGCGCCCCATGACCCGTTTTAGTCTGTTTTTTCCAAATAATACCATCATTTTCAAGTCAACGAACGGGGCGGAGGAAGACCCTATAGTAGCCCTGGTGGAGAGATGTTCAAGGAAAGGCTGAAGACATAGCCGCAGGCTGTTGGGTGCTATTTCCCCCCAGGTTGCAGATCCCTTCCTGAGCTCTAAAAAACGCCCCACCTGCAGCGTCAGCTAGTTTTCAGCTCCGAGAATGCTAGGTGTGCTCGCCGATGTGAGTCTCTAGAATTGCCTGGGGTTGCTGGGCGAATTTATGACTATATGTTCTTCAATAACTCGATGAAGCCTCTATAAATATGGCTGTCTCTCCTGCTCAACCCTGTGCTAGGACTCTTCCTAGATACATAGATTTCCCTCTGATATCTGTCATAGATATCTTCACGGGTCAATTTTTTCATACCTATATAGCGATTGTCCTTAAAGCATTGCAGCCCTCCAACTTTTCCGCTTGGGATTTTGGCTATCCTTATCACATTAGCCATGCGTTGCCAAAGAGCATGGATGCTCTTGACAGCCGTATGGCTACAAGTGGCATGGCTCGCTGGCGCTGTCCCAACATTTCACCATGAGACATCCAGCCTTGCCCGTCGCCAGGGCATCTCCACCTCTTTGCGCATCATGCCCCTTGGCGACTCTATCACTCGCGGCAGTTTGAGCACCAATACCAACGGCTACCGTGGACCACTACAAGCCAGGCTTTCGGGAACTACTTTCGACTTCATCGGCACACTCGTGGACGGCGACATGAAGGACAGGAGCCACCAGGGCCATTCTGGCAAGTTCTTGAGCGACATAGAAAGCTATTCTCTTCTATCCATTCGCGCGCGACCGAACGTTATTCTACTACATGGCGGTACTAATGACGTGGACCTACAAAGGGATGTCTCAACTGCCCCCGAACGACTTGGGTCCATCATCGACCAGCTGTTGGATCGTTGCCCTGATGCTGTCGTTTTTGTCGCCAAAATCATCGGCGCCAAGGATGCCGCGTTGCAGTCTAGAATAGATGCTTTCAATTCTGGAGTCGCCAAAGAAGTTGAATCTAGAGCTTCTAGTGGAAAGCATGTGCTCCTGGTCGATATGAGTACTATTCTCAACACGGCTGACTTGGCAGACAAGAAACACCCGAATGATTCTGGCTATAGCAAGATGGCTGATTCGTGGTATGAAGCAATTCTGGAAGCTGACGCAAAAGGATGGATTGGAAAACCTGTTAAGCCAGAGGTAACAATCGGTGTTGGTTTAAATAATGGCGCTGGAGAAAGTGAAAATGCTGAATGCTCTGGGTCCAAGTGGACCAAGAAGGCCAACGCCGCAAATCTCGTCAGAATATGGGAGGAAAAGGGTCAAATTTTTCCCGGCCATGAGGACGCAAGTTTGAACAATGTCATTTTTGCTGATGTGACTGGTATGTCCTCTTACACCCTAAAGCGTTCTCCTGGAGTCTTTTCTGCGACTGGACTAATAAGATTTATTACTAGGCGATGGAATCGATGATTATCTCCTCGTTAGCGATGATGGACAGGTCCGTGCCTGGCGGGGCACCGGAACAGGGTTTGAACCGATTGGCATCATTGTTTCTGGACCTGAAGGTGTCGATGGCCGCAAAGTTCGTTTTGCGGATCTTGATGGAGACGGCCTTGCAGACTATATTGTTCTTTACGACGACGGGGCAGCAAAGGCATGGCGTAACCTAGGTAAATTTGGTTCAACTGACGCCAAGAAATGGGAGGAGGTTGGAACAATTGCAGAGGGTGTCAAGGGCGTCACAGGTGATAAAGTGCAGTTTGCTGATATCGACGGCGATGGCCTGGCTGACTACCTTATCATCTATGATGGTGGGTCGGTTGCCGCTCTACGAAACACCGGAAACGTTCTCTCTGACAGCAGCGGGAGGAAATGGGAGGAAATGGGTACCATTGCTCCTGGCGTCGCTGGTATACCAGGATCAAAGATTAGGTTCTTTGACTTTGATGGAGACGGGCTAGCTGATTTTGTAATTGTTTATGATGGTGGCTCTGTTGAAGTGTTTCTGAACTCTGGAAATCTCTTGAACGATAAATCTCCGAAGTGGAAAGCAATTGGTGTGGTGGCAACTGGTGTGAAGGGTGTAGCGGGAAAAAACGTTCGGTTCGCAAACCTCGATGATGACGGCCTTGCTGACTTTATTGCCCTCTCCAACGACGGTGCCGTGACTGCTTACATGAATTCTGGACGATATGATCGTGCCGCTGGAGTTCGGTTTGCTGACTTGAACGGAGATGGCCGCGATGACTTTCTTTGGGTTCATGAGGATGGTTCCGCGGATGCATGGCTCAACGAAGGTGGATCTGGGGGAAATTGGAAATCAATTGGCCGTATTGCCCGATCGCCAGCAGGCGCTACTCGCGAGAAAGTAGTCTTTGCTGATATCGACGGTGAGCCCCTATTATGATACTGGCAATGGCTAAAACAACTAACCATGGTCTAGGCGATGGACGTGCTGATTACCTGATCCTGTTTGATGGAGGGGCCGTTAAAGGATTTAGGAACAATGGCAACCTGAGCCCCGAGGGAGGTAACTGGGAGGATCTTGGAATGATCACCGATGGTGTTGGTGTTGAAGGACGGAAACTTCAATTTGCTGATGTGGACGGTTTGTTGCAGCATAATGTCTCCGACCCGTCGAAATCTTACTTACTCTTTTGCCAGGTGATGGCCTCGCGGATCTTTTGGTCATTTACGATGGGGGAGCGGTCAAAGCCTACAAAAATAACGGGCTTGGTTCTCCCAGCGGCATGTTCAGCGAGATAGGCACTATTGCGACAGGCGTTTCTGGAGCTACGGGGGACAAGATTCGAATGACCGATATCGACGGTAAGCCCTGCTATTTGGATAATGCACAATGAGTCCCTCATGGGCTAATGGTATATGGATTCTAGGTGATGGCACAGCGGACTATCTTGTAGTCTATGATGGAGGATCCGTGTTGTTCTACAGGAATAACGGAAATTTGGAAGCAGATCCGGACAGACGCAGCTGGGACGCCCTCGGAGTCATTGCTGCTGGAGTTCAAGATCAAGGGATCGTGCTATTTGCTGATCTAAATGGTGGGTCTTGCATTATCTAATCGCGATTATTTAAACATGGTTTGCTAACCAACACTCAAACAGGTGACGGGCGATCGGATTACTTGAACGTTCACAGCGACGGCGTTGTTGATGCATACCTGAATAATTGTGCTTGGGCGGGCGGCAGCGACCCAGAAACACCTGTGCCTGGTGAGGACACTGATGACGATGATGACGATGATCCTCCCGAGATCCCCTTGTGCGAGGAGACACTTGATGACGCCGACCCCGACAATTCAGCGCGTGTCTGGCACAGAAGTCGAGCTGGTGTGATTGCAGACGATTTTATCAACGCAAGCGGCCCGGAAAACTGGGTCCAAAAACTGGACAATGAAATATTTGGACGTCTGTCGGATTCCTGGTTTTGTTTCGACACTGGCACTGTTTGTCAGTTGCAGCATTCTTGCGGTAAGTTATAAGTTATTCCCACCACCTGCCCCGGGGAAACCCGCGATAAGTGGTCGTGTTTGTGTTGGAGCCCCCTGAAAGTATAATGGCTAACGACTTCCGTAGATGCCTATGATGAAAAAGAGGTGGCTGGAGCATATCACCTTTATTACAGCATCCAACAAGCTCGCTCCTTTTTCACCAGCTTCCATGAGCGCATCCAGGATAACGCTATTAAGGAGATATTGGACATTGAACAAGTCATTGCTGATTTGAAGTGGCGAGATAGCGACGATTTTCCCCCAGTTTTTGCCCTGTTGGCTGGAGCCTTCACTATGATTAGCGGTGCCACCCCGTTCAACGCTTGGGTCAGTGGTACAACTTCCTTTTTGGGCGGAGCAGCTTCTTTTATAAGCAGTTTACCTGCGGATTCCAATGACGATGGAGATTACTCTGCGAGGTTAGCCGCTTTCGTCAAGCAAGGTTTTGTCGCATTGAATGAGCATGTAGACACGGTTACTGCTGTTTTGTTTGGGGACGACCCTGATCAAGACAAAATTCCTGCCGAGATGCAGAAACAATCATTTGATAATGCTATTGTGAGGGCGTTTGGTGATGGGCAATGGCTGCTCCAAAACCCCACCAAGAATTTGAAAAGTGATATGGATGTGATGTACCGCAGAGTGGTAAGAGCTCCTGTTCACCACATTCAATTCTCCACCCACCGCTCCTAGTTGCGCTGACATATTTTTCTGTACTTTAGAAACAAGCTCTTGCAGTCCTTATTCTAAGGCATTCACGCCGCTGCATTGTGCTCATCAACACAGATGTGGCTCCTCATCAATGCGAGGAGCAGGACCCGGACGCATGGTGGGATGAAGAACGCGGTGAATGCTTCAACATGTTCTGCATAGACGGTAATAATATGTTGGTTGATATGGAAACAGACTTTGGCTCCAAGCTCTGGTCACCAGACGGCGATTATAATTTTGATCGGGATGAGCTGTACGCCAACGCCTATGATTGCTGGATGGCTAATGATGGGAAAATCGGAGAGCCCGTATGGAAAGGCGAGCCTGGGTCGATACCGGAATGCTTCTTTGGAATGGTGGTGGTTAAGGGGAGTTATGCGTTTGAGAATGACGGGAAAGTAACCCTGGCCAATTTCCCTGGCCAGTTTGAAGGGAGGTTCTGGTTTGGGTTGGAGTTTTGAATTTGCGTCTCTCTCTCTCTCTTTTTTTCTTTCTTTTCCTTTTTGCTTTCTCTTTTCCTAATGTAATTGTCGAGTAACCCTTTAGAAGATCACTCTCCCTAGTTATATAGCCTTGGATATGAGAGTGCTTTCTCAAAACCCATCAGTGAGCAAGCTCGCTCACAGGTTTCTCTTTTCCCCCATTTCTCTCTGCTTGAGGGCAAAATATGTATTCCTAACCACATACAAATGACACTGCTAAGGGTCTGAGGATGCTATCCACAGCTGAGTCTATATAGGATAGTAGTGGTAGCAGTTCCAATAGCAGTTCATTCGCTGAGCTTACTACTCCGTACAGAGTACTGAGTACTTGTTGCTACTGCCTAGAGTGCGTGGCATTTGCTACTACTAGTGTTTTTCGATATCATGTGAGTTTTGAGCTCTTTGTTGATTTAGCCCGCCATATACCGTGGACTATATCGACAAACAGCTCAAAACCTTTTAGTCAGCCGTAACTACCGGGTCGACTACTTGGGATCTCCTGCATGGTCGAGGCTGTTCTACGCACGTAGATAGATGCCCTCAAAAGCCCGACAAGCATAGAATAAGTCTTGTTGCAATCTGCCATGAATCTCTAACTACAGCCTAGCCATGTCTCTCGCTATTCTCATATTTGGCTGAGATTTGTTCGGATTTGTTCCCATAAAATCCATACCCTACATTCGAGACTCTTACTATTAGCAATCTCCCTAGGAGTAAGCTTGTCGCTTATGAATCGTATCCTTCTTATAACGTCTCCAGAAGACCGTTATTGAATATCCTCTTTGAACACGAGCCCTATTCTCTGAGTTTGAGTAGAGAACTCTATCCCCTCGTCCGTGCTCCGTACAACAAGGCTGAATAAAAAACAACCATGTTTATACAGAACCACAAGTTCATTTCAAGATGTTAGAGGAGAGATCCTTCCACAGGAGATTCTGAGAAAAGTAATGAAATCAGTAAGATGCAGCGGGATAACCCTATGGAGGATCATAGTAGTCTATTTGGAGCATTAGCTATTGAAAAAATTAGGAAATGAGGATGCACTTACCATACACACTTCCCATACACACTTCCCATTGCAGCAAAGACTGGAATTAACAACAATGCTAGGGGACGAGTTGGCCAAAATCCCATTTTGTGAGGGTTGCCTTGCATGGAGTCATTTTTGAAGTAGAGAGGAATCCAGTTAAAACCTGAGCATGAGTTAGCTAATTTTCTACAAATAATAGGATAACATAACTAACACCAGTTCCCACAATATCAGTATCAAATTGGGCTGGTTTCTCATCTGAACAATTCATTGTCAAAACATGCTATCAAAGTAGGTATATATAAAGCTTGGCAGAGCAGTCCACCTATAGACTGAATCTATAAATGTTACAGGCAGAGGGCAAAAAGTGAGATAGGTGATGTGCTTAAAGCTGATTATCAGGCCCAGTGCAGCCTTCTATCTTTTGGTTATTCTGCCTCATTTGCCAGCCTTGTGAGTTCAGGTAGTACAAAACTCTCAACATCAATTCACTACCCATCCTCAACACAGCCATTTGTGATACCTAGAGGACAATAATTAGCAGCAATATTCTAATTTTAGGGTTAATCTACAAGGTAAAACAGCTACATGAGGGCTTACAAAAATTGCCCCTTATTCAATTCAAGAAAGCACAAATTGGGTTTCAAAGCTGCACCAGGGCGACCACTGGATAGCTGCCTCACAAACCATGAGCTGGGCATGCCTTGACCTATACATAGGTGACAAGGAAATCAATCATGGAAACAAATTGAGTCTCAAGGTCTGCAAGAGGCTCTAATATCGCTCCTTTGACCACCCAACAAGTGACAGCCATGATATTTGTGTAGCTATTTGACACTGGTAGTCCCACAATAAAGACTATAGGGATGTCTTGCGAGCTTTGCTCAGGCATAGGTAACAGCTTTAAGGCTCCCTGGTATAATTCTCGCCAAGGGGTTGTTACGCGGCAGAGGTCACAATTCGAACATATTATTGTTTGAAGGCCGGTAGTAGTTACGATTCTTGTTGCACTGTATAGCCGGATCATCGTTATTCTAAATAATCAAGTGACCCATTAAATAAATCTACCAGATATCAGGGGGTTGTTTACGGAGTACAGCTATCGTTCATGAGTCTTTTTGGACGTGCCTGAGCACGGTTTTGACTTGCCATCCGCGCGTGAAAAATCTCGTTCAATTGTACTAGCAACAGTTGGATAAAAAATTGATAATTCGCATGAGATTTGAGGCTAGCTATCAAGCCACGGGCATAAGTTGAAGAACTCCTTCCGAGCTCTTTAGGGGCAGTACAGGCAACCCAAGTTGCAGTGCAGGTACAATTCATGTAGGCCACATGATGCTTAGGGAAGAGAGGGTGCAAGGAGTCATGCAAAGCAGATGCAAAACAATCAGAATGCTCGACAGCAAATTCACTGGGTGAGCAAAAAACATACAACAGCCGGGATTCGCTGGTGGTCACCCACCCAACTACTAGCCGGCCGGCGAGTGGCTTAAGTACGGCTGAGCGGACGGGAAGCCCTGTTTTCCACTCCCTATGGTCGTATGTGACTGTTTTGCGATAGAAGATATCCTAAGTTCATGTCATAGAATGTGATGTGTGGCACCGGTTTCTGATGGACCATAGTTGGGGAGGGGGGTGTCTCTCTCATGCCCAACAAGGCAAAACCCTGGGACACACGTTGATTGTTTTGAAAGACCCTAGCACGTAAAAAGAAAAGAGAAAGAAAATAAGAGTACGGAGTAGTTGTTGACAGAATAATTTCATTTCATTTCATAAAATATATTCGGAAAAAGAAGCGGCTATGACATTAGCGGTTGGGTTGGTGACTTAGGAGCCCTCCCATACCCTTACAAGCAACCACTAAGAACCAGTGTGGTTGGAAGGGGGGAAAGAAGGGGGTAATGATAATGGAGATCAGAAATTATGTGTATTCCCAAAGCGTGGTTGTATTGTATCGTTTGCATTGTCCAAAAGTGGCATGTGAGGAGGGCCGAGGTGTAGAGGGCATTATATCATTAAAGGTCTTTGGGAGATGAGCGTGAGAAGGGGTTGATATGTGGAGAGTTGGTGCATCATTTCAAGCCAGGGAGAAAGATGTGTGGTTGAGGTGGTAGGCTCTCATATAGACGGTGATTGAAGAAGAAAGGGCGGGGCGCAGATGGCGAGAAGCGTTATCCACTTGACAGGTGGTTAGGCTTTATTAATCCATCCGCTATGAATCATAAAGTCGTATATCTTGCCCGACTTGTTGCCCTCGAGCTACAGCATCTGCTTAGCAAAACAAAAACATTTCAAACGCATAAATAAATAGGGGGAAGCTTACCTTGCACATCGACTTCACATCCTTCTTCTTCAAACTACCCCCTTGCTTCATCGCCTCCTTGATCATGCTCTCCTTAATCGCCAGGTATGGCTTTGGTTGCAGATGCAACACATTACACAGCTCGACTTCCTCCTTTGTCAAAAGATGCAAGTCTGGCGCAGCATTATTCTCTAGCTTCCACGGAACCTGTCCGCTTACTGGAGCCACGGAGAATTTTGTCTTTGTCATGGATTTAGGTGTCGATGTCCCGTTGAGATTGCTACTCGCAAACATTTTGTCAAAGTCGTTGAGTGGGAGACTCGCCTCGGGGGCCTTTTGGATCCCGTTGCTGCGCTGGAGACGCAGGGGAAGTTCTGGCATGGTCAGTTGTGTCGCTGCGGATGGAGTTTCGGGAGCCTGAGACGGCTTTGGTCGTGCACTAGCCATCCGGTCGAACATTCCTTGTGGGACGGCCCGCTGCGCTCGTTGGAGTTTCTCTTGCTCGTACTTCTCGCCGCTCTTGAGATCCCCAATTCCCATAGTCCGCCATTCCTGAAGTTGCGTGATTGCTAGCCGGAGATTATGCTCGTATTCCAGACCCTTGCAAAACTCCTCGAAGTCCTCGTGGTTCATCATCCGGGCAAAGGGTTTCGCTTTGTTAAGGAGCTCACGCTCTTCTTTTGTTCGCTTCTTGTCTTGTGCTGTGTTCTTGCGGTATTCGAGTAAATTGTGTTCGAATACGACTTTCTTCCTTTCCGTTCGGGCAGTTAGTCGGGAATTGTAGATATCTTTGACTGTCATCTTAAGCTCCATCTCCGGGTCCATTTCACCGTTAGCATTGAGTCCATTGCCGGGTTCAAACGACATGTGCTGAACAGCCTCTTCTGCTTCGTTCGCGAATTCCGTTTCGAATTCCAGACGTCCGGGCATGTAGCCTTGGACCTCATGACAGGCGGGTACGGATGCTGTAGGCTTCTGTTTAGGGGTTGCGGGGGGAGCAGCCTTGGCGGCCTCCTTCCGTTCCTCAATCCGCCGTTTCTTCCGCGCCTGGAATTCTTCCTTGGGTATCTGTTCCTGCAGCTCCTTGTCGTTGGGGTCTGCGCGCTCCGGCAGCGGGAATTTCGAGCTGTTGATGTAGATATCTACATAATGGTCACGCACCTCCTCCCTGGTGCGGTAGCCACCTATATGATCTGCGATATCTGCCCATGATCCAAGCCCGTATATTTCCGCACCCTCTAAAAGTAGCAGCTCCTCGTCTGCGCCCCAGTCGGGTGTGTATATGGGTACGGAATTCTGTTCAACTACCGAGTATGGATGTGTCCGAGGATCGTGATTCTTCGAACTCTCGCCAGCGGCGAAGCACGGGACACAGAGATCATATTCATGGCATGCGCTATGCGCGCATGAAATTCGAACCTAGATAAAGCAAGATATCAGTACACAGGCATAGACGGCCCATGCTTCAGGGGTGGATGGTGAGCACGTACTGTCGATGTAACGTCAACAGAGCAAACATCGCAATGATACTTTGTTCCGCCCTCCGTGCCACGCGCGGCGGTCTTTTTCCTTATGACACCCATGGGTGTCTCATTGTTCTCCACGTCGGAATGCCTTGAAAGCGCGTGTTAAAACGCAAGGTGAACTGCGTCTGAAGACGTGCAAGCCACCGTTTCAGAAATTAGATGCGCGTAACGTGACCGGGGATCTCGTGACTTTCGCGACAGGGGAGGGGGGGTATATGATGGAGCAATTGCTTCTCGAATTCTCTTGTGAATGACTGGGGAGGAGGTTGGGTGTCCAACAACCCCCATACGCCAGACGGTCGATAAGGCGGGTGAATATCGGAATGACTGATGTTCCGGGGCATGCATGGTCCTTTCTGATTGGCTGGGTGCTCTCGGCAAGGGCCAGCCACGCCCAATCTCCGAGCAATGTCATGTGACGTGGCGTTGTTCATCATTGGTCTCTGTTGTCTGCCGTGGTTGGTTCCCGTAGGCTTACGTAATGTAGTGCGTTGTGTCTCGTTCCCCTCACCCTCTCCATCTTCTCTTCCTGCTGCGCCTACGGGGGAAATTGAACCTCATCAACATCCCAGTCCGTGCTTCATATATCAATCCACCGAAGCTGACTGACTCTCTGTTGGGGGCCACCAATGACTCTTTGCCTCCCTATCCCACTCTGCTTTATACTTTCTCTTTTGTGATTCATAGTTTAGGTGCTTTTCCTGCTTGCGTCACCTATTTCCAACATACCGGCACCCCAGCCCTCGTCTTCCCATCATTAGTTTCTCGATAGGACCAAACAAGGCCGTTCTAACAATCCCCCTATTTCACCACCACTGTCCCTCCTCAAACCCTCATTCTTTCACCTTTTCACACATATCAAGCCCCGTCTTTTCGTTTCGTGTATCTTGTACTCGTGAAAATGTCGTGGAGTATAACCAAGAGTATGTTGCTGTACTCCTAATTACAGGTCGTTGAACTAGACGAGAAAGGGTCGTGATGCTGACTCTATTCCAACAGAACTCAAAGAGACTCACCTTGCTCCTCTGGCTAATTCCTTTGGCCGATCCTCTTCTACAGCTACCATCAAGCATGCTACTGAGGAACCCCCTACTCCTTCCCACACGCCCACCCCGATTTCAACCAACTCAAATGGCATAGGTGAGCCTGTGTTTTATTTTCGTTGCTATACCGCTACATGTACTAATCTAAACGATGGACATATATAGCGGCTTCAGAAGCGTTGCTTTCCCCTCCGCCTCCACCTACCAAGCCTGGTATCCTCATCGTTACCCTTCACGAGGGAAAAGGCTTCTCTTTAACACCTCCTTTCCAGCAGCTTTTTAACTCCCATTTCCAGAATTCCCTTAGCAGCGGTACATTCGGTGCGTCCTCCCAGATCAGACCTAACTCATCGTCTTCACATTCGAACCATGGCCCCACTGCCAGCTCGTACACAACGTCCCAAAGACCCCAGTCCACTAGCGGCGGTATCAATTCTGCACCCACGATACACGGTCGATATTCCACCAAGTATCTTCCGTATGCGCTGCTAGACTTTGATAAGAATCAAGTTTTTGTGGATGCCGTGTCAGGATCGCCTGACCACCCGCTGTGGGCAGGAGATAATACATCCTTCAAGTTTGATGTCTCGCGGGAAACTGACCTAAACATTCAACTTTACCTGAGGAATCCTGCCGCGCGACCGGGGGTTGGCCGGAATGAGGACATATTTTTGGGGGCCGCGAGAGTCGTCCCAAGATTTGAGGAAGCCCGCCAGTTCGTGGAGGATCCTAAAGCAAGCAAGAAGGACCGTGAAAAGGCTGCCGTTGCCTTTGCTCAACAAGAACGTCAGATGGGACAAGTGGGCGTTGAATGGACCGATTTGCAGTTTGGTACAGGGTCGATCAGGATTGGCGTTTCGTTCGTGGAGAACCGACAGCAGAGTCTAAAGATGGCCGATTTCGATCTTCTCAAGGTTGTCGGTAAGGGCAGTTTTGGCAAAGTCATACAAGTGAGGTAAGTGGACTGTTTGATCGCCATTTTGATAGTATTTTTCCGATTCTAACCTTGCCATAGGAAACGTGATACCGGTCGAATCTATGCCATGAAAACAATTCGAAAGGCCCATATTATTTCCCGCTCCGAGGTTGCGCATACATTGGCGGAGAGATCTGTACTCTCCCAGATCAATAACCCCTTCATTGTTCCGTTGAAGTTCTCTTTTCAGTCTCCGGAAAAGCTATACCTTGTTCTCGCCTTTGTTAATGGCGGTGAGTTATTCCATCACCTACAAAAAGAACAGCGATTCGATATCAACCGTGCTCGATTCTACACGGCGGAGCTATTGTGCGCGCTGGAATGTCTGCATGGGTTTAAGGTTATTTATCGCGATCTGAAACCGGAAAATATCTTGCTGGACTATACAGGCCATATCGCTCTCTGCGACTTTGGCCTCTGTAAACTCGATATGAAAGACGAGGATCGAACGAACAGTAAGTATATATGGGACATTACTCTGCATCTGAAACATCCACTGACCTATTCTTAGCTTTCTGTGGAACTCCTGAGTATCTGGCACCGGAACTTCTCCTAGGAAACGGGTACACGAAAGCTGTAGATTGGTGGACTCTTGGCGTCCTTCTCTACGAGATGTTGACAGGGCTTCCCCCGTTTTATGACGAAAACACCAACGACATGTACCGCAAGATTCTTCAGGAGCCTCTTACGTTCCCGGGACCAGACATCGTTCCTGCTGCTGCACGAGACCTTTTGACTCGCCTCCTGGACCGAGATCCACAACGCCGATTGGGCGCAAACGGTGCAGCTGAAATCAAGGCGCACCACTTCTTCTCGAATATCGACTGGCGGAAGCTACTGCAAAGAAAGTATGAGCCAGGCTTCCGACCAAACGTGGTATGTATCTGTTTCGTGCTCTTTCTTTCCGACCAGTATCGTGCTAATCAATCCATAGGTTGATGCTCTTGATACCGACAATTTCGACGAGGTATTCACTAATGAACCTCCCACTGATTCTTACGTGGAGGGACCCGTTCTTTCCCAAACTATGCAGCGGCAGTTTGAAGGCTGGTCCTACAACCGTCCTGTCGCTGGACTTGGCGATGCTGGAGGCAGTGTGAAAGACCCATCATTTGGCAGCATCCCTGAGTAAATGAACATCAAGTTGACCTTGACCAAGGGGGCGTAAATGCAATTTGATACCACCTGTTGCGATCTCTCGTTTATTCCTGTTCAGAAACTGAAACGAATTTCCTTTCATTATCTTGGTTCTTCAATCACGAGTTACTCAAATCTTTCAGAGTTTCTGTGGCTCTTTTTTCAATGAGAGGGGCGTGAATCTTTCTCCTATACATGCGACGCGTTTGTTTTGCATTTCTTTCTTTTTTCCCGCCTTTGACTTTTTAGAGCTCTTTGTGATACGGCGAGACCGAGTTGAGACATCCTCATTGCGCATCTACTGCAAATCTAGCAATGGCGTCCAGTAGCGCAATTTGTGACCTTGTTCCTTTTTCTTTTGTCTCTATCTTTTGCCCCCAAATATCTATCTATCCAGAAAAAAAAAGATTACTGGTTGCTTATGCTTTTTTTATTCACTATCACATTGGTATTGGCAGGCAGAGCTCTGTTGATATTGCAGCGCAATGTCGAACAAAAGCTGCCTGGTCAGACTTTCTTTATGATATGGTGCTAAATTTTCAACCACTTTCCTCTCTTCTGTTAGTTTATATCACTCTGCTTTGCACGATTTGATATCGAAAACTTTTTCCCAGGCCCTTGTTCTTTTTTTTTGGCTTGATAAGGAAAGGGAAAGATACCTTATGGGCTCTACCTGGCTTCCAAACTACAGTACACAGGACTGTAGCTAGCACAGCAACCTCTCTCTTACCCTAAAGCAACTCCTCTTTTAGCAATTTCAACAGTTGTTCTACTCAATAGAGAGGGTTGTTTTAAGAGTAGGAGAGGTTGCTGCACCAGCTATGGTCACTGTGTACCGTGTTTGAAACCAGGTAGATAAACTCCTGCCAACCGCCACCCTCGCTGCTACCGCTATCCCGCTCTTAAGGGGGAGGAAAATCTAGAAGTTTATAAACAACCCCCTGTGCCGTCTCTCTCTCTCCTTTTTTTTTTAACTCAACAAGAATATGTAACTCTCGCAGTGAAAGTGATGATGGTAATGAAAAAAGTGGTCAAGGCAAACAATAGAAGATCAACAGGAGGAAGAGAGCAAAAGAGATAGGGGAAGCAAGCTGAAGTATAAGTAACAAGTTTAAAACCAAAATAAAATAAAAAATAGGGTAATCAAACTACTTAAAAATTCGCGTATAAAAAGGTTGTGAGGTGCGTGTTGGTTGTTTCCTTCTTTGCATCATCTCAAAACGCCCGCCGCCCCAGCCTTCTTTCCCCTTTCTTTCTTATTTTCTCCTTTCCATCCCCCTTTCTCCCCCTTAGACACAACGTAAAACCCCTTGCTTGCTCGTTTCGTGCGTTTGAACAAGTGGCAAACTGCTGCTCCCAAAGGAATAATAATGTAGCTAGCTACTTTAGACATAACCGTGAAAAAGAACATCTCCCCCGCCCCGTCCCGCTTTGCTTCCGCGCTTCTATATATCAAACTCCACCCCTTCTCTCCCTTCACTCCTCTGCTCCATTAACCTCCGCCTCCGCCTCCACCTCCTGACCCTCCTCACCATTAACATCAATCAAATCTACACTCTTCTTCGTCCCGCCCTCACTTTCCAACCTCAAATATTCCTCCCATTCCGGGAACAACTCTTCATCCGCGCCCTCCACACCAGGCGGGACACCAATAATGCGCGCAACTTTTGTCTTTCCGCTCTTCTCCAGTCCCTCTTTCCACGACACCGTTAGCCCAGGAGCGACGCTGGGTTTGTACGTTTGCGCCAACAACACCGCCTCCGCAACGCGGTTAGTCTGTACGAGCACGTCGATGCATGCGTCGATGTCTCCTCGCGCCCAGAGCGCGGAGAACGCGACATTATGCGCGCCTGCGGCCGTGGCCTGAGTGGCTAGCTTACGCAGACCTTCGGGGTTACAGCTGGATGAGTGCAGCAGGAGCAAAGAGCCCAGGTCCTTGGCGTTTGTGAAGCACTCTTCCGCGAGCGCGAGGTTCCAGGATGCCAGGGCGGCGTCGCCGACGGTTTTCCATTTATGTTCGACGTCGGCGTCGCGGGCGAGGACGAGGGCGTCGTCGAGACGGCCGAGGCTGAGGGCTAGGTCGAAGCGGTGCTCCGGGTCTGTGGCGACTTCTAGCGCGAGATCTTTGTGGCCTTGGCCCTCGAGGAATCGGGCGATTTTGTTCATTTGGTCCGCGGGGATGTCCGGCAGGAGAGACTCGGCGGAGTCCATGTCCCCGCGTAGCACAAGGGTTTGGTATTCGACGACGGAAAGAGAGAGGGAGAAAGAAATGACCCCGAGATCCTTGTCGGCCAGGTAGATTCTTCCATCGCGCGGGAGATAGCCTAGCAAGTACATTGGATGGTCAAAGTGGGAGATGGTATACGTTTGGTCGCCGACCAAGTAGTTCAATCGGTTGGTAGAGTTTGTGTAGATGAAGCAATCTCCAACCCATTCGCCGGTGCGCACGGTATCGTTTATATCTGTGACAACCTCGAAAGCAGACTCAACACCATCTTCATCTGCTTCTCCCGAGTTGAGGCCTTCGATGTAGTTTTCTCGCGAATAGCGCAGGACGTAGAAAGTGTCTTCACACGCGAGGGTAACAAGCTCTCCTGACTCAGACCAGTATACCTATTTTTCAAAGTCGTTAGCAATTTTATATCTTTGGTTCGCTAAAATCGGAGAGACAGGACAACATACAGCTGTGGGGTCGACTTCGATTCTTCTCACTAGCCCACCGCTCTCCCAGTCGAACATTCCAATACCACCTTGTCCCTTGACACCAAGCAAAACACCGCCGCAGAGACCCTCTGCTTGGAAGCCAACATCGAGACCACCGCTCTTTTCCTTGAAATTTCGGAAAATCTTAACACTTGTTGTGGACTCTCGAATGGCGTAATCATTGCTGTTGTCCTTTGAGCCCCATGCAAAATCAAGAGCCTGACCAAAGGCTTTGTTTCTCCATGCGAGCGCCGTGTATATGATATATTCACCATCACCACAGACGGAAACAAACCGCCCATTGGACGAATGCATCAGGGTCTGGGGGTACACTTCGCAGGATCCGAGCTCCTTCGTGGGAAGAGAAAGCGGCTCCCCATCCTTCAGGCTTGCATCTCCACCCTTGATCACAGTCGAAACAACTTCATTGTGTCTTGCCCAAATAATCTTTCCTGATCCGTCCATGGACACAGCTGGCTCTTCCCGTCCCATCTTGACAACAACGGCTCCATCATCGAAGCCCATGGCAACACCCTGTTTGCCTCGTTGGTAGCTCACACACCATGCCCGCTCCAAACCATAACTTAAGGACTGCTCTAGTCGATAAGTGCTGGAATGCCAGATCTTGATGGTTCCGTCTTCAGAACCAGAGATAATGACTGGCAGTTCAGGATGGTAGCATGCAAAAGAGACATTGCTGGTATGGCCTTCGAGCGTCGCAATGAGAGCCTTTGTCGTGTAGTCCCACACCTTAACCGTCTTGTCGTCTGATGTGGTCAACAGGTAAGGCTTGTCGGCCTGCGGGTAGTAGTCCACATGGTTGACACCCTTGGTCTCATGCGCCTCCAGAGTGAAATTTGCCTGCGGGGAGCCCAAACTCCATATCTTGACGGTCCTATCGAGACAAGCGGAAGCAAACGTATTCGTATCTTTAGGATTGATAGCCAAGCCCATCACGTAGTGGGCGTGTCCCTCAAAGACCTGAACGCATTTCCAGCCCTTTTCCCAATCCCAAAGCTTGATGGTCATGTCATCGGAAGCGGTGAGGACGAACGGCTGTGTCGGGTGGACAACGATCGACCGGATGTAATCTGGATGGGCTTCGAAGGAGGTGATCTTCTCGGAGGTATTGTAGTTGTAGACACGGAGTTGGAAGTCATCGGAGCCGCAGACAATCCAGTTTTTGCGGGCGATAAAACGACCGGCACGGACAGGTACATCGGTGAGCTCGAATGTTTTGATGATAGCCTAGAAAATAAATGTTAGAAGTAGTGATATGGCGAGGAGTCTTCTCGGTGTTCTGCTTGCCTGTGTTTCATACGACCAGATATAGACATGGCCTTATCCCTCTCCGTTAGCAAGAGCCAAAACCTCCCAGAATCTGCGTTGAGAAATTCCCTGAACTTACCGCTGTATAATGTCGTCAAAATCTATCAAAGCATTAGCGCAATTCCTTGTTTACCAAAACAGGGGGAAGGGGAGTTATTACCCATGGCTCTGTTGGGTGGAAGTCGATGCCCTTGACCCGTTCTGACCGGGCGAAGAGTTGTCGCTAGATGTAGATTGCGTGTTAGTATGGGGTTTCCCAGCTCCGCTCCCAGTGAGCAATTCCGGCGCCTTGAAGAGTGCTGTTATCTACTCGAATGTGAGTCTAGAACGCACCTTGATATCGAGCCGCATTGTGAACGGGGTGTGTGTTGTGTGTGGGTAGGGAGGTCGAATGTGTGCGGCCCGTACGCGGCCTCGGACAACGGGTTGACCTCGCTGAAAACGGTCGATATGCAGTCGCCTATTCAATCAGAATGTATTCCGCCTCGAAACCAGGGAGACAATTGGTGGTGGCTTTTGCGGGTTGTTGAGGTTCAAAAGGCAAGTTGTCCCTTTAAAGCGAATTGATGTTTCGATGATGAATGGCTCGACTGTCCCTCCAGCTCTCCCAACTCGGCTAGCGCTGATTCGCTGTGACAGACAGACAGACAGACAGACAGACAGACAGACAGACAGACAGATAGACAGACAAGACAGACAAGACAGACAGGGCCACAAAAAATAGATTCAAGCAAAATAATTACTACATACTGGACCCCTAATTAAGGACTATTTTTTGATATGGCTTTACAGTTTGTGTGGGTGTCAATGTGAATAGTGTAATATAGGGTGTGTATTTCACGGGCTGCAGTTCGAGGCGAGATGAACTACATCTTCCCCTGGCGGTATTGAACAGAAGGTTCCAAGTAAAGGATCGTGGCATTCAGCGAGAACAGCACTTCGTATAAGTGATATTTTCTAGGCGCCAACCCAGAGACACTTGGGACATTAGAAGATGACCCTAAAAAACAACGGAACCTGAATGTTGAAAGGGATGGCGTATGGCCATAGGGGCGGATTCGTTTGCTTCAATGGCAGTCCACCGCTTCTATAATAGCTGACTGCATGAGATGCGATACGAAAGAAGTAGATAATTAGAACATGCATTCGAGAATTTTAGAACCGGCCGCGATATATCTACATAAGAGGAATGAGAAAATCGAAAGCATGTATCGTGGACATTGGGGTGAAAGCTCCCAGTTCCATTAGAGTAAATTATTGCCGCAGCACAATCGCTTATGAGCTCGGCGTGCCACGTTCAAAGTATGTCCATTGCCCAGGCTTTGGCTTCTCTTCAAGCTCTTCCCACCTATTCGAATGTAGCCATTAGTAAAGCGTGCTCACTGACCAATTCTCCCACAGGCAGGAGTTAGTACTTACACCTTTGACTCGAGCATTGTGTAGACCAACTTCAATTCTCCCTCTGCAACCTGGATGACTTCCTCTATCAAACCAGCGGCGAGTTGGTTTTCGATATCGGAGATCCTACAAAACGAGTTAGAAACCCCAAGTCCCCACAGCTACCCATTGCGAAATATTTTGACATACTGTGCTGCTTCCAAAGGTGGTTCGGCCTCCCAATGAGGATCAGCCAGGTCGGATCTCTCCAGACTGCTTTCGATTTCCGCAACGCGCTCGTTCATTTGTCCCTCGGTGAGATAAGGTCCCTCGAGCTGCGGATTAAAATTTACGCCTTCCCAACCGGCATCCTCTGGGTCTATCGGCTCATCCGCCTGGTAGGCAGCAAAGGTCCCATCGAGTCTTGCTACCGACTTGAATCGTTCGGGGTCCTGCGCAACGGCGGTCTTCACTCGTTCAAGCCATGCTTCATAACCGGGCGGCTTCACGGACTGGATGACCTTGAGTCTGCGTTGTGTAAGGGCTTCGGTGGATTTTCGATACACAGACGACTCGGGCAGCTGTTTTAGCTTGCCCAGTGTGGTTGTATAGAGGTAGATAAGGGTAGGGCGCGGGCTGGGGTGTGTGGTGAGACCGGTAATGCCGGTGGGAGTGAAGGGCTCGAGATACCTGGCCGGCTTAACGCTAGCGAAAAGACGGAGTGTCGCCCTCATGGTGGGTGTGTAGTGGATGTAGAGAGGCTACCTGAGACAATTGCAGCTCAATTGCAGTTCCATCCAGCGTTGGCCGCAGCAATTCGATTAATTGAGTGGTGGTTTCTTCGCCGTTGACAGTCTTCATGTCCCAATCAGGCAAGGGGCGGGTTAGTCAACAACAAGGGTCCCGGAAGCCGGACAAACAAAACGCCGAGTCCAGGCCTGAAATCAACCTTGACAATTGTTGCTGAAACTCGCAGGAATTCATTATTGTCGACTCTCGTCTGCCCATTCAGCCCGTTTCCATTGTTGATGCTGAATTAATATCCCTGGCTAATCAAGGAGACGCTCAGAGGGGGCTGTTTTCTCTCACTTTGCTTCTATATTTCGTGGCATTGAGCCCGCCTGCTGTGCACCCTCCCTTCCAACCGCCAATCGAGCCACGACGCCTCTCCAGACGCCCCTGCGAATCTCACGATACATAACCCCTTCCGCTCAACCCTGAATGTCGACTTCTTGATCCCGGCGAACCCCGTATCTACGGCACTACTCGAGCTAGCTATCTGGGATATCTTCTCCGACCACGGGGCCGTTTTGGCCTAAATACATAAACAATGAAGCCATCCATCCTAACGTGGTCGCTCCTCTCCCTACTCCTGCGACCAACTTTCGCGGCACCGGAAAATGCCCCTGCGCCCGACGATGTCGCCCAAAACGCACCACCGGTAGCTGCTAAGGATGACGCTGCGGGAGGCGAGGTGGCTCCTGCAGACGATGGCTCGACCGTGTTTAATGGCATCACAGTACCCGTAATGAAAGAAATTGAAGGGCCTAAATTTGAAGAGACGGTCAAGGAGGGATATTGGTATGCAATCCCGTCTCCTTGTGTTCGCAGTTAGTTTCGCTGACCCAGAGGCCAGGTTCGTTAAACATTACTCGCCGTCGTGCATACACTGCAAACGCCTCGCACCCACTTGGCAGACTTTGTATGAATTTTACTACGTAAGCGCTCTCCATCGGACCCCAGCATTGTCCAATTATTAACGTCCTGCAGACATCAAACCCTCTATCGTCTTCTACGTCGAAGCAGCAGCCCCCCGACGGGGAATCATCGATGAACTCCTTCCACGGCTTCTACAACTTCCACTTTGCTTCATTAAACTGCCTTTCCTATGGCGATAAGTGCCAGGAGCTTGATGTTAAACTTTGGCCAACCTTTACCTTGTACCATGAGAGCAAGCCAATCGAAACCTTCACGGACCCAAAGTCAATGGAGAATTTGAGCAAGTTCGTTGAGAAGCACCTCGAAATTATCAGACCCGGGTCACGGACACCAGAAGGGCCCACGCTGCCTGCGCCGGGAGATTCGAAGGTGGATACTGAGACAACCCCTAATAAGGGGGACACAAAGAAAGAAAAAGAGGCTTCGAAGCCAGAGACCGGCGAAACCCCCACTGAGTCGCAGGTAGCGAAGACCTCTCCCACTGCCAAACCTCGCCCCATACCCAACCCGCAAGGCACTTCCGTGCCTCTTACGGCTGAGAGCTTCCAGAAACTAGTTACGGCTACTCGAGACCCTTGGTTCATCAAGTTTTATGCCCCGTGGTGTACTCACTGTCAGTCGTTGGCTCCAACGTGGCGCCAGATGGCTAAGGAAATGAAAGGCTCACTCAACGTTGGCGAGGTCAATTGTGAAACGGAACGTCGTCTGTGCAAGGATGCCCATGTCAATTCCTACCCGACCATGCACTTCTTCCGAGGTGGGGAGAGAGTCGAATATGAGGGGCACCGAGGTCTTGGTGACCTGATCAACTATGCCAAGAAGGCCGTTGATGTGGTTGGCAATGGAGTTCAATATGTCGACGCCGCGGCCTTTAAGGAGATGGAGGAAACGGAAGAGGTTATCTTCGTTTACTTCTTCGACCATGCCACTACTTCGGAGGACTTCCTCGCTCTCGACCGATTGACATTGAGCCTGGTCGGCAAAGCAAAGCTTGTCAAGACTAACGACACCATCCTCTATGATCGATATAAAATCCATACATTCCCCCGTCTTATCGTTTCCAGAGACGGAAGGCCAAACTATTATACTCCGCTTGCACCAAAGGACATAAGAGACTTCCGTCAAGTTCTCACCTGGATACAACGCGTTTGGCTCCCCATCGTCCCGGAACTGACGGCAGCGAATGCCCGCGAAATCATGGATGGAAAATACGTTGTGCTTGGCGTACTTAACAGAGCTCGCACAGATGAATTCATTCAAGACAAACGGGAACTCAAGAACGCCGCTCTTGAGTGGATGGAGAAGCAAACGAAACTTTTCCAATTGGAGAGACAGGAGATGCGTGATGAGAAGCAATTGAGAATCGAAGAGGCAGAAGACCGGAATGACCAGCGCGCTCTAAGGGCGGCGAAGGGGGCTCGTGTCACTATCACCGAACACGACAAGAAACAGGTTGTTTTTGCTTGGGTTGATGGTATCTTCTGGGACCGCTGGATTAGGACCACTTACGGAATGGATGTGAAGAATGGTGAACGTGTTATTATTAACGACGAAGAGGTGAGTCCTACTCTCAGGATCGCATCTAAAAGCTGTCCTTTGCACTGAAAAAACTAACTCTTTTTCTTCTCAACAGAACCGTCGATACTGGGACACCACCGTCAGCGGAAACCACATCATGCCTAGCCGCACCTCCATCCTCGAGACTCTCACCCGTATCGTCCAGAACAACGGCAATGGCCTCAAGTCCAAGTCCACCGTCGGCTTTTTTGAAGGTCTCTTCTTCTCCATGAAATCCTTCACCTTCTCCCACCCTATCATCGCCGCAATTATTTTCCTTGCAGTCTCCGCTTTTGCCACCCTGTGTGTCAAGGGCAAGATAAGACGTGGCAAGAACGCAGGTGGGATCCTAGGAGCTGTTACCGGTAGCTCTGGCAATGGATTCTTCCATCTCGATGGTAAGGAGGGATTGTTGGGCAGTGGGGGATCTGGTGGCGGCAAGGTTGATTAAGTCTAGCCAGCCTCCCGTTTCCCTTTACTACTGTTTCTTTTGTTCTTTTGCTTTTATATTTTTACTTCTCTTTGGTGCAAGTATCTTGGAGTCCAAGGGGTTGAAGATGTCTAGGGTCTTGAGGTTAAAAAAGAAATAGGCGTGACCTGGGGACGATTGGAAACGAGGAAGAGACTATATAGAACCAGGCAACATATTTTTTTAAACAGATGGGATGGAGGTTGATGGTTCTCTTTTTCGTTCCCTTTTTTTTCTCCCCTGGTATTTCTGGTCTTTCTTATTTATTTTTCTCTTGTATTTTATCCCTTTGATTTTTGATTTTTTGTTCTTTTCTTTCTTTTCTAGCCTGCTTTATATATTTTTTTCTCGCTGCTTTTGTATTTATTATATTAAGGAAAGATCTAATTAATTTTTTATGTAGCTATGCCCTTCCCCTTGTTTTATGGCATGTCTTTTGATTTATTAGAACCTACACTTCGATGCCGTTTAAAAAAAGAAAAAAGAAAACTCGCCGTTAAACTCTCCAATCATGTTTTTCTCTTGCTAGATTCGGTCTTTATATATGCACCATTTTTCGGCTCTCAGCTTTTCCCCTGAGCTGCACCCACGTCGGTCTAACTCACGCAGAGAGGAGAGGGCCAGAGAGAGGGGCGGGAGATGAAAAAAAAAAAATCTTAATAGTGACTATATAAAGCTACATTAGAAAGGCAAGGACGGATATGAAATCAATGATACAAACACCCCTAACCCTCCTCTCCTCCTCCCCCTCCTTCTCCCTCCCCATCCTTCCTCTCGACGCCAATCACAACATTCCCTTCCCGACCAAGCATATGGTGTTCGACATTTACCTTTGGGCCAGTGAACCATTTCCTCGCATCGACGATATACCAGATTGTGATGGCTAGCATGGGGCCAGCGTAGACGACGCAGGTCCAGTTCATAGTTTGCGCTCTATAGATAATAATAAATATGACAATTGGGGCGGTTGGGTTAGGAGGGTTTCTTTTTCTTTTTTTGGTTTGCGGGTCATGGTAAGGGGGTCCCATTTCTGAGTAAGAAAAGGGGGAGGGAGGGACGGGAGGAGAAAGAAGAAGAAGAAGAAGAAGAAGAAGAAGAAAAGAGAAAACTCACGAAAGCCCCCCCTTTCCCATCGTCCTACTCGGCAAACACAACACCGGAATCATCAACATCACAAACCCCACCCCACAACCCCCCACAAACCGACTCCACCTCCTCCCCAAATGCCACGGCCCTGCGCGAAACACCTCATCTCTCACGACAAACACACGAATCGCAATCGGCGTAGCGAAGGCTACAAATGCAGCAATCGCACCGATAGAAAATAGCGCGCCGATGGCTAGATCGCCTGCGAGGATGAGCAGACAGGAGAGAACACCGATGAAACAGTTGAGCCAGACGGCGTTGACGGGGGTATGTGTGTGGGGGTTCACGAGCTTCCAGAGGCGGGAGAGGGGCAAGACGTCGTCGCGTGCGTAGGCGTATGTGACGCGCGAGGCGGAGACCATGCAGCCTTGGCCCATGGAGAAGCCTGCGATGATGGTCAGGGATAAGATGGCGGTGGCGGTTTGAGGGGGTAGCACTTGTAGTAGGTATGATGCGAATGGTTGGCCGAGGTCAGAGTCTAGAACGGCGCGGATGTCGGTGACTGTGTACGCGATGATGAGTTGGAGGAACCAGCCTAGCACGCCGCCGATGGCGGAGGTGAGTACGATAGCGCGTGGAGCGGCGAGGTTTGCGTTTGAGCATTCTTCGCTGAGGTGGAAGGGCGAGTCGTAGCCGGACATGGTCCAGATTACGCTCACGAAGGACATGAGCACGGCGACGCCGTCGGGGTACGAGGTGCCGTGGTAGATGGTGCCCCAGACCTGCGCGGAGGGAGATAATTTGGGAGAATTGGTTGTGGCTGCGGGGATGGTGATGAGCACGATGATGAGAGCAATGACGTTGAAGATGGAGCCGTACGAGCTGAAGACTGCGATCCATTTCGTCGGCATGCTGCTAATGATTGCATGCATGAGCATGAGCAGCGTGGTGAGGAGGAATGTTTGGTAATGCGTCGGCACATAGGTTGAGCTGTTTATGGATGCCGCGGCGAGAATCATGGCTGCAGTGCTGTAGTTGACTGACGGCGCGCCCATGACTTGGCCGATCCAGTTCGACCAGCCTGTGAACCAGGCGGCGAAGGGCCCGTAGCCAGGTGGTGCCAGGACAGCTGCCGCGTAGTATAATCCTCCGCTGTATACATGGTTGCCGGTTGAATTAGCACAGTTCAAGCCAAGAAAGTTAATTAAGAGGAAAATACTACCTCGTGGGCATCGAGGAGCACAGCTCAGCCATGCTCATAGCAATGCATTGGATAAACAGCATGGCAATGATCCATCCCCAGACCATTCCCGCAGTGCCAGCATATCCCATCCCTGAAAACCCACGACAGCCCAGCCAGGGGGTTAGCCAACCCATCAACGAAACCGCACATCTATGAAATCTCAAGACAAAGCGCGCTTGACATCCGCAAGAGACCTCCAAATACGCGCAATAGAGAAAAGAGGAGGTTGGTGTATATTCAAACGTACCATACCATAGCGTACTCGCAAACGATGGCAACAGTCCCAGAACCGAGAAACTGACGCAAAACGTCGTCCAGAGCGAGAACTCGCGTTTAAATTCTTGCTTATAACCCAGCGACACAATGACCCGTTCGTCGGCGTCCATCTGGGGATTGCACATTGACACATCGCCGTCTGGAAGGATGGACGTCACCTGTGCTGCCGTCATGTTGGACGATTTGGGGATTCCACTCGCAATATTTTGACACCGACATAACCCGATAATAAGAAGGTTCAGGGTTCTCCTTTTATGTGGAAAGGTAAAGTGATGTAGATATAGAGTTTTCGTCCAACGCGTGGGTTGCTTTGTCTGTCCTGACCACACGTCTCGTAGCAAAGACACAGTAGAGAGCAGCGTGCTGCTAGATGCACATCACACCCTCATTGACAAGGAAGACGAAACGCAGTCAGTCCATTGCAGCGGGATTATGATAGAGGAACAGGTTCTTCCTCTTCCTCTGATTTCCTCCTTCGCCATGAGCAAGAAGGTCACACACACCCACTCTGCTCTTTTTAGATCAGCGCAAGCCACATCCTCGAGCCACTGAGCCCAAAAAACAGCCTGTCCAACCTGAGAGTGCAAGGATTATCAAGGTCACGGCGTGATAGCCACGGACAGAAAGTATTATGTTAGCTCAAGTACTTCATCAGTACTATTGGAGCTTTTGCCTTCGTGGATGATTTAGGAGCTGTGGTTGATCCTCTCCAATCAATGACAAATTGACTATCAGAGAGAGAGAGAGAGAGAGAATGATCCCCATCACTTGACTGTTATCAGTAAACACTGCACAACGATCCATAGAAATCTGTGGACAGCGCCAAAAAAAAAAAAAAGAGAAACAGCATTATTGTCTGAAAAAAGACAATTCCCCGCGCAAAAACGGAGATGTTACACATGTGCAGCAACCCCTCCCCCACCATTTGGATTATATGTCTGTGCTCGATCTATAGACCGCGCAGCCAGCCCTAGAAGCGAGGACAATTGCCCGGGGGGGTGTTCTGCTCTCCGGGAGATGCGAAAATGGTGGATTTCTTCTGCTAGCTGGCTACTTCGAGTCGAGTCGTTGGTGGTCAGGGCATTGCAATAGCGCGTTCCTGTGGTTTTTCTACCTCCCTCATCTCGTGTATTAGAAAGGGAATGGGCTCAAGATGCTGATGATCGAAATATCTGGTTCAAAGGACCTTTTATTTTCTCCTCCGCGGTCTCTTTTTTCTTCTTCTCTCAGCTACTTAAGACGAAACACATTATTCTAACCCGAGACAGCCGCACAGAATGCAGTTGCTTAGCACGACAAATATCCTACAAACACCATGTGAGAAAAATACGAAAAAGTTAAAAATATCGGAAAAGAGAGCTGACGTTCAAAACAAAAAAACTATTCTACACAATAGGGACTCCTCAATTGAGTATTTTCCTCGAGGAAAACAAAAAAAGATCCCCGCCATCTTTTAATCCATGACTCGAGAGTACTCTCTATACACACAACCTCTCTCCACCCAAACCCACAGAGAATAAAGGAACGGCGTTTAGAAGGGCTACATACGCGCAAGAGAAAAGAGGTATTTTCACGTCAGCAACTCGCCATTCCAGAACCAGATCCAAAGGGGCACGCTTCTCCAAGAACTTGTGGAGAAAAAACCCCCCACAGCTAAGGAAGAGAGAAAAACGGGATAGGGAAAACTCACGTTATCTTGCTCGGGGATGCTGCGCTCCCAGTAGTTCCCAATGACAGGAACCTTCATGAGAATATCCTCGCGGACACGGGGGACTTCGCCGAAGAAGAACACGGCGAAAAGGCCCAGCGAGACACCAAAGCCAGTGGCCAAGCCAGAGCTATAGCAAGAAAAAGAATTGTTGTCAGATAAAGACGTCCGACGGGTTTTTTGGTTTGTTTTTCTGGCGGATGGAGAAGGGCAAGGGAAGAAAGTAGTATTTCGTTTGGGCATGCGCATGGGAGAAAATATCAGAACGGGAGGGAGTGCGTTTACTTACTATTTCATCACGGTCGGAATTGTCAAGCCCTTGAAGTGCAGAGGCACGGAGTATCTGCTCATTCGCAAAATGAAAAATTAGCAAAAAGATATATCCAGCTTATAAGTCCGCTGATATATAAATATCCTGGCGAAAGGAACCCCCATCTTCTCCTCTCCCAAAACAACAATAACGCTGAAATATCGACCATATCCCTGCCGCACCAAAATGTCCCACAGCCTCCACATCGTGTCCAAATCGGTATCTCCAAAACAAGATAGTCGGTCGGGGGACTGAGGATATTCAGTTCACACAAACTTCCTTAGGGTGACGGCACCCCAAAAGGAAATCGTCTCGCGTTTAGAACCTCCAAGGCGACATGTAACCCACTCATTCGCATCCCATACCATCCCATCCCACCCTCACTCCTCCGCACCTCACACAAAGCAACTCTCCAAACCCCTCCCAACTCCAATTCCCTTCCCCAGTCTCCCAAATATATTCCTTCCTCCTCTCCTCCCGTGTTGTTTCCCCCCTTCCCAGCTCAACCCTTCTATCCCGAACCAACCAATCCGAAAAAGAAAAGAGTCGTAAAACAGAAATAAATAAAAAGGAGCTCACCTAGGCGCAAAGCGCGAGACGTACGTCGCATTACGGCGCACACTCGTTGGAGAAACCTGGGGGTAAAACCAAAAAAAATGACGTTAGCCCGCGATCAATATATCAAAAAGTTCGGTTCAATTGTCCTCGGCACGGCGTGGGAGGAGGAAGGCGGATCGGTAGAAAAAAAGAAGGGACAGCCAGATATATATAAAGGGGGCATGTAACAATTAGAAACTCTAGTCTCAATGTTGTCCCGCTCCATGGCGTTGCAAAGAGGAATAGCAGCAAAGAGAGAGATCCCGAATAATCCTCGTCCGCAAAAGAAACACAACAGCCAAACCATCTCCCCAACTCTGCCATCTCAATTGACCAACCCACGAAAAAAGAAACAGGGGCAAGACTCACCATCTTGATTGTGGATATAAGGGGGAGGGGGGTGTAAAAAGGCGCTCAAACAAAAGAATTGGCTGCTGAGTTGACTGCACCAGAGAGAATGGGCAAAGATGTCGTTTGATATTCTCGGGCAACTCGGTCTCCGTCAGCAGTCAAGTACCTGGTTACCGAATGCGGAAAGGCGTAGTCTTGGCGAATATTCTCAATCACGTGATATAATATTCTGGTCTACTCATTCCTCTGACATCACTACGACAAGCAAAAGTACATACTGGAATCCTGCAGATTAGGGAAACACTCAGACAGGCCATACACTGTAACAATTTTAGATTAAGTATGTGCACATGACTACAATTTGGTCGGTAGATAATCCCTTCGCCGTTATTTGGTCATTTCTTGAGCCAAACCTACAGAATTGCAGCGGGCAAGGAAGCAATCTGCAACAGTCCTGTCCTCTTCTTCCCCAGACACTTCAAATCTTGTTCAAAAAGTATATCCACATATTTTGTATTTTCCCACCTGCCGCCTTCTATAGCTTTTTAACAGTATAAACTTTAGACAAGAAAAAAAAAGAGAAAAGCCACAGTGCGGGGTACTCTAAACAAAAAAAAAATCATGCTGAAAACTCTGTCAAAAACACACAGCTGATGCAATTTGCAAGTATGAGACAAAAAAACAAGAGCAAATCCCATACCCAACAACCACCTCCAAGGAGCAAGCGGGTAAAAAATCAAAAAACGAAAAGGAATAAAAGGAGAAAAACAGAGGATACAGGGGCTCGAGTCGGTCATTGAGATGACCTCTTTCTGCTTCCTTCCCACAACCCTTTTCCCCATGCCTCTAATTCCATTCTATAACCTGGCCCGCTTTTTGGTCGTCGACTCACAATCTTGAAAAGCGCGCCCGAATAACCACAAGTCCGTTTCCCAACCTCCCCCTTTCCAGCTATTTTCCCGAACTTTTTCGTATTTGACCGTTTGTGAGAACACACGAGTTCGGCTGACGGAACGTTGGTTCCTCGCACAGGCGAACAAGACGTATAGCTGAATGTTGTGCCAAAAAAAAGCATTCAAAGACCCCCCTTTCTATAAAAAAGCAAAAAACAAAATGATTCCAGAGACAAAAACGAGGGTGAAAACACAAACGCAGAGCAATGCAATACTTTAACGGGAGACATTTTGAAAATGCAAAAAAAAATCAAGAAAAAAGAAAAACCAGATACAACGAATGCAAGTAACAATAAAAGGAAAGAGCGAAAAATCAAAAAGCCTCCCATCACTCGGCAATGCGAGTATGACAACAATATGGAAAACAAGAGAGGTAAAAGGCTTAGCTAGGATATACAGTTGAAAGGAGATTGATGCTGTTTAGAAAAACGGCCGTAACGTGACATAACATGATCTGTGAGAATATTTGCAAGCCCACACAGACAACTTTATGAAAAATTGAGGAAGATAATTGAGAAAGAAAAATTGATGAACCTTTCCGATGTCGATGATGAAAAAAGAAGTAAGTTTTGTACCTTTATTGAACAAGATATGCGCCGCCCTAGTCTATGATGCTGGTGTGTTCGAGAGTCCTGAATTATTGGTGCGTCGTACCGCGACCAGCGCTCGTTGTTGACGACGGATGTAGAATGAAATTCGTAGCTATTCCCTTGCACGAAGGAAAACAAAGAGATAGCCACTACATATCAGTAGTAGGAGTGGAGAGTCGATGAACGAAGGAAGAAGATCGTTGTTTCGGAGGAAGGATGGAAGCTTATTATCGGACTTGGGGCATCGAAGCCTAAGTCGTGCTCATTCAGTGAGGTGCAAGAGTATCGCTCGTTGGCGTGTCCATACTACCGTCGGAAAGCTCGTCGTTCGGTCGAAAGAGTAATTTCATGTCAAGTATTAGATCCTTCACAGCGAAATTGTCGTCGATATCACTCATAGAACCCAAGCTCTCGCCTCTTTTTGCGGCATCCGATTGCGCGAAACTTCGCACCTTTCGGAGCATGTTCATAACAGTCACAAGGCGGACGTCGGGTGCCAGTCGCCAATCGTTCATCCGGTTAGCACGAAGGAAAACGTGTGCTAACCAGAAGTAATGCACAGCATCACGACAAAAGCCAAAGCGTCGGGTCAATGTCGATTCTGGTGGGTACTGCAGCGCCATGTCCTCGTCCCACACGCGTTTCCATCTCTTCAATCCTTGCATTATGGATACGAATGTAGCATTTGCTTGGGACATGATTGGAGACACGGCACGGGTGTTGGACGTTACCGACGATGCGGCATCCAAAGACGGACTTGAAACAGTAGGAGTAGCATGCCCACTGCTTGGGTGACTATTAGTCTCAGATCCATCCGCGCTAGGCGAGTCAGAACGCGAGAGAGGATTGTATGAAGTGCTCGCAGGATCGCTAGTTGGGATCGGACTCCGACTTGGAACAATATTTCCCAAGGATAACTGCTTCTGAAGGAGCCAAATCTGAACATGGATTGCGTGAATCAGAATAAACTTCGAGTAGACGTTTGTGGTGCTTGGTTGAAATTCGACCTCCTCGCTCTGCAAGGCAGAAAGCGCATTATGCATCTCCATTTGTTTCATGCAACGACTACCATTAATGTTAACAGTCGCCTGCAATTCCGGTCCCCTTAGGCCCAGTGCATCTGCACATTGTTGAGCATCCCTGGCATCCCACGCCGCATCATCGCATGGCAAGGGAATCTGGATCTCCAAAGGATCGAAGTGAGGTTCGGCATTGAAGTACATCCTTTGGGCGGAATCGGCTAGGTAAAGCATGAAAACCAATCGGCAACGCTTTTCCTGCTCCACCCAAGAGAGCCAATTCCAATTAGAGATATCCACGGGTTGGTTAGACGGGAGATTGTGCAGAATACTATAGGAGTTCGGATCATCCGGGCCAGCGGGTTTTAACAGATTGAAACGACGAGCGAAACGAGCAAACAAAGCTACCTCCTCGCGGGCTATGGCACGGTCTTCGGGGCCTCCGTGCCAAGCGCATAATTTGTTGAGCATGAGAATAGCTTGTATCTCCTCTATATCTGTCGACGACAACGGCTCCGTGTTATTATTACCTGACTGGGGCACATCCGAATCTTGTTCGTTTCGCAGTATTTGGTCAATTCGAGAGGTTCGACGAATGGCGGCTTTAGTTCGGCTCACCAAGTCACGAACAAGGGAAGGGGCGACACGGTCCGAGTAAACAGCTCCAATACAACATAAAGCAAGAATAAGGCCATCGTAGGCATCTAGGAAATTAAAAGTGGGGATATGCAAGTACGGCCAGTGGCCTTGGTAATGGGCGAAAAGATCGAGAAAATGCCTCACGTTATCGGCCGTTAAACACTCCTTCAACTGCGCATCATTGTCTGGCAGCTGATTGAGCGGTTCCTGTGATCCGATGGAGAAACAAAAGTCAATGAGTCGGTCCGTCTTAGTTTGCAGCGGGTCATTCTGCGACAAGTCAAAATTCCAAATAGCATAGGAGTCCAGCGTACCGTCACCGCCCAAACTGGTGGAAGCGAGATAAAGTCCATTCAAGCCCCCCTCTTGTTGTTGTTGCTGTTGCTGTTGTTGTTGTCCACTCGTTGTGGGATAAAATTTACGATCTGCCGCCTCGACTTGCGCGTGCATCGAATCGGCAACCGGCGCTACCGAGGATTGGAAAACAGGATTCATATACCCGTCATGGGCACCTGTTGGGAACATAGCCGTCCAGTCGATCTCACCAGCTTGATTCGGCGTAGGTCCGGCAGGGATGACAGGCCGCTTGGCGTCAGGTCCACCAGGACCTTTGGTAGAATCGATCGGTGGTAGATCAACGTTCAACTGGCCATTTGAGTCAGTCCCAGACTGTACGAGATATGAGTTCTGTTTGGGTTCAGCCATCCACTGAGCTTTCTGATGCGCCTGGCTTTGGGCGTAGCTATGGTCAGCGTGACCACGGCCCATCCCATTGTGAGGCTGCACCTGATAACTGAGCGGCTGGTGTTCCGTGAATCTAGGTTGATGGCCAGAGGCCATAGCAACCCCATTCACGGGAGATTCCCCAAACGATGTTCCGACAAAACCATTAGAAGTCGGGACGGAGCTACTGACATCTCCTGGATGAGTCTTTGGAACAATGCCTGCTGCCTGGGCCTTCTTCAAATGCGCATGTGGGTGCGACAAATGGCTGATTCCCGTTGGGTTACCCCGACGCAAGGAGCACTTCTGAAAGTGACGCTTAAGGATATCGCTTCGCGAGAACGTATCTTTGCACAGCACGCACATGTACGGCCGATCACCAGTATCTAAATGAAAACGATTGCTATGATTAACCAGGCATATTCAAACCAGCAAGGGAAGGCAACTCACGCCTCAATAGATGTCGCTTCAGGTGCTTTGCATGTAGGTATGTCTTGTTGCAATGCGGGCAAGGAAACTTTCCATCGGCATCTTTCTGTGGGGTAATCGTAGTCTTCGTAGTACCATTCACCCCGTTGCCAACCGCAGCAGGTCGTCCCGGGACACTTGGCAGTATTCCTCTTCTACCTTGTGATCCAACTACCTGGGTCCTCGGGGGATCCTTGGGCACAAATGCCGCCGGATTACCCGGTACCCCATGCGCAGTTTCCCATACGGGTCCTTTGTTCTCTGCATGGCTAAACGCACCCGGGGGAATTGGCCCATAGTCCGCTCTCCTGTCACGTGGAGGGGCAGGTGCAATTGGCTGCGGGTAAGCCTGAGAAGTTGACGAGGGCAAATGCGACTGGAACTGCTGCTGGCTGTGGTGCTGGGAGAGGAACGAGGATGGAGGTAAACTGTGCACGCTCGTGTGGGGGGCCATTGGGGCCGACGATGCAGTGTACACATCGTGGGCGGTGGTGGGAGGATACCGGTGAATGTCATGTCGGTATGGTTGGTTAAGGTACGAGTGGGGAGCGGGCGAGTGGCTCTGATGATGCTGCAGCGGAGGCAAGGTGTGCGGCTGCCCAACGGTGAAGTGTGGCTGCATCTGGTACTGATGAAGGTTCGACAAGGGTGTGGGACCTTGTGGAGGCATACTCGTGGAGGGCGGCCTCGAGACTTGAGGTCTGAGATTGGGATCCATGTCGAGAGAGTTATGAGATAGAGAGCAAAGTATTCGAGCTGTCAATGTCTCAGATCGTCTCAATCATCGATTGTGCGGGATTTATTCCAACGGTTTTTCCTTTTTTAACGCTAAAGAGTGTGGTTCAAGGTTGGACGTGGCTGGTGGGCTTGCTGCAGGCGGTCAGTTCTCCTTCAATCCCATGCAACGACGCCGCAAAATGCTTTGTTTCGCCTTCGTCATCACAATATTCACCGCCAACGTTAAAACTCCATCCAGTGCAGGAACATGACTAACCGGAAGAAAGCAAAATTCTTCGCGACAGACTCGCTCGCGACTCAATAATGAAACCGAAGGGTTGGGTCGAGGAGTAAGCGGTCAGCCGTCAACGGAGGGATCGAAGGTTTCGCGTCGAACACGAGTGGACAGTCTTGAGACGGATGGATGTTGGCGACGACGGGGTCTAAACGGAACGATGTCAACACAAGATGAGTTAGATCGCTAGGATCTCCACCTAGGGACGGGTACGAAGTGGGTGTGAGGATGAAGCTGTGGACAATGAAGGTTATCCCCAAGGCTCCACTGCGAAAGGATGGACGACGGCGAGGGATGTGGGAAAGAACGACTCGAAACACGCGAATAACAGAGCAACAAGGGGAACAAAAGGGAAACCCACAGGAAATATTCAACGAGAGGAAATAATTGGATAGAAAAATGGAAATCTAAAAACAAGAGTAAGGAAAGGAAAAAGGAAAAAGAGAGAGAAAGAGAGAGAGTAGCGGACCGATCAGTTGTTTGGCGTTGGGGCAAAAGGAAGAGAGAGAACGGAGCGAGGGACGAAGAGAGTTTGTGAGGGAAGAAAAGCGGTGGTGGGCTGCTGCTAGCTCAACTGGGATCCCACATCCACTTCCAGCGTGGTGGAAAAGGGTTTTGGCCTGTATCCACAGAAATCCTCGTGCCTGGTGGGTCTCTGCTTCTTCGCTTTTTCTTCTTTTTCCACCGAGCTCCAGATAATGATATCAGGAAAGCTTAAAAATGGGATGTGCTGTGGTGGGAATTGAACAACAGGGGCAAAAGAGGGAGGGAAGTAATATGTACTGAGAAGAGGGTTCGAAACGGATGACAAGACAAGACAAGACAGCTGTTATTCAGCCATATGGAAGCAAAACAAGAGGAGATAAGGGAAGGAGGGCAAGGGAAAAGAAAAGAAGAAAGAAGCAAATAATAAAAATAAATAATAATAGCCGTACAGAGAAAACGGGAACTTCGAAATGTTGATAACCTTGTTTCTCTTTCGCGTGGCGACACGAGAACCGATGGCTGGACGTACCTTTTTTTTCTTTTCTTTTTCTTCTTTTTTTTTTCTTCTTTTTTTTTTTACTTTTTCACCGTGCGTATATTTTGATTTTCAGGGAGGGGAAAAAGACCCAAGGGGAAGGCCAGCAGCCACACGATCCACGGTTCTAAGGTGGCTTGCAGCTTCTGGGTAATTGTGGACCACACAACGGGTAAAAAGGAAGCACAGGCGAAGAGTGGATGGAAGATTGATTGCTGTGACGATGCCACAATCCAGGATCCAGGTTAAGGTACCTAAGACTAATCTTCGGGGAGAGCGGGAGGGTAGAGTTCAGGGCGGAGAGCCACAGGTTAAAGAAAACGAGCAAAAGGTGGGAAGGGGAGGGTTTTCGGGCGGTCAATTGGGCCAGGGGTGGAGAGTTGATGGGGGGAAGGAGGAGAGGAAAAAAGAAACAGTTCCCGTCCACGCTTCAATTTAGTAGTGGGAAGAGGAAAGATGGAAGGAGGGGAATGAAAAGCCAGCGGAGCAAGGCCAGTTACTTTTAGGTGCTTGACGATGGGATGATGGATAATACAGCAGCAGATCTCGGAAAGTAACTGATTTACACTAGCGACAAGCGCTACGAGTCAGTCGGCCACCTGATGATCACCAAAACAAAAACATCCTTACCGTAATTTCGGCCTTTGATGTCGAGGAATTGGATACTGGCAATAATAATAATGACTATCAAATAAATACATGCACAGCGAAAGAAGTTATCCCCCTCGTCCAATTCTAACCAAAATAACTACTGCTTCCCAGTTCATTACGCCTTGAGAATTATTTGTGAGGGAGTTTTGCAAGATGACCCCGGGAAGACAAGAGAGAGAGAGAGAGGCAACACGCAACAGACCACCAGCCACGTATCCCTCCCACGCCCCCATGAATATCTGGTTGTTACATGTGCCGCTCGCGGTGGTGGCAATAACACAGTCGATGCTTGGCATGCCGTTGTCTTATTGCAAGTTTTTTTAAGTTACAGCAGAATCCCTGGGACGACCACACACCACCAACTTTAAAAATACACATGGCAATTTCCAGTTTAGGCTTGTTGGGGCCAAACATCCACTTCTCTGGCTCGGCTCAGGAACTTCCCCTGGTCAGTGGTCAGTGGTCACGGGGACTATCAGAGATTTGCGACTGTTAACGGCTTCCCGAATTGACTATTCTTGACCTCAAGAGGCACCGTGTGTGAAGAGAAGCAGAAAAGGGGAAACTGTTCCGAGAATGAGAAGAGAGAGCTGGAGAATGCGACTGCTGCTGGCTCCATGCATATACGAAACGGAATGTCCCAAGCCTCAGACAGGTGTCTCTCAATCCTGGTTCAGGTCGATCCTCCAGTCATCCCCTGTAACCTGAAACGCCTTGCACGGCTCACTACGCTCAGGATGTCAGGGGGGGGATTTAAAATATTATTTTGACACCCGGCAGGAAAGAAAGTTCCTCGACGAATAGAACAATTATGCCAACCTCGATATCTGGGAGAAGGTTCATAAATACGAAAACTCAAAACCTCTTTGCTCCAAGATTCTAACATCACCATACTCACAATGAAACTTTTGAGCATTTCTCCTGTCATGTTTCAGCCGTATGATCTTGTAAGAGTACGCCGTCGTGGTGGGTGGAGGAGGGGATCAAGCAACTTTGACTACTCCAGAAAAGGAGCGTAGTCAAGCACTGCTTATTTGCTTTTTCCCAAGCAGTACCCCTTCCTCCCGTTGTGGGGCATGATTTGCTAGAGTATCGTGTTTAAGCTTACAAGCTCTTTTTCTCCACTGCGACAAGAATGTGCATAGAGTGGTCAGATGGTGCCAGCTTCTTAGATCTTGGTACGGAGTAGTCAAAACAAAGTACAGCTCCTACTACTGCTGCAACTGTACAGACATCCGTTATCCTATTTTTTCCTCCAGCATCTGTGGTATGAGGAGTACGCAGGGGAGGGACATATCGACAGTCGAAAAGGTTGCATCAGGGGGAAAGCATTTTACCGCCCGGCTAATGCCTAACTGCCTACTCCGTTTGGAGGACTGGGAGAACAGTTCGTCAGCTGATACTCTGAAGTTGCAAACCGCAACCTGCAGAGCGAAACGCAATACAGGTGCGAAACGTTGAGGGAGAAAGAGGCTGAACTACCACGTCCTCTAGCATGATTATCCATCCTCCTTCCAGGCATGTTCACTTCAGGCAGTCATCAAAACAAAGCTCTTCCTCCGCACACCATCCAAAACGGAGGACTCACCGCCTTTAGGCTTCAGTCCCAAATTTCTTCAGGGTGTTCAGGGACCCAGAAACCGGGACCCATCGTTCCCATCTGCCGAGCAGGGATCTACCACAAAGTGAGAAATAATAAAAAAGGGGGGGCATTTTGTCGTTTCTTCACGGACAATAAGAATGGGGCGTGGCGCGCCAAGCGGCAAAGACCCTTTGTCACTGAGTCCGTTAAGTCGTTACGGACGCACGTGTGAAGCCAAGGAGAAGAATAATACACACCAAACTCAAAGAGGCAGGTGTATATCGTTGTTTGGCTTTGTATCGTACCTCGGGTGAGGGAAATAGTTCTCCTGAAAGGTTGAAAAAAGTTTGGCTGGATTAAACTTCCAAACCATCGAATAATGGCGGAAGAATGGTCGACGAAGAACCTTAAACTGAGATGCTGGTTTTTTCAAATCAGGGAGGGAAACAAAAGCCTACATACCTGCACAAAGCCCCAAATAATTCACCAAGTACCCGTCACCCGGCTTGTGTTCCAGTCCGTATCAATTGTGACATGTAAGACCAGCCCAGTGCTCCATACTCCTAAAAACTAGGGACCAAATCTCTTACTTTAGCCTCTCGAAAAATAGAAACCAGTGGACTAGGCCCGTGAACCAAACATCGGCGTTTTCCTTTTCTTTTGCTGGAGGCTGGGACTGAACAGAACAGCAATTTGCGTGGGTTTTGGCTCGCGTCGAGGGTGGAGTGGCGGGACCAAAACGTTGGTTTAAATCCACCCCCTGAAACCATTTTACTGGCACGCCCTACAACTACGGTATTTGCCGGGTACCGGATTGTGGGGCCAATCAGAAACTCCAGTGCGTCTTGACCGTTGAAGTTTATCCTCTCATGGCGGTGCCCAGCAGTCTGGTTAGGGTCGGGATGGTTATGGGTTTCAACGCGACAGTAATGACCAACTTTCAGCCTTGGAATTATGTTATCTTATTCATGATATTTTTTACGCTGACGAGTCTTTTTTTCGGCTTCTCTCTCGCAGATTGAAAAAAAAGATTGAAAAAAATGACATCCGAAGACGTCACAAAAGATTCGATGAAGGGAAAAGAAACAACAGCCCAGCTTCTCACAAATGTAACGTTGCGTGTGTCACAGCTAATAAGATTATTGAAAGTTGCCCCTAGGTAAGCGCTCTGTCGTCATCGTACAGATGAACCCTTTTCTGTCACGGAAAGTGGAAAAATGACCAAATAAAACGGAAAAATGAAAAATGGTCTTTAGAATTTGTTACTACTTGTAACTAACGACAAAACAAATACATCGCGGAATACGTGCCTAAGTCCAGCGATACCAGCTTCCTATTTAGGCAGACCTCCCCGACTTTTATGATTCCCTTCGACCGCTCATTGATTTTCTCTGAGCTCTTACAAACAAAAGTCATCTCTCAGAGGGCGATGAAGAATTATGAGAAAAGAGAAAATAATTTGAAAAAGGACCTGGAGGGCGTGGTTTGATCCAAGAGAAATCGACGAGCGAACGCCGAGTCCGAATCAGCGCCGTGCGCACTGCACTGAATATATAATTATTTTGACTTTATGCTTAGTGACGTCCTCTTGCTGCAGTTCGGGGATGTTCCGTTCGAGCCTGCAAGCCGCCCTCTGGACTAGCAAGCGCTCTGACCCCTGTCCCATACCAAAAACAGCAACTTGGCCGGTGCCCAGCTGGACCAGTGCTGCATGAAGTTTGAGAAAGCCAACTGCCACGGCGTATCGAGCGATACCATGCGTATGTTTCCCAGCATCATAGACTCTTCGATGAGGACACTCCCTTCCCCCTGGTTTCAACAACAATGACATTATTGCTATCTTGTGTATCCCTACCATTGTGAGCCTATGGAAGGAGTCTACAGCATTGAGAGACCTTGAAACTGGGCAATCACTGTTGCCCAGTACTCTCAACATTTTAAACCTCCTTCAAGTCAGTCTCGCCGTTACGTGATACTTGTGCAGGGATCAAGCAAGCTCCCCTGTCTTGTCTCTCTTTCCCCGATCCTAGCTGCCAATGTCTCTATGTATTTCACTGTATAGTGAACGGCGTGGCCGGTGAACTTCTTTCGCAGCGCTTCAGCCTCCAAGAGATCAATGATGCCTTCTAGAAGGCCATTCAGCTAGACATGCATCATCTCATATGCACATGCCACATTGTCGTATTGCTACACTGAAAAGGAGACGTTCTAGACAATGGTTAGTTGAGATTGCCACGGAAGCGGTCTGCTGATTTCAAATCCCGGACTCTTGGTTAACGTTCAATGTACAGAGTATGCTTGGACTCGGATCGCAATGGAGACATCAAGTCTGAAGGGGAAAAAAGCTTTTCTTTCCAACTATTTGCCCCCATTTATGCATGATTATCCATCATTTCCTTCTAGAAGCCTACAACAATGGTTTCGAACCCCCTATTTTCTGTCAGTTGTCATCACGCAGCTTAGTTCAATGCCTTTTTTTTGCGTTTCCCTATTTTGTAATTCGACAGTTTGGGAACATTGAGCAGAAATGGAATCACGGAAGTTACATGTTTGTCCTGGTTGTGACAGGGGGCAACATCGTCAGCAGAGAAGCACGCAACATCCGAGTCACCCTGTCACCCAATAAGACGAGCCAATGATAATAATAATATTATTATTATTATCTCCTTGCCCCTCCTTCCTTCCTCTGAGAGCCCTGTCCAAAATATATTTGCATTGCAGCAAAATCTTTCTCAACTCCACATCTCATAACTGTATACAAAGTACTCAAAAATCGTTCTATATGAACAAAATCTGATAAACAGCCTGCAGATACGATTTTCTTTTCCTCCGTCGCGGACGGACGAAAAGGAAATCAAGCTTTGGCCAGGGGGGAGAGGGGTTCCACAACATCTGCCCATGCTTTTTCGCTCCGTGAAAAATGGCCCACACACACCACCCACCGGCTGCATGTCCACACGGCAAGGGCCCTCTTTTTTTCTTTTTTTAATTCTCCAAAAATTTAGGGCGCGTGGTGATTGCTCTGGTGAATCTTTAACTTGCAGGGGGGGGGGGGTGGAAAAGTTAACTTCATTACACTTTTGGCTGTTGCGCCTTTTTTTTTTTCAATCGAATTGCTGCTCTTTTTCACGATTCCAATCCAATGCTGCTGATTATTCGATCAAAATTGCCGCCGTCTTCTGAGGGAAACGAAAATATTTACGTGCGGGAGCATTGGGGGAAGCTCCCAGCGGGCAGAGTGACGTCAATTCGTTATTAAACTACTGGAGATTTTAGCCGGGCCCCTTCCGGTATTATTCTAGAAAATATGGAGCCATCCGTATTAAAGGGGGGGGGGGTTTCCAGGTGAACATCGGGGAGGAGGAAACTTTGATGAAACCCCCGCAGCTGAGTTCACCACGCGGAAATGGTTCCATATCGAAATCTCGGCGGGTTGAGTTCATCAACCTCGAAAAGTTGATTGCTTTCTTCAGGGACAGAGGGAGAGACTCACAGTGCAATTGCTTGGGAGCTGGATAGATCAGACCTTTGCATGTGGTGAAAGCTCATCGGGAAATTGAAAACAATCCGCTTGTCGTATGTATCGTATCTGCTGCTTTCTCTGTATACCACACCATCCTCGTCATAACAATACTCCGAAAGGAACTTGGAATCGTCAAACTCAGCCTGAAGCAGCATTGCTCCGAGATTTTAAACTTTCCCGCCCCCTGGACCACTAGTAGTTTCGCAGTGTTCCAACTTCCAAGGTCTTCAACATTTATTCCTCTCGGTAATCAAAACCGGCATTTTTCACACTTGGTCGCCCCCACGCTTTCCCTATTTTAGGTAATAAGTACAAGTTGATCCGTTCCGGTTTATTTGATACAGGAGCCGCAGCTGTGCCAATGCTGCGCGGGCGTGGAAACAGAAGAAGCTCTTTGGCCCCGACATCGTCCTCCCCCCCGCCGACGAACGGAGAGCAGTAATCAATGAATGGTAGGCTACGATGCTCTACTATTTGTGATATGTTTTTTAGCTGCTGCATATGTAGCTGATCCCTTGGCCCTACTTGGCTTTAGCTGACAGGACCAGATACAGATCAAGAGAGGCGTTTCCGCCCGTTATCGAAGGGGTATTTCTCCGAATATCAATGGCCATTATAAATATATCTAAGCTAGGGAAACGCAGCTAGGGAAGTGTATGTATGCAAAATGCAGACGCACTGTGAATCAAAGTTTCTAACCGACATTAGGCGGAGGAAGGACAAGGCTGCCCCTTGATATGTTCATGTATGAGCATTGGTTTGGCCTGCTGCACTGCACTGCTGCAGAGAGATGGCACAACGAATTTATTCTTCAAACCCTTGTGAGGAGAAGGAAATTTGCTCAATATCAATTCAACCACATTCTTGCCTGTCATTTATGATGAAGGGCCAACCTGGCAGTAGTAGGATTACACCATGAAACTTGAAAGTCAGCCGCGACGACTTCAGTTCTTCAGCTTAGACACAATCCCTTTTCAGCCTATATGTCCGTAAAATATATGATATGTCATTGTTTTCTTGCCTTGGATCCGCTTATTCGTCAAGCCACAATGTCATCAGCTTTTTTCCAGCTTTCTAGCGCAGTTCCTTTTTCTTACAAGGGGGCGCGGCGGTGTTTCGCTAATTAGGCGCTCCAGTATATCTCACCGCCAACTTTTTCTGCTCTGTTTCCAGAGTATTTTTGCTTGTGATTATTTTATTGCGTTTCTTCTCCCTTTTCCGTCCTCTGACGTTTCTTGTTTTTAATGATCCTGTTTTACAATCTCCCATTTCCCGCGTGATTACAGCGAGCTCCGGGAATATCTCCGCTTTCGTTGGGAAAAATCTACGTTCCCACCAAACCCCGTACCTGTCGGAGTACGGAGTATACCAATTGAGATCTTTGCTTTCGGGCGGACGGAGCAGAGACCGGGTCTTTCTCGGTAAAAGATGTTGAGTTTATGCTTCCTCAACAACGGAAGGCTCAGTTGACCTTCCTTTTTCAGTAATTAGTCGGCTATTCAAAAGGCTCTTCAGCTTCATTTGACGATCTATTTTCCAGGAGTCGTAGTTCAAAAATGAAAAAAACCCTCTCTTCGTGTTAGTTTCGGCGCAAGGTGGCTTATTAATTGCCGGGCAAGGAAGAGAAAAGAGAGATCGCATCATCTCCGTTCCTGGTCAAGCACGTTTATATTAGTTTCGTATGATAGTTACATGGGCTCCCATTGTCGGCCGTTAGAATATATGCTCCACCCCGGCATCTCATGGCTCCAGCAAGCCAACAGCGTACTACTGTACACAATGTGGTTAGAAGTACTCCGTAAAAGACCTCAGCGTCATTTATTTTTCGGCAAGTTCCAGAGTGGAGATGGAACCCGGACTATATAAGTGGACACTTGCTGGAGCACTTCTGGAGCCACCACCTTCCTATCTATCCAGGCAGCGGCAGGGGCAGGCTGGCAGGGCAGCCGCAGAAAATGGGTCCCCTGAAGGCTGAACTGTAGCTTAAAAACTGGAAACTCCATATGCTTAAAAACAACGACGCCCATTATCTGTCCCCTAGTAGTTCTCTAGTTTTGCCTATATGCATTCGCTGATCGGGTCTGATTGAACCAAATCACTTCGTCCTGACAATTTAGTTGGAAAGGAATTCTAATAATATACCTATTATTATTTCCCCACATACTTACAAATCCTATCCAAGTGCACACACATGTGCACACACAGAGAGAGAGACAGTCCGTGGTTTTAATTTCCCTCGAAGCTCGCCATTTCCATTTATTTCCCGCCGTATCCCTACATATATTAAACCCCCATCCCCTCCCCCGTCTTGGCTCTCTATACGCGAGAAACCCGTTTGGCATTGGCAAATCCTTCGACCGGGAATAAACAAGCCGCTCCTGACAGCCTACAGGGGCCCGGCCCCAAGAATGGAGTTAGGGCCGGCAATAAATAATTCCCTTGTTAATGGCTATCGCGATCAAGAAATGCATAATAAAAAAATAATGCCTTCTTGAAACCCTCGAACCATAGGCTCAGATTTGGTCTCAGGCAAATCGCGATTTTTATACCCGCTGCAGAGAAAATGAACAAGCATTGGATTCACCGGACACGAAAACCCGGATGCCCCGGTACGGAGATCCGACAAACCACCCCCGTCGGCGATTCATACTGGCAAACGCTCCGAAACCGCTTTTTCATTATTCTGATCAAATTATGCTCCTGCTTCAGTCGCCACCTACCGGTTTTCATTGCTGTGAAAGAGGAGAACTTGAAACTTGACTGGCTCTCCCCCCACCCCTCGCCATGTATAGGTTGCAGCTTGCAAAGCCCGCAGAGCTCGAATGACATCGGGTTAGCATGACCCGAAACCCTCGAGAAGTGGTCTGCTTTTGATGAGCAGGACTGGACAAGCATATCCTCCCTATGATATGGTTGAGAGACCAAGAGAGATAGAAAAAAGCTAGTGCATATAGATATGCATGACTACCCACACAACATGGGGTGTTTGAAACAACCCATATATTACTGGGCAAGGTAGATGTCAGCATGCATTACGCAGATAGCTGTGTATGTATATTAACAACATGAGAACAAAAAATCAATCTGACAGGAGAATTCTCCCCAAACTTCCAGCTAATCTCTCCTCGCTTCAGAAACGATCTTGATGATCAGCCTTGCTTTCTTTTTTTCTTTTCTCTTGTTTGTTGCTCTTCAGGGATATATAATAAATACATGCATGCAATGCAGGCAAAAAGTGAAGGGATCAAGGATCTTGCACTTATCAGATCTTTTTTTTTTTTTATTCCCAGACACCCTATTTCGTTATTCTTGATTTCCTTATTAAATAGAAGGTCCTGGCGCTGGCGGATGAGGGTTCCGCGATGCAGGCGCGCATATGTACATGTACATATGTTGCGCATGACGAATCCTTGTACACGCGCTATAAGAATTGGGCTTTGCTGTATATGGATAGCGGGAATGCGGATGCATGAGGATATGCAGCTTGCCGCCATGTTTTCTTTTTTTTTTTTCAAGCCTGTGTGGACAGGGGGGAAAGAGGAAGAGAAAATAGATTAGATGACATGTCCATTGTCCAAATATTCTTTTTTTTTCCCCTCTGAAAACACAGGACAGTTGAGAAATATATTCTGTCCTTCTCCATGCCTTGTTTATTTCTTGACTTGCATTTTCAGATGTGGCCACCTTTTCTTTTTACACACAACAGGGGAGGGATTTTTTGGGGAGTTTTGGTGCTATGTGATCCATCTTCTTGTTTCTTAATCTCAAGGCTCTCTTTTCTCTCTGTATTTATGATGCATTGGAAACGCCCGCAACCTATGGTGTGCGCCTTGGTACTCACTGAATAGCAGAAGCGCCCACCTGTATAACTAGTTGGACAGTGCGAAAATGAAAGGAAAGGAAAGAGATACTCTGGAATTCAATTGAACATCAGCTTTTCCCTTTTTTTTGGTCCTCTTGGGAAAATATGCTACATTACCCACCGTCAGAGTGGCAATGTCAAAGCACACAGGCAGAAAGGGAGGAAGAGCTGTTTCAAATCTACGATCATGATTACGATCATAGTATGATAATGCCATACATAAAGATCATTGGATCAAGGGGGATGGGTGTACATACAAACATTTCCCACCTCTTGACTGCTAACATTTCCCTCCCTCCTTACATGCTTTTGTCATTGACGTGGCCTAGCAGCCTATGAGCTCTCCTAGACTGTGTTCGAGTCCGAGTTCGAGTCGAGGTCGAGTTGTCAAATATCTCCACTCGAACTCGACTCGAACGCAGTCTAGAGCCTCTGGATCTAGAGGTCTGTGGTCTGGAATCTCTTCATTTGCAAGCCACACGCGCAGTTCTATTTTATTTTTTGTTGAGCTGTCAGGGACTTTTCTACCGGTGATCATTCAATGGGATTTATTGGATGTGAGGAGCTTGATGTCTTTCTAATAGCTAGCAGGATTGGAACGGGATACAATAGGGAGGGGGTTGATACTGATATGTTAGTGGTGGGCCATCTTGTATGGAAAATGTGCAGATGCAGCATGTAACTTTTTAGCAAGGAAGCAAGCTGTTGAAACTCTGACTGTAGCTTTATTGATAAGATGAGCATGCATACATGGAGGTTGGATTTGTCTTGATAGTGAGAAAGTATACCACTAGATATATAAAAACAACCTTTGAGACCTGGATAGTACAACTCTTTTCTACTCGGTAGTGTGTCGATCAATAAAGTAAGCAGTGCAGTATGGCAATAGCATGGCCTTTTTATTTATTTCTTAATGCTTGGTATAGGGCCTAGATACCTACCTAGGTAGGTATATATAAGTTATATCATATGCTATCAAACCTCCTGAGACCTGGTACCTAATGGCCGGACATAACACCTGACTTACAAACATCCTATATTAAAACCAAAACAATAGAGACAGATATTCAATTAAAATGACATATTGCAGTATCCAAAATCTAATCTGTATATAAACCTCACAAAGGCCCGCCCATTCTCCAAGAGATAAATACGAAAACCTTCGAAAATACAGCGCCTAAGTAAGAAAAACATAGACATGTCCCACCCACCCAACCAACCGATCACAATACACGCCTGGAGCTAAAATACATTCACATGCAATTTCTCTTTCTTTTTTATATATGAAATGGCTCGATGAGAGGAGAGAGGATGGAGATAGGATAACAAAATCAAAAAGGTAGAAAATAAATATCTGAAAAACAAAAGGGAAGAAGAAAATTTGTCTTATTTGGGCTTTGATATGCAAAAACAATATTTTGGTTTTATATCACTTTGCTGCAAGGTTTTTTGTTTTGAAATGAAAAAGTTCCATTTGGCTCATGTGGTTCCTTGCGGACCTGCTCCGAAATGTATGATAGGGATTTTCTGGGGGGGGGGGGGGGGTTATATTTCGCCATACGTCGTAAGGTTTAGGTAAAGGGATCCGGCTCCGGATTTCTTTATGTTGGTTGAGTTCAACACGCCTTCTCCATGCGTGTTGATATCTGAAGGACATGGTCGTAAGTGTCCCCTTCCTCCTCTTCGAGACAGGCACACACATCTATTCCCTGCTCGACACCTGCTCCTTCCTCCTTCCCCAATCACACCTCGTCGTTAAAGACTCAGCTGGTCCACGCTTCCAACCCGGCCTCTCCCATCAAGTCCCCGTCCTCCCTTCGTCACCAATCCCAACGGATAAAACCGCTCCTCGCCAGCCGCAGTCCGGCCTCCTATATACCATTTCTCGGGCCCTAATGCGTCCCGGAACCCCCCGCTACCACTGCTACTATCACTTCCGCGTCTGTGCCTGTCATGCGATGAGGATTGAGGTATGGGTAACGGTGTAGCGGGCATAGGTGGGGAAGCGGGTGAACTCACGCTCCCGCTGGGGCGATTATGCGAATGTGCTCTGGGCGATGGCGTTGAGGAGTGGTGATGGAACTGGTTCGCTGCGCATGTGGCCGTTGCGGCTGCTTGGACAGCCGCCGCTGTCGTGGACTGTGGAGGGCTTGTGGAAGTTGTGGCGTTGGCGGAGACGTTTCCAGACGCCGAGGAGGATGTGTTTGGTGATGTTGTTGCTTTGGTCGTTATCGTGCGTGACGCGGATGAGGAGGAGGTTGGGTTTGTGGTGGCGTTGACGTGAGATTGAGCAAGGGATGTGGAAGGGCCAGGTGATGGAGGTTTGGCTACCTTGTATGCGGATTGAGCGCGGAAGGCCGCGAGGAAGTTCGCGAGGAATGGCCTGTTGGTCGACATGATGGTGGTATTAAAAGGAAAGCTTGCGATTAATTCGAGACGGGGGGGAACCCTTTTCAAGAGCAATCTTTTCCCCAGAGAAGGTTGTCGAGGAGCAATTCAACTGATCAAGAGCAGTGCAGTAAAACAGCAGAGCCTTATCAGCTATCCTATTATTCTTCCCTTCGATGTAGATGCGATGCACTGATGTTACATCATCTGTCCAAACGCAGGGTTGTGCAAGGTCCCCAAATCTCCGCAGAGTAGCGCCTCCCTCGGGATATTGGCGGGTGGGGAAAAAACAGTCACCCAAGCTTTGCCCGCGCCTCTTCACTCAGAACAGCCGTATTATTAATTATGTGGAGACTATAGCGATGGCAGATGCGTATATAGTTCTCCGTAAACGGCCAGGGTGGATCTGCGATGCTGGGGAATCCGCGGTGGAAAAGTGTCTTCCTTCTCAACAAAGAAAAAGAATTTTCCGACAGACAGCTGGGGAGGATATGCGAGAATGCAACAAGCGGCTGGGGATTGTCGAGACGATTCTTCTTTCGGGGATAAATATAGCTGGCGGGGTTTATGTGTATGCGGGGAGAGGGCAGAACAGAACCCGAGGAGAAATCCAAGGCAGAGAGACAGACAGAGAGAGAGAGCGAGAGAGAGATGCACCGCAACAGGCCGATGATGTAAAGGCGACGATGGGAAAAGTCGGAGCGAGCCTGGGCCACGCTCTAGTCTAGTATAGGACTAGCTTCTCGGGCTTTGCCGGGTGGGGCCGATGTTAATCCGGGGATGACTAATTGTTAATGCAACGACAGCGTTTGGTTGATATCTGATGAGTGAGATGCATCCCCTTCTGTGCGGTGAGGATGGAGGGGGTAAAACAACAGCTGAAATGGAAATCATAATGGGATCATAGGCACTATGCTGAAATATCTACTGTCTATGTTACGGCCAGTTTGTTTGTTCAGATCAAACCAGCTTCCTGCTATGTATATTTGCGAGTCATATCACAACAAAGCCCTGCATCTTGAGTGTACAAAGGACAGACAACCGCTGCGGGGGGTTGGGAATACGAGAGCAAGTATTGAGACTAGCTTGCTCCGAACTACCCGCTGAAGTATCATCAGTCAGTATACATATGAAGCCTGATATAGCACGAGAATTGCTATTCCTGCGGCCCAGATGTCCTGCCTTCCTTCATTCCACAGTCTCCAACCTACCAGCAACGAGCTCAACGAGCCTCAGAGCATCTATATATCCTAGCTACTACATATATATAGCAGAATCACTGCATAGCGTGGAAATTGTAAATGATCAAGGATTTGTCTATACCGTCCTTGTTTCAATATAAGCCACTGCAGACTCCAGAATCTCTGGAATGAATAATACCATTTTGTTATTACCAACACAACTAGCCAATTATTAACTTGTTAGAGAATTGTCCCACACGGTACAGGTGATTGTCGATTAATATAATATGACATGTCCTATTAACTTATCTCGCCTGACAAAAGCCCATGGATATGGCTTAAAAGAGAAGCCTCCGAAGTATATAATCCGGTGCAAGGCTGGATGCTTATACACTTTTATCCTGCGATCTAATCAGTGATGAAACATCCCCCATCGTTTCGTTTGTCGTTCCGATAGGGTTGTTCCAGATTCCGGGTCTGTAACAGAGACCAGTTCTATTTTTCTCGTGGTTATTGATTTGGGGGTCCTCCTGATCTTCTACCCCTTGCGTAGCGCCCTGACTAGGATCTGAAGCAGGTTCGCTATTCCCACTCGCCTATGACCCTACGGAGTTTGCCTGCGTGTATGATTCTGGGGTAGGAGCCAATCTCGGGCCGGATTTTACGTTCGTAAAACACCGGAGGATTCTGGTCACCGCCTTGCCAATACTAACCAGCATCACCTGAGGGTTGGTGATATCTCTAGAGATTATCCATCTCCGTAGGTTGTATCTTCGGTATTCGAGTGGTCGGGGGTCTCGTGGCTCATCCTCCTCCATCGGCTCACCGGATGCGGAGGTTAATTCCGGGGGGTGGGGCATCAGGTCCGGTGCTACCGAGTACCTCAATGCCACCCACGCCCGGGTTGGATGGGTAGCGCATTCAATTACAATCTGCAATATCGCAACCAGTAGCCAGATGGGCGCCAAAAGAGGTGCAAGGACAAAGTAAACTAGCTGAGGTGCGATCCGAAGTCGACGCGTCTGGACGGTAATGATGAGTTCACTAACACACATGGTTGGCTGCGTCAATATCCAACATATCGCACGCATGAGCAGCATCCACCCGCTGTCCGGCTCTTTGCTGAAGGCCAAACGTAGACGCTCAGCCCTCCAGTCAACCTCCCAGATAACGAGGCCTTGCCTCATCTGATCCTCGAGACTGGTCACTAGCCTCTTCAATAGAGGTCGTACTTCTGCGTTCAGAAGGTTGAGATTGGCTACAAAGAGGACGGTAATGGCCACAGCGACTATGGTGGTGGGAACCATTAAGGCGAGGATTGAACCGCTTCTGCCCTTATTAGTTATCTTATGATGAGGGAAAAACATATTTATGTCGAAGTGTACTTACGGTGCAGCATCCATGCTGAAGAGACTCTATACACATGTCAGTTAACTGCGCACCGCTAGAAAGGATGTTGCACCTACAGATGAAAATGACATAGGAAGGAAGATAATGGTAATATAGGTGAGTAGCTTCACATTCTCGGAGGTCAGAGTGCTTCGTTTCGTCTCCGCTAACTGCAAGTCTGCCTGAGCCTGAACAAGACCATGTTAGCAAGCATTATTAATGACCAAGGATTCTGGGGACCCACGAGTCCTGAGTGGAATGTAAAAGTTGCAGCTAAGCCATCAATCTTCTTCCGCTGCATTTTGATGCGCTCGACGTTCCTTTGCGCTCTACTGTAATGATAGAAAAGCTTATCTCGACACTCTAGCTCATCCTTCATCGACCACCGCGGTTGAAATGGTCGTCGTTCTTGGCACTTTTCCCAATCAGTGAGTGTCTCGATGATGGCGTCGTAATTATTTTCCAGCTTCTCTAGCAGCTGTAACATTTGGCGAAACGCCGTGGCTCGGTCATATCGCATTTCAGACTCGCTATAAGACGGAATTATAGTGATTCTACCGTTGGTCTTTGCTCTCTAATGTTTGTTCTATCTTGGCGAACATTCTTTGACCACTGTCGTAGATCTCGTTGGTCATCTTCTCAAAGAGATAAAACTCAAGCACCTTTCTTTGATCCTGTCTATCATCAACGTCCAGCCAAGGTCGAGGATCCTCCTTATTCTTGATGTCCCAGGCTTCTGACCTGTACGGAAGCCGCGACAGCAAATGGCAGGTCCAATATCGATCATCTAGATTGCCAACAAAGCGGTAACCAAGAGACACCGGGACAATCCTGCGCGAAGGACCCACGCGATAAGGTGAAGGAAAACGACGACTCCGGTAGTTCCTTGAACCCGTGCCTTGTTATGCTTAACAGACCCGGAGGTACAACTTGGAACCACTGCAAATGTAGCTCAGATTCCCAGATATTCGCAGTAGGATGCACCCATTCCTGGTACATATTGGATCCAAGCCCATACCGGCAGAAAAACATGGCGAGGTGCTCCACTTCTCTCTTTGGCACAGCCATGCAAAGCATAATAGCTACAGCCGAGGAGAAAGCATCAAGGTAGAACAATCTCTTTTCGGCAGCCTCAAAAGTCCTCTTCTGCCGTAGCTTTTCTCTTAGGTTATCACTCGTGTACCAATTGTGATCAATCTTCTGTGCGATGTTTCCCACGGCTACGTCTTCAATGAGCACTTCCTGGCCATCGTCGCTGGCCGATTCCCAAAAGTTGTAGGGCAACCACAGGTCGCCGAGGATCTGCTGGCCGAATTCTAGATTAAAATCGGGCACTTCTTGATTGAAGATATCCGGATAGCGACTAAGCCAGTCTCGGGAAACGTTTGGACCATCTATGATATTTTCCCTATCGATTGGCGAATGTCGCAATTTAATTTTCTTCTTAGTTAGAGCAACTTGTTGAAATTTCCTATTTCTCGTTTTTTGCTTCGAGTTGGAGGGTACTGTTTGTGGAAGGCGAAGTCTGGCAACACAATTAGCACATAATGCCCAGTGATATTGAGTCAAGGGCGTGTTACTCGTTCAGACTGCAGTGTGGGAATACGTGCTCCAGAAGGATAGTTGGCACCTGGAACGTAGCAATTGAGTTTGCAACTTGAGCTGGAGTGTGACTATTATGTGAACCAGTGCTTATTTCATAGATAGCACCGGATTCCTGGATGGCGACATTGAACCGTTGTTCAAAGAGCCCGAGGTCGTTCTCAATCTCCTGAAGTTTCAAGTCTAATTCTAGAGCTGCGGAGGTTTGGTTCTTGTCTTCTTGTGCTAACATTCTGACGGTCTCGCCTAGCTCGTACTCGCCTTTGGTATTGCTTTGGCGTATTTGTGGTGTAGTGGCGCAGTTCTCTGTACCCTCCTTTTTAAGATTCCTTGCGGTTTGGGCGATCTGGGCCATTAGTTTCTGCCGATCTGCCCCTAGTTGCTGTTTAATGTAATTGCGAGCCATGTAGGATAGGGCATAATGCTGGATTCTGTTTCCCAGGTCTGCGGTGTCCTGGTTTGCGAGATTTTTCACAGTTTCTTCCCAGATATGTTAGTTGCTGTCGGCTGCGAAAAAATCCGTGGCTGCAGCGTCAAACACAAAAGAACCGTTGGCATATGGGAAGGACCGAGTACTGTCATCTGCGGCTCTGCTGAAAACAATTTGTCTCGCGGATGCGTTCCTAGCCTGAGTGGATGAGGATTGGTCCCTTGACTGCTTGGTATATATATAATGCTGCTCTGTGCTTTTTATGTCGGACATATTAATGGCGAATGCCTCCAGGGTCAGCTTTCTTATTATATCACTATTAAGTTTCGATAACTTTTCATTCAAAATTTGGAGGGAGCGTGTGTCAAGAGTGTCAAGAAGACCCTTGGAATTCAAGATCTCATTGACACCCCGGATTGAAAGCCATAATATAAGGAGTTCTGACAATTTGTACTTGGGCACCTCTAGAGTATATCCATCACGGTATTCAAGCCCTTGGAATTTTACTTCCACGGCTGTAATATGGTCGAACCACAATTTGGACATGTGTCGAGAATGTTGTAGCGACTCGGCCCACTGCGCGGTGCGGCTCTTCAGAAGGTGACTGACGATATTGATCTCGTCCGGAAACACTTTTAGGAATTCGTATAACTTGAGATGATGGAGGCATCCCGTAGTGAACGACTTGCTGTTCGATTCTGTTGAACCACTTGGCCAGTATGACTTGGCCCAAGAGCCATCGTCGGCGGCGTTGCACTGGAATACCCTGATTAAATGCCGAACGCAAGTTTGGCGAATGAGCGCCAGATATTGCAAGGCTATAGGTGGCGGGAAGACGAGGTTCTCGTGCGAGAGAAGAATATGCATCATCAGTAAGAACCGGAACGCAAAACTACAAGTGTTAGTTGGCGAGCTGTTTAGTAGATAGCTGAACTTGCAAACTGGCGTAAGATGACACGCGAGGCAGAACTGCATCTCCGTCCAGAAAAGCGATCGTGAACCCGTAATATGCATCAGGAATAGGAATAGCACACACAGACAAGATATGTTCCAGGTGACGGCGGAAGAGAAAAATCATATAGGGGTTTCTCTGGGGTGCTGGTTTGTACTCGTGGCCCAAGCGTTTTTTCCCCTGCCTGACAGCTAAATCCACCTTTTTGACTTCGGGCATGATCAATTCTTCCTCCTCACGAGTTTGTTCCAGATTTACAACCTGGTTCCAAGTTTTGAGCAAGGCCCACTCATTGAACAATGAGCTGGATAGAGCGTTATAAAGAGACTGATCCGGCTGCCCCAAAAGATCGTCTAGTATGCCATCCTTGAAAATGGCAAACCTGTATACAACGGTGAATTCAATCGGCTGCTCGTGATATGGATATTCCCTTAAGGCGCCGTTATCGCCCTCGAGTTCCGAGAAGGGAAAGGGTTCGCCATCGCGGAAGATAGCACACCTCAATTCAGCTCCTACCTCGTCGTTTCGCCAGATCTTCTCGTTTGCAGTTCTAGGCTCCACAATAAACGTGGAGTGACCGGGCCCTTTCGCCGTAGAATTACCATCGTCATCATTTATGGGCTCATCAGCCTCCTTGTCCTGGAGAATACGCAATCGTAAATTATCGTCAAACTTGACTAGAACGCCCTCAGAAGACCTGCACCCTTCCAATCGATGTTTTTGGACGACCAGGCCATTAGTCATGTAACAATCTACCGACATGTTCAGGACAGAATCGTTTGAGATGCGTGGCCATCGATTGTAAATCCATTCGACCGGGAGTATTCATAGGGAACCTCTTCCACGTAGAGGCCGAAACCGCCAAACCGTTCTCGAGGATCTACCACCCTGCTCAACACCGATGCCGTCTGCGTGGTTAGACTCAGCACAGACCATCCTGCCCTTCTCCAGAGAATAGCCGCTGATCCGCCATAGGCCACGTCCGGAAGCCGTGTGCGCCACTATCCCGGCTTCGCCAAAACTGAGGGATCCGTCGAGTACAAAATAATGCTCAATTTGGGTGATTTCATCAGGTTCGGGAACAAACTCCTTGGGTCTAGGCTGCTGGAAATGTTCAGGGTTGCTCATTTTGAGGTAGGTACTGCAAACGAAGTGATTAGCATCACAGTGTTTCTGGAAGTTATCGAGGTGGGTTTCAGCATAAGTATTCTCATGGAAGGAAGAATGGTATAAGGGCAGCCTTGTGTAGAACGACTCGGGACTCATACCTTGCGCCTATAGACTATGCTTATTCACGTATCTATATGTTCGCGGTTTTTTCCTGCTCTCTGAGACTTTGTAAGCCTAAACCTGAAGGATATGAGGTAGCTTCTCGTCCTTATGTACACGCAACATCGTTACCCTGCATCGCGTAGGGTCAGAGCGATGTTTTATATAGAGAAACTACTCATGGGTATGGAAAGAGAAGGCTCTACAATGCCAGGCTCTCAAGACTGACCAATCACATAGAGAATTGTCTCGTTGGCTTCCGCCTAAGCACAGGATACATCGTACCCGCCCCCTCGATTGGGCGAAGGAAAAGATACAGCAGGACTAGCTATAGAGAGCATGGTCTAGAGAAGGCGAGGGTTCCCGTGCATCTCCCTTCTAGGTTGCGTCCCGGGCCAAGCCAAGGTTGCAAACCATGGTGCTGAGGTGCTGAGTGAGAAGGTTGATGCATACTGGTTCCTGACATAATAATTAGCGACGAGGTTGAGCGGGTGACCAGCGAGCAAATAATACCTGGGGGAGCAGCCAGCCAATTGACATCATCCTTATGCGGGAGCGGGCTGTTGGAACAAGGATTCAGTCTGTGCTGCGCCGTTTTAACAGTAGTTAATTGTGCCGCTGCGCTGCTATCCAACACATAGTGGCGTATTTGTCTGCATATCTACGGGATAGGTTTGATTCCTGTGGGCATTAATCCTGGCTCGCTCAGTGAGAGAGTGCAGTGGTGTTGGTAAGGAAATAGCATGGTCAGTCGTCATGTTAGAGAGAGTATCCCTGGGCTACAGCCTCCCGCTGTTAGCTTCACTCAAGTTGCGAATCGTAGCTGCCATGGATCTTTTGTTAATCATTAGCCAGTACTCGGCCGTAAGCTGATAAAAATAGTTGGATGTCAGAGGAATTTGGGGCATGAAGGAGAGAGAAAAAGAAAGGAGGAGGAGGAGGATGGAGGATCTATCGGTGAAATGTTCTGCCGGGCTCCACCCTCTCTTGTGGGCAGCTTCCTCAGAATTTCCTCTCGTGACTTGAATCTGTATATCGTGAGGCATTGCGACGGCGATGGTGATGTCCTTGAATTGATTCATATTCTTTCAGGTATGTCTGTGTCTGACTTTCATCAAGTGTTAGCTAGCTACTCATTACCCCGACCTCCACCAATGGACTGTCCCCATCCCAGTTTTTACTCCAGACTCAACCCTGCTCTACAGACAGAATTGTTAGCTGTTAACACAGTCAATTGCGCCTCGGTCTATACAGCTGTTTTTCCTTAAGATCACCAGCAGCAATTATTGTGCAAATCAAGCTGTGTTAAATGCTATTCTTTCATCCTGATACCGGCTCGGCTGTCGATCGCAAGAGCCCAGCTATGGGATGACGTCACGTGAATCGGTTGCTAATTATTCTTTTGATTAGGATATAGCGAGCTTTGGATAAGAAATTTTATAGACTGCCCATCAATAAGGCCCATCGGCTGCTAAGATTTCAACATGGCTTTGGGCTCCAATGGCTGCGTTCCGAGGTTACTGTTCCGCCAGCGCGGCTCAATCCCATATGCAGGAACGTTTCGGCAACCCAAGGCGCGCTTTGTAGGTCGAAGATACAATTCGACAGGGGGAGCTTCAGTGGAAAGTGTGGCCGCTGCTAGCGCAACCAAGCCGCCTAGCCGTCGATTACGGAAAGTCTTAATTGGCACGTCTGTGGTGTTAGTGTTCGGGACTGGCTATCTCTATGCCACGGACACGCGCGCCAGTGCGCATCGTTGGATTATCCCACCATTGGTGAGATGGCTGTATCCTGATGCGGAAGACGCACACCATGCCGGAGTAGATGCGCTGAAGCTTTCATATCGTTTTGGTTTTCACCCACGTGAAAGAGGGAATCCGGACGGGACTGGAGATTTGGTTACGCAGGTATTATCGTGTTGATACCTTCTGCGAACGCAGGATATACTAATCGTAGTCTAGGTATTTGGATACACGCTTACAAACCCTATTGGTATCTCCGGTGGCCTCGACAAGGATGCCGATATCCCATCTCCACTATTCGAGCTGGGACCGGCCATCGTTGAGGTTGGCGGCACTACACCTCTGCCACAGGAGGGAAATCCCAGACCTCGAGTGTTCCGGCTACCATCCCAGGAGGCCTTGATCAACCGCTACGGCCTCAACTCCAAGGGGGCAGACTATATGGCAGCAGTCCTCAAACAGCGTGTGCGCGACTTTGCTTATTCCGAGGGATATGGCGCCAGCGAGACAGCTGAGCGACGGGTGCTTGATGGTGAAGCTGGCGTTCCACCTGGGAGTCTTCTCGAGGGTAAACTTCTCGCGGTCCAAGTCGCTAAGAACAAAGCCACCCCGGACAATGATATCGAAGCCGTCAAGGACGACTATGTGAAGTGTGTCGATAAACTGGGCAAATACGCAGATATCCTCGTCGTGAACGTCTCTAGCCCAAATACCGTTGGTCTGAGACAGTTCCAGCAGGCTGAACCCCTGACTATTATCCTCAAGGGCGTCGTCGACTCTGCCCATCGCACTGACAGGAAAACGAAACCAAAGGTCATGGTCAAAGTCAGCCCTGACGAAGACTCGGACGCGGATATCAGCGGAATCTGTGATGCCGTCTGGGCCTCCGGTGTCGATGGCGTTATTGTTGGCAATACCACGAAGAAGCGACTGGACCCCTTGCCCCAGGGATATGCCCTACCAGCCCGTGAGCAGGCTACTTTGAAAGAAACTGGAGGCTTGTCTGGACCTCAACTATTCGACAACACCATTTTCCTTGTGGCGAAATACCGCACCCATCTCGACGAACGGCTCCAGCCCAAAGCAGCGGAGACAACTCCTGATGAAGCGGGAACACCAATTGAGCCCGCTGACGCCGGAGTTACGCCTGCCTTGCCGTCTGGGGAAGCGAAACCTGCCCCTACTCCCAAAGTTATATTTGCATCTGGCGGAATTTCTACCGGGAAGCAGGCACAACAGGCTCTAGACGCCGGTGCCAGCGTGGCCATGCTATATACTGGAATGATCTGGGGTGGCGCTGGCACAGTCACTCGGATCAAGGAGGAGATGCGCGATATCAGGTCGGGAAAGCAGTGATCTGTTGCTCCTGGTTGGCTCGTCGTACATAGTTCCGAGGTGATTCCATGTAAATTATCAATAAAGAAGGGAAACACAAAAAGATCAATAGACACTAAAATTCAATTTAAGCACGCTGAAGCCTTTATGCAGTTTTATTCTCTCTATACACATGTCCCCAATTTCCGCATCTTGTTAAACACACCTCTCCCATTCCGTCTATTTTAAGGATATCATAAAAAGCCATCAAGAACAACAAATAATAAAGAGAGTGAAAATAAAAGGAAAGAGACCACACCCTCCTATTTCCGCGCAAACTTCTCCTCATACTCGCAAATCGTCTTAACCTTCTCCGCGCTCGCACTAGTCGTATCAAACCTATACGTCACCCACTCTGCCGCCAGTCTCTTCGCCAACTCGATGCCCACAACACGCTGTCCCATACACAGCACCTGAGCATCATTACTCAGCACACTTCTCTCGACGCTGAACGGATCATGCGCTGTCACCGCCCTTATGCCAGGAACCTTATTCGCCGCAATCGCCACCCCCAGCCCTGTACCGCAGATCAGCAGCGCGCGATCGGCTTTCCCGTCTTTGATAAGCTGTGCGGCTTGCACGGCGACGTGCGGATAGGCGGTTTTATCCGTTGATGAGGGCACGCCGACGTCGATTATGGTGGAGACTAAGGGGTTCGAGGAGAGATGTGTTTTTAGGGCTTCTTTGTAGGAGTGGCCGGCGTCGTCACAAGCCATGGCGATGCGGAGAGGGGGGAGGGACGCCATTTTCTTTTGTTTTTTTTCGAGGGGTATTGGTTGTTTCTCGTTTTGTGGCTTAGGAAGTGATGCGTTTGGAGTGGAGGGAGGGATTAATTGAATGATTTTGGATAGATGATGGTGAAAAATCGCGGGGTAGATTATATGTTCTACTGAAGGAGGAAGAAGAAGAGTTAAAAAAGGAGGAATGGTATTATACTAGTAGATTATTAACTACTTGTTCTTATATCCTGATTCTAGCTAGGCAATGGAGCAAACTAGCCATCAGGGTCCCGGATATATCTCCACGGGATGGTGTCTTGACTCCTGATCACGGCTTGTTTTTGCTATTTTGCCATCTCGGACGATATCCCGGTGACTAGGGGGGCGTATTGGCGGCGGGCGGGATGTAGATGCTACGGTTTGAATACGACGGGATCTTTTTCAATTTCTTTTCTTTCCCCGCTGAATGGTAGATAAAAGACACGCCCGCTCTGATTACACTGCTTGATTTAGTATTGAAGCAGCCTTAAATCTCGTAGGAGCTTATACATACTATGTCTCCTTGCCGTATGCGAATTTGTTTCCTGAGCTTTGTTGTCAACACCATCACCAAGTAAATGTACTCTCCTGTATGATGTCAGCCTAGACCGAGTCCCTTTCCCCACATTCCAAACTCGATGAAGTCTGGTAGGAATACGGAGGCATACCTCGCCTCAGGCTCTCTTCAGGGAAGCGGGTCCCTGAAATGTTTTGAATTGCACGGCGTTATTTTTACATCCCTTTGTCGAGAGATACGAGGTCGATGATATCCCGCTGCTGACGAGACTGAAATATTGAAGGCTTCACCACACGTATATCTTACTACGATGATTTTTCTTCCCATTCGAAGACATTCACGATAGAAGCACGAAAGCAAGCCAGACCGCCGAACGAACCAATATACCCAGCTGCCTCCGGATCCTCCTAATCCAGTAATCCGCTCCCGTATCCTTTGTAACATACCGTATTCTCAACCCCGCTGTCTTATCGATAAGGAAACCGAAAAAAGTACCCCGCCTATCACGTGGATGGGGATAGAGTCGGCGATTGGCGCGAGACACATTCAACACGACACTACGGGTGAACCGCCGGAGTGGCTGCATCTGGCTATTCCGGCGATTTCCTTCCAAGTGTTTGGTTGACGGATACAGCTAGACAGGTTGAATTCCTTTTTTGCTTTCTTTTTCAATTGAAGAAGCCTGTTTGTAGCTTCAATTGATGCCTCTGCTACAGTACATACATTTCTCTCTAAATATTGATTGATTCAAGTTCGCGTTTGAGCTGGATAATTTCTCACGAGGCAATTTGCGCTGGAAGCAAATATTCAGAACGAACAATGAAAACTTGCGGCAAACGTTAAAAAAGGAAAATACATTTCTTTGACACTCCTCAAAAAGACGCATAAGAGAAACCAAGTAGGTAGGCAAGGGGGAATACAAATTCCAAATAAAATCAATGTCATCGCAAGACCCAATCACTCAAACGGCAGAGCTCAAAGCTGCTCCAAGCACGATGCCTCCTCAATACCCCGTCCTCCCCAAAACCCTCCTCCTCATCTCTCTAAAAATGTACTTCACCCCTTCCCGCACCCTCTCCTACCTACGCGCCCTCCTCGATCCGCAAAACGACATCATCCGCCCGCAAAATCGCGAAAAATTACTCCTCGCCCTAATCCCCGATTTCCTCACAATATACCCATGCGCGGAGATAATACGGGAATTCACGGCGACGACGACCGGGAACAACGATGATGAAAAACTCCCCGTGCCCTTCCTCCTCGGCGCACAGGATTGTTTCTGGGAACCACTGGGCGCGTATACAGGCGAAGTATCCCCGCTCTCACTGCACAGCATGGGAGTCTCCATAGTCGAGCTAGGCCACGCCGAACGCCGAGCCATCTTCCACGAAAACGACAACAACGTCGCGCGCAAAGCCGCCGCCGCCAGCACTCAGGGTATGATCCCTCTCGTGTGCGTTGGCGAAGTCGCTGTCCCCGGATCGGTATTTGCAGATGCTGTCGATGCCGCGGTGAAGGAGTGTGGAGTGCAGGTTGAAGCTGTGCTAAGCGCGATTCCGGCGACAGCGCCTGTCATCTTTGCGTATGAGCCTGTGTGGGCGATTGGGAAGCCGAAACCGGCAGGTGTAGAGCATGTGGCGGCTGTGGTGCGTGGGATTCGAGGGGTTGTGGAGAGGGTTAGTGGTGGGGAGAGGGTGGGGGAGGTTAGAGTGCTTTATGGCGGGAGTGCGGGGCCAGGTCTTTGGGGAGAAGGGGGACTGGGGAAGGCGGTCGATGGGATGTTTTTGGGGAGGTTTGCGCATGAGGTGGAGGGTGTGAGGAAGGTGGTTAGGGAGGTGGAGGAGAGTCTGGAATAGGATGTAAATGCTGGCTTGTGCGATGTGGTTGGGTTTGTCTCTAGCCCTTTGGTAACCGTTCCGATCGGTATCAGCTAGAGCACGGGCGGAGAAGGATACGTTGCAGTGTTGGTGCTGTGGGTACTAATGTTGCCAAAATGGCTCTTCATATATTGGGTGGGAATCGGTTTGCTAACTTATAGTAGCTCGGGGTGCAATGTATATATATAACCAATGTCCCTCTTGGGGAATAGCAAGCGGTAACAAACAGGCCCAGAAGATCCGCAGCAATGAAAGACCCGCTGGGGAAATTCTTAGACCCCAACTTTGAACTTGTCCCCCTTTCTAGGTGCTTTTAACCTCCGTTTCCTATGGAGATCCCCCAGTGCAAAGAAGAATTCGCGCAGAATAAGAAACACAAACATGGTGCATAGACTAAACGCCATGGCAAGAACACAAATAATAGTGATGACAGAGAATCAGCGCGATACATGACCAAACAGGATCCACGATTGCGCGGTTTCCCCCGCCTCTTCTTGCACCGCTAGCGTGACCTGCATATAGCTCAGCAGGAGGCTAAATGCGGCAATGATGAATAGTATAGATGCGCAAAGTACGCCTGTGGATGCCTGGAACAGCTGTTGCTAGGATTCCTGGGCTGGAGAGAAGATCCCATGCGACTTTATGCCTGGCGATGAGAGTGGAGGCTTATATAGTTCCTCCTGCATTTTGAAACTATATAGAGTCCTCTTATTTAGTATTGGCACAGTAAAGGGAGCTCAACGGCACGCATGCTGGTGTCGGAGAGGCCTCTGAGAAAGGGGGCGCGAAGAGTGGAGGCTTGGGGCTAAGACCCGAGAGCTTGTCGGTCCTACATTATGGCAAACACTTCTACACATCTACCTGTGGTAGAATGCATAGACACAGATCAGACCATTGGTTTCTAAGAATATTGCTAGGATATGATGGGCGCTTATGTCCTCCTTGCAAGCTGAAACAAGCAAGCTTCTAGTGACGCTGCTGAACACGAAACACTAACCATCCAACATGGCCTTGCCTTCGCTCGTGGAGAATCACGATGTGGGTGACCAGGATGTCCCTTCTTGCTTCATCCTCTTTCTGGTTTCTGCTAAAAGATGTCCTGGATTGGATGGATTGATTGTACGTATTCAGGGCTATGGCTGTGAAATAGGGGTATCTATGAAATCGACCGCGAAACAAGAGGTCTTGTTTTTATAGACACACCACATAAAGGCGCAAAAACTAGCTCATTTAGAAAGCTGTTGTCTCTTCTCAGACATTGAAAAGGATCAAGTACCCATCTTCTCAATATTCTTGATCGCGCTTTAGAGGTCAACCGCAACCTCCGTAGCGATTTTCTGAATTTTCTAAATGAGAGGTGTAACCTCGAGAATGTCATGTGTGTCTTCGAGGCTGTGAAAGAGTCCATGTTCGGAATACCCATGTAAGCTGAATCACTCTTCCTTGAGAACGAGGCCATGCTGATGGCTGAGCTGGGTATTAAAGGTGGTGGAGCGCGAGTCAGCTGTCATAATAGAATAGATCTCACTCCTTCTCGCAGCCTTGAATTTGTCAGCGGCTCGGGACGCTTATTAATCACGTGACATACGGTGCTGCCCGACAGGTCTCCGCAGTGGCATCTTCCAGCTTCCACCCGATTCCGCAGAGATAGATCGCGACTGAGGAGGAGCTCTCCTTTCCTCCAGCCGCGGCATTCCACAATGGCCTCGATATATTGCATTAATACAATTAAATTAATATGAGCTGTGTGTTGTGAAATTTTTCTCCTTTTTGGCCTTGCTTTTTTTCCCGCTTGTCAAGTCTCTCTCTCTCCCTCCCTCTCACTCAAAAAAAGGCATAAGCCGCTCATAACTACTTCTGTACACATCGTTTCATCCATCTTTCTTCCTGTGGGCCTTTCGCTTTTCCCCATGAATTAAAACTAAGGGGAGAGAGGCTTTTGAACACGACAAAGAAAAAAGGAACCGTATAAATTAACCCACAGAGACCACATCCGGGCTGCTTCTCCAAACAAGCCTACTGTTGCAGCTTCTTTTTCGCGCCACATAACTAGTCGCATCAGATCGAAATGGCCTATGATCTAAAAGCGAGGGGGAACGAACGGTACAAGGATGGCGACTACGTGGGCGCTGAGGAGTTTTATACTCAAGCGTAAGTCCCCCCTCCCTAATCTTCCCGGTCTAATTGGGCTTTTCCCCTACAAAGCACAAGCTTTGCGATTGCGAGCTTCTTTGAGCTAACCCGCTCTCCTCCTTTGCTTGCGCGTGATAGAATCCAGAAAAACCCTCATGAACCCGCGACCTTCAGTAACCGCGCGCTCGTCCGATTAAAGCTCGAATTATGGACGGGAGCAGAACAGGATGCGCGCCGGGCTGTCGAGCTTTACGGACCCAAGAACGTGGCGGGGATCAAGACGAGTTACTACCTCGCGCAAGCCCTGATCCGACTCCAGCGTCCCGGCGAAGCTCTCGAGGCTGCGATTCCTGCGTACGAACGGAGCGTGGAGTTGAAAAACCCAAACTCAAAACCACTGTCGGATATTATTATCCAGGCTAAGCAGATGAAGTTGGCGGCGCAGGAGACGGTGCGGTTGAGAGAGCGCAATGAGACGTTGAGAAAGGTCGAGGAGCTGTTGGAGGCGGATATGGACGCGGACCTTAAGCTGTTGGATGAGCAGTTTGAGAAGGGCGAGATTGGCAAGATTGGGCATGCGGAGGACCAGAGGTTGATACGGGAAGACGCGCAGAAGAGAATTGCGGATGTGAGAGAGGTGTTTGCCAATGCGCTGGGTGGTGAGATGAAGGAAAGGGTAAGCTATCTATCCCATTCCCCCCTGTTTCCGTTGATTGCTTCAATGTGCAAAGTTTCATTGAACGGTTGCTGACGATTTCGTTTCGTTTCCCCCTAGACCGTGCCAAATGGTGTAATTGATAAATTCTACTTCCACGTCATGCACGATCCTGTCATAACTATCTCTGGCCACTCCTTTGAACGAGCTGGCGTTCTCAAACATCTCCAAACGAATCCTACCGATCCTATAACCCGAGCCCCAATGACGGTAGACGACCTTCGGACAAACTTCACATTACGGGAAGTATGTGAGGAGTTTCTTGAAAAGAACCCTTGGGCCGCTGATTGGTGATCATGCTTGCGTTATATATATGTGATAATGTTTCCATTGGCACATTTCGGTTTCCCTTGGAATTTCTTCCTTTTGATCTCTGTTCGTGTTTAGCATTGGGGATCTTACCTTGCTGTGTATATGTCGTTTCCTCTTTTTCTTTTTGGCGCACATATACCCTTTTTATTTTTTTCTTTCGCATAGATTTGGCGTTATGGCGGGAATTGCGGTTCAGCTATGAAGCGTAGAATTCGAGTGAATTGTGTGGGTTTCTATCATTCTTTTCCTAGTTGGATATATAAAATGCGAATTCAAGTGAATAGATGCTGTTTGATGGGAAGCACGGTATGACATCATGGGCCTTGTAGGTCGCTTTTCCCTCGTTGATTGAATATGCTTCCGCGGCCACTATTTTTCACTGAGCTACGGTGCTTGCATTCCATTAATTCAACCCATTCTAAGATTTGATATCTGAAGAGCCAGCGTATGAAGGAATAAGTCTATCCCGTTCTCTATTCCCAAGGAACTCTCCACTTGCAGGCTATATCAGGCCATCAACCCCCACCTCGTGACCCCCTTGGCCAAAACCCCAACACCATACATCTGCTTTTTGCTGCCATATCCCCCCTACTACTCAAATTTAATTAAAGAATACTTCAATAAAATCCCCGTAGATGCTAGAAATAGCCGACGCAGAAGGAACTTTTAACCTGACGTGATTAACTGCCCGTTCTGTGAAGTCTTGTCTGGGTCTTGGGTCTATAAAAAGGGTACCTTTCCTACCAACCCCACACTGCTAAAGCTAGATCCCTCCCCTCTTCCTCTTCAAGTTCCTCTCTGTCTCCTTCTCAACTTAATCCCTCTCTCCCCCGACCTTACCCGCAGCCCTCACTTCACAAAGTTAAAGTACAGTACACTCCACCTATCCTTACCCTTCTTCTTCGTCTTCTCTCTTAAAACATACAACTTCATATCTAACAAAAGACCCACCTCCTCTTTCTCAGATCCGCGAACAAAGAAAAAGCCTTTCGATCTATCTCTCCGCTTTTCCCGAACCGTACCATACTCCATTATCCATTCATATAACGCATCGAGCGTAAAGAGGAAGACAAGATGGCTGTTACAAAGACCCCAGAATTCGAAGCCGCTGTGCTCGCAAGCAAGAAGCTCCTCGCCAAGCCTTCTGATGATGAATTGTTGGAGGTTAGTTCCTCACTCTCTTCCTTTTTCTTTGTGTGGTTTTCACACACACACACACACACACACACACACACACACACCCCTGTTCTATAGCCCCTCCTCTCTTAGGCGGCGGGGGGGGGGGGGGGTACTTACACAAAAAAGCTGCAAACCTTTGCTAACTGCTGTATTACTTTCTCTAGCTCTACGCCCTCTTCAAGCAAGCAACCCAAGAACCCTCCTTCGAAGAAGCGCCCAAGCCAGGAACGTTTGACTTCAAGGTAAGAACCCCTCCTATACAAGATCTATCACTTGAATATCCCTGGCGCCTCCCCCCCTTCGTCTCTTTCCCGAGTTTCTCCCCGCCCGCCCCCGCATCTCACATGCTCATGCTCATACTCACCAAACGCGAATAAAATAGGGCAAGTACAAATACAACGCCTGGAAGAAAGTCGTCGACGATGAGGTTAGCCCCGAAGATGCTCAGAAGCACTACGTCGAGCTCATTGAGAAATTGAAGGCGAAGTATGGCTATGATGAGAATAAGGAGCCGGAGCAGGTTGGTACTAGCTAAGAAGGAGATATAGAGAGAGATTAGAGAGAGGGCTTAGGATTGCGGGCGCGGGGGGCTTGAGGGGTTTGGAATCTACGACTGGATTTTCCTAACTTTTTTGTTTTTGGGATGCCCGCATATTCTTTTTTAATGATACATCAGATATTTATGGCGAACTATATATCCGGGATCTTATTTTTTCTCCCTCCTCCTATCTTTCCTTTTCATTGATTTTTTCTGCTGTTGGTGGGAGATGAGTTGGTTGGGTTGGGTTATGTATTGCATGTGGCGTGTCTGCATGTGATGATGCCCCCTGTGTGACTCGTGCGAGACGGAGGGCAGCCATGTGGACTTGTGCTGCAGTGGCTCTACTTCCCTCAATTTCCTGGCACAATGGACTGCAGTGGCTTGAGATACATAGAAGTTACTGCAATGTATCTCTGCTGCCAGTACCTTTATTTTTTGTTTTTTTTATCACTTGACTTAAGAGATTTTGTATCTTGGCTTGATTGATTCTAGATATAGAAGAAAATATGGCATAAAATATTGTGTGTACTTGTTCCAAAAACTGCAAATTGACTATAGATACATTGTCTGATGCACAAATCTGAAAAAGTTCTCAGCTTATGTTGAAAGCCTTGCTTAGTCCAGTGTTGACTGCGTTGGCTGGTATTATCTGGGATTCTTTAGCTCGAAGGTGGCAGCATAGCGAAATTAGGGAGGCAGAGCAGGCATGAAGGATATAGTATCTAAAAATACCCGTTGGAGTATGGGACGGAGGACATACTCCGTCGCATCTCCGATTAAACATCTATTCCGCCGCACTCATGATACCGTTCATGCTAGAAAGCTGTCTAGCTGGAGATATGAACATGCACATTTCCCACCCTATGCCTCATCCCATGTTTGGCCTAACCAGTCGGGCTCAGTATACGTAGCCGTAGCGCACCACGGCATATCCTGCGCCGTATACGGCGTAAGCGGGAGATCATACGGCATCCTAAGCCCCACGATCGTACACGGCGAATCTTCGCTAGAACCGGCCCCCGTGATGTCGACATCAACCACATCACGCTTGAAGCACGGGACCATTTTCGCCTCGGGAACCGTCGCTGCCTTCGTCGAGGTGCTGACAGCGTCCTTATCAGCAAACAGATCCGGCCAGATCAGAACGCCAACCTCCCAGCTGCAGATTCGGATCTCGTTTTTCCCATTTGCAGCTGCGCCCCAGGCCTGCGTTGAGAGATTCGCGGACGTCACCATCGCCCAGTCGATTGTTGTCATGTCTGAGTCGGAGAAGCGGATGTAGGTTTTGATGTGTGGAGCGGCGCGACGTCGACCTGCTTCGCGGATTGGTTTTTGGTCATCTTTCTCCCCGCTGGTTGATTGGGCTAGGGTTCGTTGTGAAGAACGAGGTTTGGGAGTCGTTGAATTTTCTGTGGGAGAGTGGGCATTGTCGCCTGCCCAACGGCATAGGTAGGGTTTCATGTATTGTAGCTGCTTTTGCTGCTGGGCGCTTTGCAATTTCATGTGGATGGAGCCACCTGAGCCGTAGCCATTTAACGATCGACGGATTTCGTCCGGGGTAGGGAATATTATGGAGAATTTGGGGTTGGGTGGGGGGGATCCGCGTTTGGGATCATTGTGATGGGCGGAGAGGGAGTTGAAGAAGGTATCTTTTAGCCATTTATCGGTCTGACCGAGTGTGGCTACTGAGGATATCTAGTATGTGTGTTAGAGCGCCCATGGTTGCAGGGAAATGGACTCTAGAGGTGGTGGACTGAAACCCACCTGCACCACTATATGTGGCTTTTGTTTCGTAATATCAGGGGCCCTGCTAACAGGGACATGGCGTAATGTGTCCTTCAGAGCCGGCCAGCCCCAGAGGGATTGTTTCTCTGAGTCTAGTTCCCCAACCTCCTGACGCGACGGCACACTGGCAATCAATGCAGCTCGAATAGAACTGAAATCATATCTTCTAAGTTCCTTGACTAAGGAGCCGGTTTTCGTAGCTCCGTAAGCCTTTAGGTATGAGAGTAAGTCCCTCTTGAAGCGGCTGCCAGACCCTGCATCGCCTACAGTACGCGACTCGCTTTCGATCTGAGGGCTTGATAACTCCGGGAGCAATGGGGATCGCCATACTGCTTGGGACATATTCGCCCAGTCCCCTGGTATCATGTTCGATGTGTGGATGACCACTCTGATAAAAGTTTTATTAGCCCCTACTTATTCCAAATGATAGGAGTATATTACTGTGCTTGTCCATCATGGCGGATGAGGATCATAATTTTAGAATGGTGCGTGCCAAAAGGTTCGGGCATGTAAGCGACAACAGCCTCTACATTTGGATAACGACGGCAGGCCTCCTAGTCCAAGTTAGTCCGGATAAAATCGCTTAAGAATATTATTCCTCCCATGAAAGATACATTGGAGCGTATGCGTCCTAATATATCCCGTCGAAAACAAACTGCGATGTAGAATATCTTTCGATACTTACATCAATTCGAATTCTGTTTGGAGCTTCCCTCTTCCAAGATCCATGGACAACTTTCACTTTGACAAGACCGCGCACATCCTCGTCAAACTGGCTCATTAGGAAGTCGACGTCGAATAAGTAATTGAACTGCCAGCATTCTTTAATAAGAGGATCCCCTAAAATGTCGCGAAGCTTGATGGCATCGACATTGTTCCCTGACGATGCGGAAATATCACGGATATGGGTGAGTTGGATCGGCGACGGGATGGAGCTTGATAGAGAGCTATTAGGCTTCTTCTGGGACCGGAAACTGTGCTCCTCCTCAGCTTGCGGCCGTCGTGATGGAGGAGGGGTTATAGATCTGCTTAGAGAAACCAGACTTTTGGTCCTGCTGGCTGGTTGATGGATATCATCCTCTAGGGAGTCTTCATGAAACGTCTTCAGTCTTTTCGCTGAGCGTGAATTATCAGCAGCGTTGCCTGACATTGTTATAGAACGCGAAGGGAAAGTTGGAGAACGACTGTAATAGACGCGAGCCCAATGGTAGATTTTCAGTCCAACTTTCTGATCATGGACAAAGCTCATAGCATACTGGTCGAGCGTATGTTGACAACGTCTTTTGACGACCCAATCACTGAAATATCATCATTTATGAGGCAAGACTAGACTGACTCTCCGCAAATCTGGGAGTGATGAACAGTCATCCGACTAGGATATTGTGTATAGGCCTGTTATACACTAGGATGGAGTTATTAGAAGAGATGTTTTCATGTTGAGGACATTGCTGCCTTGGGATGCCGGAGGAGTGCACGATGATTGGTCATGTGACGTCTATTGAGGTCTTCAAACTCCTCGATCGATGACCGAATACATCTGCATAACAACGGCTTCATTTCTGGTTATTATCAGCAGTCCCTGGCCTATTTAACGGCGCCAGCCAGAGTGTTCCTTGAGGGAGCTGATAGGGACTAAATAGTGTTCCCGCCAGAAACCGCGTTGGCATACCAAGTGTTGATGAATCTGTTCTAGTTCGCAGCCTACCTACTACTCTAGGAACTTTGATAGGGGTGGATCTGTGTGAGTTATTGATGTCATTTATAGTTTATAGGGCACTTCAGTTAATATATTTCTTTAAAGGCCTGTCCCAAGATCGTTCTAGCATTCTCAGAGTCCGGTAGGACCAAATGCCAAATTGGGCAACTATTAGAACCCAGAACCTATCATGGCGGGCTCACCATCCCCAGCCGCCCTATACAAGAGAGTATGGGATGGACGTGTTCCAATTGAAATAGCTCTTTCTCCTTCAGAATGCCGCACATACGACAAGTCCGACCATTACTTTGTACTGACCCCCGCTCACACTGTTTCCATTCATGCCCATTTTGGCCAGCGTACTGTGGCTGACTTGCAATGGCAGATATCTTACCCTCGCGTATCATATCTACCATTTCTGCTGCCGAAACTATTGGCATTTTTCTCCTCTTCGTTGATTGACCCTGATTCCCAACCTCGTAACGGCTGGTTTTCATTTGAAGGAGTCCCCCTGAAATGGCACTATCCCGTTGGGCTCTTGTTTGATCTGTATTCCGGTGCGGAGCCAGTTACTTCGAGCTCAACCGGTGATGAACACTATACGCACTCCTCTCAGTCACATCACGAAGGTGATATTGCATCACAAAGCGATCAAGAACCTAGAGAGATTCTCCCGTGGCGGTTAACTGTGCACTTTAGCGACTGGCCGGATCAAGAACTTGTTCGCCTCGATGCGGATGGCAGGGTTATGCATGATGCGTTTATCAATAGCGTCAAAGAAGCCGATTTTCTTCGAAATGGGACTGCGAAGGGGATTATGACTCTGTCTAAGGATGACTCGTCAGGGTTGTACCAAGCGGTGCAAGATCGTACGTTTTTGTATCTCATTTCCAATTACTTAAAAAACTAACTCTTGGGATTGATGATGATTATGAAACATTAGTGCTAACTAGCGAACTTCAGATGACTTTCCAAAGTACCAGCGCATATACAACATCCTTTTGACCAGTGTAGAGCATCAATTCCGAAACATTCCCTTGCGGATATTCCTCCCCTCGCCTCCAGATTCCCAAAACCCGACATTGAAAGCCGTCCAGTCTCCTTGTCCACCAACGATACCCGCCACATCGACTTCATCTGGGATGTCCCCACGTCCGACGCAAGTGCAAATCCAGACTATAGGGTCTGCCTTGAACTCACTCCTGCCTAGCTTATTCCCCAGTAAACGAACCCCGGTTTTGGCGAAAGCTGTGCTGCATGGTGCGGTTATCCCGTTAACTGCACCGGTGGAAGAGGTCGTGCGGAGTGCAGCTTATGCTGATGGCTGGCTCAGTATTGTTGTGTCGATGGTTATATGATGGCTAGGACGGGCGTGCAGGCTTAGTATTGTAGCCCATGAGAGTGTATCCAAGTTCTCTTTTTCCAACTTTAGTATACACTATCAGAACCTTGCAATGGCTTCTAATGCCAATTTATGGACCGGGAACGTCTGCGGGTAGAGAGAGCCCTGCAGAATATATGAGAGAAATTTGTTCATTAAGACACACTGCGCTTTCAACTGTGTATCCATTTCGATCTAGCTCTTGCGCCGCCGTTAAAATCTGGATTGCGTCTCCGATCTTTCTTTGCTTAGGGTCGAACCGCTGAAGACAGTTTAGCTGCTTCTTGGCTGCCTCTAGAGGAGTTTCCCCAGCATGACTATACGCCTCCATGCGAGCACCGGCATAAATGAGCAGTTCTGTTATCCCCGCATAGCCAAGACGCACAGATGCATGAAGTGGGGTTTCCCCAGTCTTCTTATCACCAGTATTCACATCAGCACCTTCTTCAATCAGCAGAGCTATTATATGTTGATAACCCTCAAGTACTGCCGAATAAAGTACGGGAGAACCGTCACAATCCACCGTATTTATATTGGAACCTGCTTCGATCAGCAGTGCGGTTGTGTTTACGCAGCCCTCAGACGCTGCTGCATGAAGGGGGGTGAACCCATCCTCATCCAATGCCTTCAGATTAGCACCTGCTTCAATCAGCAGCGTTGTGATATTTGTATAGCCCTCTGTTGCTGCTGTGTGAAGAGAGGTGTCCCCATCATTATCCACCACATTCATATCAGCGCCTGCTTTAACAAGGAGTGCCGTTATTTCCGTACAGGCACAAAGCACTGCTGTTTGGAGCATTGTATCCCCATCACTACCCACTGCATTAATATCAGCGCCTGCTTCAATGAGGAGTGCAGTTATGTCTGTATGCCCATAAAGCACTGCTGTTTCGAGTATTGTCTCCCCACTCTTATTCAATATTTTCAAATCAGCACCTGATTCAATCAGCAGTGCTGCTAATTTTGCATGGCCCAAGCATGCTGCTGTGTGGAGAGGTGTGGACCCGTGCTTGTCTCTTGCATCCAGATCGGCACCTGCTTCAATAAGCAGTTCTGCTGCAGTTGTGTATCCATAATACGATGCAGTGTGAAGAGGTGTGTACCCGCGATTATCCGTAGCATTTACATCAGCACCATGATCTAAAAGGCACTTCAGAGTAGCTGCACGTCCTGACCACATTGCCTTCATTAGCGGCCGAGTACCTCGTTCAGCTTTATAGTTCACATCGGCGCCTCGAGACAATAGCAACTCCATCATCTTGACGTTACCCAATAAGCATGCCATATGCAGGCTGCTATTCGCCCCACATGACTCTCTCGTTTTCGTATTGTCGTCAGTGCAAGCATCGAGGAGCGCTTCCGCCCCGTATTGCTTCCCCATCTGCACCACATTCTCGAGCATCCGTATGCCTCGAACGGCATTGTCATTGACATTCGCACCACAGTCGACCAACAGCTTCACAACATCTTTCGCAGGGCCCTTTGCTGTTATTGCCATCCACAGTGGCGGAAGGCCCGAGGAAGTTCGCGTTTCAACATCTAGACCGGAATCGAGAAACAGCTGTACAATGTCGACATTACCCCCTTTCGATGCATAATGCAACCCTGTCCATCCTGCCTTGTCTTTTGCGTATATGTTTGCCCCCTTCTTAATGAGAAGATCCACGGTGTTTTTGTCACCGAAGTAGGCAAACTTAAGCAACGGTGTCGCTCCGGAATTCTTAGATCGCAGATTCACCTTGGCGCCATGCTCAGCTAGCAGCTTTACAATATGACCATGCCGGCCATCTGTCGCACCATGTATTGCCCTTGATCCATTACTATTTGGCAAATTAATATCAGCTCCGTGGCCGAGCAAAGCCTGTACAGCCTCCGTATTGCCAACCATAGCTGCACGGTATAAGGGAGTGTATCCCTTTTTGTCGAGGACTGAGGTATCTGCCCCACACTTGAGCATTTGACATGCTAGTAGGTTCCACTTCTTAGATATCGCTTTATGGATCCAGGGAGGCCCATCACGGCTCCGCCTTTCCGACATGGCGTTGTACAGTCTCCAGGATAGTGCATGATGGAACGGCTTGTTCACCAGGTGGAGGTGATACAAGGTCTTAATGCTCGGAACCTTTGAGGGAAATCAGCATTTATTAGGATGACAATAAGGCATATAGAATCGTGCTAACTCACTTGAAGAGCTACGAGATATAAAATATCTTCGTTCCGAAAGCTCCCAAAGTAGTTTGGTGTTTCGCCTGCAGCGGGGGCGCAGCGCGACGCCCTACGCACCTGACTGGCGAGAGAGGATGTAGATAGTTGAGTAGCCATGAGGACAGCTTTTCGGAGTTGGTTTATATCACTGCAATTCTTTTCGTTCTGGTACTTCTCTGGAAAATGCAATAAACAGTTGGTACGATGCGCTTCGTCCAGAAAATTTTGATAACTGAGAATTTCTTTCAACAAGGGACTTAGAAAGATGATAGGTGATTCGAGATCGTCCGGAGAGGGGGGAGGGGAAAAATAAATAGTGCTACAGCCCACTGCCAGACAGCAGAGTGACTCATTGACCAAATCTTTTCCAGGAGAAGGGAACTGCTCTGAAGTATCCAGGTAATATTGGTTGGCTATCCATGGCTGAAGCTTGGAACAGAAACGGGCATCTACCCGCCGAGAAGTCAACCCAAAGATGATGTCTTAATGCTGGATTCCGCGAGATTGCATACTCGAATCATTGAAAGGCACAGATAGGGGGCTAGAGGTGATGGCACATTGTGTTGCCACTAGATCTTTGAGTCAAAGAGCTGTATGTAAGTTTCGGGCCCTGCTGATTTAGATAGACAGATCTGGGGAAGAGGATAGTAGAGCTTGGAAGAAAACTGGGATATAGCTGAAGTTGGCCATGCTTTGGGCTATAATTTGGAAAAAGGTTACCACTGCGTTACCACTGCTGCGTACCCAGGCCAACTAAAGGAAGTGTGAGCGGTTCATCACTGACAGCATGGACAGTCGTCAATGATGTCTTCGAGAGTCAAATATCCTGCTCACGTGACCGGCACTGGACAGCTTCCAATTCTCTCGGTTTTGATGTTCTGACGAGCCGCTGGCATCATCACGGCAGATTTGAGCCATGGATTCAGCTACCATCTCGCGTAAGACGGTCTACGATGGATAAAAAGCCCGGATAGGGTTTTATCAATCAATTTTTATTTCATTCTGCTAACTGGCTTACGGTCATAACAATGGGGGAGTTTTAAAACGCTCGATCAAACAAGGTTGAATCGCAGGAATAACGAGAGCTAAGCGCAAGACGTGACGACAGATAACCACCCAAAAACATAAAAAATAAAATCATCATAAGGCCGGCTACACGGCAGGGACAAAGAAAAGGCAAGAATTGTTATCAGGGACGAATGCGAATGCAGAAACGAAACGCACATCGCGTATATACAAAAGTACAACTTAAAAAGGGGGAATCATGGGAAAATAAAAGGAGAAGGTCGTCCACTGGAGCAGTGGTGAGACAAAGAATGGTAAAGGGAAAAAAACCCAGGCCTTATAAAAACAAGAAGGAATGGATGGGTTTAAATGACATTGCCGTTGACGGTGACTTCACCTCCTCCTTCTTTACCCCTCTTCAATGCTTTAGCAAGCATGAGTTCGCGCATCCAGGTAATGCGCTCATCACGAGACTTGACAGCAAAATGGTGGCTCTTTCCTGCGCTGGTAAAGATGTGCTTCTTCTCCGAGTTGGCGCTAGCGGGGATAAGTGAGAATGCAAAAGCAGCCTCGTCTAGTCCGCTGAGATAGGATCCGTTGTTGGAGAGATTGGCAGCCTTCTTCAAGATAGAGCGCTTGAAAGCTGCTGTGAGTTTTGAGCTCGAGGCCAGCGAGGAACAAGCAACTGCGTAGTCATCGACGTCGATAAACTCGAGAGCTCGTGACCTGCGTTTCGCATCGGTCTCATCCTTGTGCATGGCCAGAACAGTGCCCTTGAGCGTGAAATGAGCGTCTTGCCACTCGTGGCGGAGGAGACGCGTGGTCTTTCGCTTCTTCATCCGTCCACTGTGAGTAACTTCGGGATCGTCATGGGGGTTGGCAGACCTGCTGCCAGAGCGTATATGGGGTGAAGATACTGCGGTATATGTTGCTTGATGAGGAGTGGTGGCCAGATCATTTGGAGTATCAATGGGACGCAGCACTTGGCCTTCATCGAGCCTGGCCATCGTATTGATCGATGGACGACGACGGTGGTCTGGACGGGCGGAGCCAGAGCGGACAATGGGATCTGGGACTACGCTGAGGTGGCCACCATATTGCATGTCAGGTGGCACCGATTGCGATGTCTCGCGCGCAAGAGGCTCATAGGGGAATGAAGTGAGCGGCGCATCCATTTCTGAAAATGGAGTCGTTGTGATATGGCGGAACGGATCTTGGCCATAAAGATACGGATTGTGCTCCTGAGTGGCGGTGGCGGAACCCAGGAGTCTTGAACCCATCGACGGGGTGATTGTCCGTTGTGAAGAAAGTATGCCTTCTTGGGTAGAGGTGCTTGGGATCTGCAGCTTCGGCAGATTCTTAAGATTTGTAGCCATGTGTACTGCTGGCATTGAAGATTGTGGGGGAGACAGAGGCGGGAACATTTCCAAGGGCTGCTGCTTTACCTCGGGAAGGCCAGGGCTGTTGACGTGCTGGAAGCTAAGGAATTGTCTCACGTTCTCTTGAGGGTCTCTGGGCTGCACGCCATTGAGGTTCTCGGCATTCAACTCAAATGCATGGATGGCGCCAGGGCCGAGAACATCAGACGAAGCCACCAGGGACGGCGCAGCATCAGACTTTGGACGCACTTCGCTCTCGGTAGGGGACTTGACAGACTTGCGAGGGACGAGGGTCCCGCCAACCTGGACGAATTGATCCGGAAACTCGCTCGCGATGCGGGCGATTTTTCGCTGCTGCTTCTGGTACTTGGCGCAATCTTCGCCCTTGGAGCACTTGTGCAACTTGGGTAGGAGCTGCTCGATAGCCACGATCGACACAGACTCTGCTGGGGAGATCACGTCACCCTCAGCATGGATGCGAGGAGTTCTACGACGGCGGGGCTTAGAACGATCTGGTGTTTCGCACTCTGGAGAGCGTGGAGTGTGGTGGGAGTGATCCTTGCTGCTGGATCTACGCCTAGATGCAGTCCTGCTAACACGGCGAGTAGACATCGATCGCTCAATTGGAGTAGCTGCAGGGCTAGGTGGCTCGCTAGTACGGAGGTTCTGGATCTCTGACATCAGTCGGTGACGCTTGCCAAATGACTGGATGCCCAGCTCTTTGAGGTCGTCGATCTGGAGGTCTAGGAGGACGGAACCCGATATGTCATTCCGGATAAACTGTTCAACAATGGTGTCTTCGAATCCGGTTTCGTACATCCATTCAGCGACTTGCATTGGTGTCCATGATCGGACCTGCTCGACCGCCACGTTTGCATGGCGAACGACGTCCAATGCACTCACAGAGCCCGACCGTCCTCGGACAGGTAGCGATTCTCGTCGCTGTTCCTTCGCTACTTCTGGGGAAAGAGGAGACATGGAGAGGTAGTATTCCAAGTCTTCATGTCTGCCCATGGAAGTCGAGTCTAGCGAAGATCGAAAGAGATGTGGCCCTGTTGGTCCCTCGACGGGTTTAACCGAATTAAACTGGAAATCAAGAGCGCCATATTCCGAAAGGCTGGGTGTGGGTAGGGAATCAGCAGTTGAGAGCGTGGTTGAGCTGTCATTGCCGAACTGAATTGATAACAAGCGGCCTAGTTAGTACGTCTACCTTGTTTGCGGTCTTCCGACACCACTAATTCCTGGGATGCTTACCGATTCGACACTCTTTCGGGGAGAGTTGTCCTCTTCCGAGAACTCGGCCTCAAAATCTGTGTCGAGGATTTCGGTAGCTTCGGAGAGAGGACGAGCTGCATATGATCGAGTGGAAATAAATGATAGGTGATTGTTGGGTTTTTGCAACATCTGCACACCCACTTGCGACTGGGTAAGCCGCAGCCGTCGATATTGGACAGACTCCTGGAAGGACATGTTAATCAAAAATCCACCACTGTGCTCTGGCGATGCAATCTACCCTCTGCAGGAAGAGTAGAAGTGTAGATGCACATGAAACACAAAACGCTCCAAAGACAGCCTTACCATGATTGAAACTTTTTTCCTAATGCGCAGCGATTATTGAAACACACAATGAAATCGAAACCGAAAATATAAATCGCACAAAAGCAGGACACGAGTCAACCGTCGCCGGTCTATTGACTGTCTAGTAAGAGAGCATCAGAGAGAGGGGAAACTGTCAAAGCACCCCCCCTGTTCCTCTTGAACAACGAGGATTATAGATATATTTATAAACGGCGCGTAGTATGGAATCTAGCAAAGGACAAAAAGACGACACATCACACTGTGGGAAAATGTATCCTTTTCTGTGAGGGGTTGGTCGATGTGGGCGCTTCGGGGATATATGTAGACGAAAAGGTTGCTGTGACAGCGCTACTGGCAGAAGTGCTGGGGGGAGGAGGTATATACGACTAAACTCCAGGGAGCACATGGGTTTGCAAGAGGGCGGTTGGTACAAGGACAGTACGTCTGATTCGTACTGGAACGCAGTCACCCGACGAGGTTCCTCCCAAGTGTCTTCACGGATAATCATGCAAGGCTGGGCAGGATTATGTGGGATGCTTCGGGCAAGCATATTGGCTGAACGAGGCCAAGCCGCAGTGCGAAAGGACGGGAAGTAGAAAGTGACAAAGTGACAGAAAAACGCTAGTGCTGTGAAGAGTATCCTAGCCTGCTCAGAGGGCGAGAACGCGAGCGGGCCGGGAGGGAAGAGGGGGAAAGCGAGCATGCAGACCCCGTCAACATGCGTGACGAATTTCGATGTCCCAACTTTAGACCCAAGCAGACTCGCCAATGAGGAGTCCTCGAGTACACTCTGGCTGAAGGACGGCCGGCAACCCTTGTGAGTGAATCTCGCCAATGAGACACGGAGCGCAGCCTGTTCTCTGCTGTTACTGGTTGGGGGCAGTTTTTGCAAGCAGGGTTGGTGGCTGTCTGCGTGCTTCAAATATATCACACTGCAGCGGGTATACGCACGTCATTGGCTGTGGGGCTCTTTTGATCACTTTTTGCTCGGACACACTACAGCCACTACTGCAAGTCACTGGCGAATGAGACCCTCTAAAGGAGATCTGTCGATCTAGGGTGCTCGGTTACGCGCCCGGACGGAATGCATCTGGGGACAAGGATGTTTTGTTGATAAAGTTGGCCTTTCGAGTGAAGAAACAAACACATTTGTTTCGATTATCAGTCGCACGAAAGATCTCCGTTCACACATGTGTTGAGTTCTTTGCTGACACGCATATAGCACTCTATACCTCGCGTGGAATAACTTATATTCTCCGATTTCCCAACGCATGAGTGGGTTGTATCTTCGATGATATCAGCCAATGTATTCGTATCTTTCGGCAACTCATGTCGCCAAGAGAGCAATGACGGCGGTGGGCGCCGTTGCAGTTTTGGACTACTCCCATACTGACCTTCTTTTCCATATTAGCTTGACGGACAATCCGTTCGAGTTTTCATGGCTCATTGACCGGAAGAACTGGCTCAACCAGGGAGTAATGTATTTCTTGAGCTGGGCGCAAGCATTCGAGCCGCTGCAAATTCTGCAGAATTTGGTTCCGCATATGCAGCCATTGGTACCCCGCATTAGTTCTGCAGTTACAAGGGCATTGACGTTGTAGTTTGCACGACGACCTTGTGGTCGCTTATTGCCACAGAATATCGACAGGAAACCGCTGAACTGGACAGAAATATACCTAATTTTTTGCTCGAAGAGTTCATTGAATGTGCCAGCTGTGCCGTATTCTCATTCTTCTGAATTGACGCTTCCTGATGACAATTGTATACAACTCAAGGTTTTAACAATAAAATTAACTAGCAGGGGTCACTACTTATGCACCAGGAGGTCTCAGCCTAAGGCCTCCTCCTATGCGCTCGAATTTCCCTATCAGGATGCTTCTCGAAGCGCCCTTCAAAAATCTTCCCCCACCTCACCCTCCCTGTGTTGATCTTTTCGGCGATACTTGATTAACACCTTCGCCCTAGCGACAATTCAAACAAACGCTCCGCAGCGCCTGTGTGTCTGCCCACCATGGCTTGCCGCCCGGAGTTCAGCGACCCGGTGGTCATCGGTCGGCTGAGCCATGTGTTGATGGAATCATCACGGTTGTGGTAAATGTTCCCATGAGTGTATATCCCTTCAGCCGCTTGTCACACACAAGATCCATCCCCTCACGTTTTAGTGCTCCCCCCTGCCCCCAGGAGTGTTGACTGACACCGCTTTATCATGGCCCCCACGTTATGTATGTACATACATACATACTATGATGTCGTATATCCTCTATTGAACCATGGTCGACAATAAGTGATAGTGGTGATAAATGGGTGTATAGAGCCCATGGTCCTAGGACAGCGGCCTGAGCTCTTATATCCAATTTATTTTACTCTCAGGACCAATTGCCGCTGTTGGATGAGGAGGTTGGGGAAGCACAGTTCCAAACATAGCAACATCCCTCCCTTTCTCCCTTACTTCCTAGACCTATCAAACTCCTCCGTCGAGTCGTACAGGAACGAGTCTTTTTTTGCGAGCTTACCGCCAATGTAACCAAAATAAGGTTACGCAACCGCTCGGGAGGGGGGTGGGCCATACTTAATGATCAACGCCTGCCACCGGCCCTTCCGTTGCGGCTCGGAGAGCGGAACAAAAGTGGCCACGGCAAAACGTGTCTATCATGCTGAAAGATCGTGAGTGACATCATTGATAATTGAGGAGGCTGGGCGGAAAAAAAGAAAATCTGCTTAAAGTATGACTTGACGCAACAACACATGACAGAACGGAATAGAGACCAGGCGGTCAAGTAAGGTACCTTGCGGCAATTGGAAGCAGCATTATTATTGTGAACTGCGTACTGAACTATCTTTCTACACGCGCCCGACGACCGATACGGCGTATCGAAATATTGTCACCGCAGGGTGAGAGAGGGGGGTAAGTTTTAATTCTGACTGCTCTCCCTCCCCAAAGTCACAGCAGGGGGGCGACAATTTATCAACGCGACTTTGAACGTCTCCGAGAAACGGGGTACTCCGCACGCTGAGCGACAGCGAACATGTCTCGCATGGCAAGAAAATTTCTGTCATACGTCCATCTCAAGCTGTCAAACCTATGTGCAATTACTTTGCGATATATCCTCCTTTTTCTCACCTTGTTACTGGACAAGTCTACTTTACATCTTGGCTTGGGAGTTCAATGTTTCTTTACCGCTATCTAGCGCAGGGACCCCTCCTCTATTAGCTATTAGCGAGAAAAGGGAACTATGAGGGCTAGACCGACCGGACCGTGATGCATGCAAGCCTACGTTATCTTCCGTGTGGCAGACACTAACTACTACGAGGCGCATACATAAAAAACTCCACACTTCTTATTTTGGGCTTAAGAGACATCTTGTCATGGGCGCATAAACAAGAGTGGGGTTCAGTAGCCCGCCCTATGGGCCGCACCCTTCTGGAATCTGGAGCGGATCGCTCTCCCAAGAGGAAAAAGAAAATATAAAAGGGAAATTAGGATTTTCTTTTCGCTATATTCTTTTGAATGATTGGATTCAAGATCTCTCCATCACAGGAGATCTACAGATGAGTTTTGGTTTATTATTTCTTCTCCGCTAATGTCGCTTTTGCTGAGGAGGATTTTCTGCCTCCTGAGACCATTACTGGCATAGTTAGGACGATTTCGGCAGATTGGAAAAATAGGAACATAAAGATCATGAGGTTACACCTCATGTGATAACTGACATATGCGTTCCAATATATGTCAGACTTTCTAGCCGTTTTGCTCAACCGTGTTAAAGCGATGATTATCATAGTTCCGAGGTTGGTTCTTTCTACCCCCCTACCTCATCGTGGTAGCCATCGGATTTTTTAGGAAAGTTTGGAAAACAAAAGCGATACGGCGATCTCCCCCTACCGTCCATTAGAAAATTAGCTCGTTTGAACATCTACTACTACAGAAAGTTATGCATATTCCTCACTGCTTGTCGTGTAACACAGGTTCCCTTAATCCTCCCTCTAGCTTCCCATGGCTGAGCGGTATCATTTCCGTCTTTGCCAATCTCGTGGAGGCGGGGAACTGCGCGATTCCTTTACCACACGGGGTCAATTTTTGAGCTTGGATGGAAGCCATTGGATGCCCCAGACGTTTGAAGTAAGTTAGTTGTGCACATGATATCATGAGCCAGCAAAAGCGATCCCCTAGACCATTGGGGGCCCGGAGAGCGGCGATGACAAGGTCGGTTATGAACTTGAAGGAAGAGCTTTTTTTTGGTTCGATAGAGGTCGATCGCGACATACGGATGTAGCTCATGTGGTGTGTCTTGCTGAGCTATACCCTACTGAGAGTTTTTAGATTGGCGGTTTCAAGCAGCTATTTTTCTGGCCCCCATACGGGGATGTGCAGTAGATTGTGTAAAAGGCTCAGGCTTCGATGAAATCGCCACACTGTCGGTCAAGGCAAGAAGACGAAAGGCTACTGACCCTAACCTCATCACGATGCCCGAAGCGGGAAAACAAGCCGACAAGAGAAAATATAGTTTGAAAATGCCAGCTGGCCACAACATCGAGATGTATCTATTAGCAGATACATATGTTGGAGATGATGAAGCTTGCTTTTCATGTGTGATGCTGTCTGGCTACATAGCATGGTGTAGCTGGGGGGCTGCTATGTATGTCTCGGCCCCCTTGTTTCATACTCCTACCCTGCGAGCTCGAGAAGAAGTCCAGAAGGTTTTTGATTTCCCCTCTTAAAGTAGGAGGATAACATTTGTATGTATGGATAGCAGGGAATATTGTTGGTGTGAAAAATGTTATGTTTCAAGTTCTGTATGTAGCTATTCGGCGGTTTGGATCTATATACATATTTTGAGTTGGCCCCCTCTACGCTTGCGTTTGGTGTGAGGGGATTATTAGATGAAACAAATATGTATTTATGTATTTTTGTATATTCTCGGCAAAAGCTGTAGATAGAATATCAAGGATCTTTCCTTTTTAGTTGTAGTATCTGGAGAAATCGAAATAGCCCGTCGGTATCGATTTAACTTGCTACTATATATACTCCCAAGTGTAGGAGGGGTTTTCCAATACTGGGGGGTCCAAAATCATATCACAAAACTGAATAGTTAAGTTAATTAAATGCATTTTCCAAAAGAAAAAAAAAGACCAAGGACAATTATTAGTTTAGAACTACTAAAATATCCTTTCTTATATCTTCAACCAGGCTGACCATGGTTTAATCTACGTATACAGTTTCCTAGACCTGAATACCCTGGAAGTAGTATGCTGCTGAAGACCTCGCCCACTTGAAACCGCTCGAAAGTGAGACATTAATAAACGTAACTATATGATAAAAAGCCGTTTGGCTAGAGAAGGTTGATACCAGTCAGTAGTGATATTGAGCAGAACCACAAGTCTGACAGAACTTCAAGATAGTCAATAATAAATTGCTCCTTTTGGCTTGCATAAAGCTCAAGAAGGGGACTGAAGATAGTTTGATAATATTAACTTCTCAAAGCTCTATTATGAGCGGCCTCCCTATTGGGTAACATAGTTTGAAGAATTGGAGTCTAAATGGTTAGAGGCAGCGTCAAGCAGAATCAGAGATGCAGTACCTTGATAAAGAGCATGGGACTATTCAAGAGTGAATAGGGGACTCAGAATTTTCAACATACACATATGACATGGCGCATACATAGTCTTGAAGCGGTCAGCGTAAGGAGCTTTCATAGAAGAAGAATCGCTAGATTTGTGGAATGGGGGGAGGAGAAGTGTATAGCAATGCCAAAGACGATATCAACGCTCATCGGCGAGAAACCATAATTCACATCGATATCATGGACCAAGGCAGAGACCTGTTTAATCGCCGTTCCAGGTTCATGATATATAGATGTGGCTTAGAAAAAACTGCTTCAAGCGGTGCTCGTTCATCTCGCAACATCAGGGCAATACGTCTCCATAAGTTCCTGACGCAATGCTCTATGGGATTCGAGCTTTGGAGCATTCCATATATCTAGTTAAAAAGGTAGAGACGTTCCAATAAAGAGCATTGTTCTATTGATCCGGGAAGTCATGATGACGGATCATAGATGTCCACACACTAGGGTTGGGATATGTAGCTAGTGTTCCCATCACCCGCCATAGGATCTCAACGGCCCGCCCGAAGCTGCAGAGGAATGTTCATAGAGATCTGCGAAATATCTTCATCATAGATTCATCTCTTAGCAGCTAATGGGAACCAGCACAAGGTTTCCCACGTTGGCTCAACTGATGAAGGTTCAATAAGTAGATCCGCGATGCAAATTCTATGGCCGAATCCATAGTTGGAGCGCTGGGGGGAACTCCCAAGTAAAAATGAACGGAGTCCACTGAGAGAAACTAGAAAATTATTGACATGTGGCAGATAAAAGAAATATTGAAAATATGCGGATCATATGTTGCTCTCCATAGAACATTCCTCGAATGCACGTGGATATTTCTATCGAGAGAGAAAAAAAAAACAGGGTGAAGTTGGAGCAATATAGAGCCAATAAAAGATTTAATAAAGCAAGGGACGCAGAGTGTGACCACAAGGTCGCATCGTAGAAAAAAAGCTCGGCGGTGTAGTTTTTTAACCATTTTAAGTATGCAGCTCCGTGATAGGTATTAGAGAAAGCTTCGAGAAAGGAGGGGTACTTTTCGGAAGTTTTTTTGTCATGGAGGGAGAGAGTGCAGCTTACGGGCTTTTACGGTCGCAAATGGTCAACGCAACATTTTCGAGCCCTGCTAGTTGGCTTTGGGATACATGGATCTGTTTGTATGGTGTTCTCGGTTCCCTGGAAAAGAATGTTGTAGAAGCTGTTAATTCGAGAACGAGGATACGAGGAGAAAAGTATTGATTTATTAAGCAGCGGTAGAAAATGATAGCGATGTGCGGCGGTGAGTCCGAAAGATAGCGTGCGATACGGAAGCATGGCTTACATTCCGGTAGATCGTAGCATGGTGGAAAAGCTACCCTTGCCAATGCGCGTCGGTTGGTAGATAGAACAATGGAACCTCGTCTTTCCTAATAGGGCAGTTTTTGGCATAGTTCGGGGAGAGGTATGGGGATTTGTTGTCGTGAGATTTACGTCCGTAGATACTTCTTGCATTCTACATTGTGGCAAGCCAGCAATTGCCAACAGTATGCTTCACAATCATTGCATACAATGAAGACATTGAGATGTGTATGTTTTCAATGCCTTTGTTTGTTTATTTTGAGAAGAAGGGTAAGTATTGTCAGCTACACTGCATCGAACATTTTGAAGAAAAAGAGAAACAAAGATCTTAGCTGCATAAGCTGTGAAGACAAAAAAGAAAGTTAGCTCAACTTAACTATTATTAGAAATGTTGGTTAATTGTTCCCAAAGAGTAACATTTAACTTGTGATTGTGTGATTGTGATGAGGTTAAGTTAGTTGCATGCAGAGTTGGTGAGATGTGACTGATTGGCCAGGAGTGAATGCAAGTTAATCTGTGATGAAAAGTATGTTAAATTAGGAAAGAAAGTGAGCTAATTAGCCTGCAATATGGGCGGTTAAGTGTTGCTAATTAAGGAACATTTTAGAGTTGCGGGATGCCAGAAAAGTGGAGAAACTTTATGCAAACCCTGAGTCTTCTCGGCGGTTGGTCAATGGTGGGGCTAATTTACACTTCAGCTTATCTGCATGCCGACCTCTTTCATCACATTTAAGCTTGCGGGCCAAGGATTATACAGATGTTACTAATACGAGCTGTTACTGCGTCAGGCACTGGGGTAATGATGTACCCGGTACAAATGCAAGGCCAGAAGCTAGGGTCCAGGAGAGAAACGGTTGGCAGTTGGAGAGCGGGGGAAGGTCAAAGTTCCCTGCACGAAAGCGAAGATGGCTCGAGCTCAATAGTCGAATGGCATCCCGCAGCCTGAAGCTTGGCATGCATATACCCCTGTCATGCAGCACCCGTGACCATGCTTAGGGCCACAGATACTGGCCAACGACATTGCAAAGCAGCTGTTTCTCGCGGCGAGGGACAGTCATTTCGCCAAACGGTGGCATCAAGCACTCCTTGTGGCCACTATTGGGCCGTGTCTTCCGGAAAATATTCTACGTCCTTTCAAGCTGCTTGATGGCATAGGTGGAAATCACGAAATGACCAGTGGAGCGCGAGATGGGCTATCAAACCTTCGGGATCAAGTGATTACTTTAGTCTGCCATTGAGATGCGTTCATTGCCTGAGGGAATTCGCGTCCGTGAAATGGATTTCTACTTCGTCTGAGCTATTCAGCAGCATGTGATGTATTTCACCTTCGCCTTTCAAGGGAAAACCCAGTGTCATTGAGCTGCCTTGCAATGACTCGCGTATCTACGGAGAACAAGGCATCCAAGGAGGAGCCCCGTGGATTTACTTCTATGAGACTAGCGGAAATTAACTCTTCCACTCATCGAAGCTCGAAGCTTCATGCTATCATAGTAATTGAAATCCCCTGAGCAAGCAAGGCCTAGAAATCAACTAGATATCTCAACATCTAGTCGCTTAGCTTTCCACAATTCGCCCTTTACAGGGGGTCACGGAAGCCTTCACCGTCATAAATCACTACATGGACCTCCCGGCTTTTACCCTTAGTCCTGTTCTGCTGTGGCTGGGAAATAGACGCGCTGGCTGGAATAATATCATTTTGGACTGCGCTTCAGTGCTACGCTGGCGATGATGCGTGTACACTAATGTTTACTTATAGGAAGAATTGCCGATGTATCCCGTTACCCTGTGAGGGACCCTAGTACAGTACAAGAACAACTTTATGCGGCTCGTTGCGGTCAGTATATTAGAATCGATAATGTCTTGCCTAGCAGGTCAGAACGCCGTTGAGCAACGTGAGCATTCTCCTGAATTCCATCTCCTATTCTTCAGAGCAGTGAAACATCTTCAGTTGTATTGTCTAGATCGCTGATTCGAGCACGTCAAATCTGCATTGAATGTCTATACCGTCCAAAAGGGGTAAAGGGCCACAGCGCCAAGATATCATGACCAACAGGAGGAAATATGGCTGGCCGTAGCTAAATGAAGTAATCAAGGTGGCCGGCATGCTCTCAGCTCGATGTTTGGCTGGAATTGATTAATGGCGCATCAACGCTTTCAATGGCTTGACAGGGTTCCAAGGGCGAGGTGGGCAATTTTTAGCTGCATCCCTGCAGCTCTGTGCCCTAAAAACGTCTCCAGCCTATCACGCATCGACTCCAACCACCCATCTCACCCCCCTCCCAAAGAACCGACCAGCAGCATTCCTGCATCTCCTGCCCCCCCATGGCTGCATGTCCATGGGGACTTGTGGGCGCCTCGCAAAAATAGGTATCCGTCTCGGCTCTAATAGGCCAAATGGGGAACGTCCCTCCGGCTGCTTCCCCAGGCGATTCGTCTGTCATCCCACCATCCATGCAGGCTTCCACCAGGCTAATAATCCTTGCTGTTGCTTTTGATCCTTACCCGATCGACCAGGGATAGTCAAATTTAGAAACAGCGATTTTGGTGGCCGCCAGCAACGGATGTTATTATAAACGCATAGTTCCCGATAATCTATAAACATGATAGCAAAAAGCTCAACGCAGAGCGACGTCCGATTGCTGTATCCCCCCTGACCTCTTGTCTGTCATTACGATCGTTTGCAGATACCAAAGCCTGCTGGTCAAGCTTTGCCCTGCCGTTCCTACATTCATTCCGCTAATTAAGCAATCCGATATCGTCTCTTTGGAGCGTTGCTTGGGTGTGTGGTACTCGACCCCGTCGCGACAGCGTCAACGCGCCTATTGAGCGCAATTTAGCTTCGATACTTACTTTTATTCATTGGTCTAGTTCTTGATTCTTTGTTGATGCGCAATTGACCTCGGTGGCTCTATACCTATTCAATACTTCCCACAATGTCCTATACTACCATCGCTCCGTTAACGAAAGCCCCCACACCACCACCGATCATGGCGTGCGATATGTCAACAATATCTACAACCACAAAGACCAAGTCTTCACGGAAGTCTTCGTCGTCCTCATCGACCAAGAACTCAAACAAGACGATCCGAAAGTCCTCTTCCAAGAATGCGGAAAAGACACATCGGAGGTCCCGATCAGGTACTGTTAATGCTAGGGCTAAAGGGTCAACCGTATGTACTGTTTGTGGAGGCTAATATTTTTGGTGTAGGTTGCTATACCTGTCGGCTTCGCAGGAAGAAGTGCGACGAAGGCAGCCCCGTTTGCAAGGCGTGCAAGAACCTGAAGCTCAAATGCGAGTACAAGAGGCCAACGTGGTGGGCTAACAACGACCAAAGAAGTACACATAAGGACTTGATCAAGGATGCGATCAAGGATACTAAGCTCAAGGAGAAAGCTGTTCATGGTCGCCATTCGTCAAGTCGCATGCACACACCACCAAGCCTGTCGCATTCCGTTCCCACACCCGATACATACCAGGAAGAAATGGACCACACCCGCGCCGCATCGGTTGATTCCCAGTACTTCGGAGAGTATGAGCTCGAACCGCAATATCCTGTTCAGGGCCCATACGACCCGTTTGCATCCCAGCTTCAGACCCCACACTTTGATGCGGCTACATTTTATGGTTCCGTGCCACCATATGAAGTTGACATTAAGACAGAAAGTCAGGTATATGTAAACGATGTTCCCACACGACGCGATTCGTCAATATCAACATTCAGTACTTTCCAACCACCATTGTCACATACAACTTTGCCAACATTCGCTGGCGAAGACTGGATTCAGCAGGAGTTTTTTGAGAGCCGGAAGGAGTCCTTTAGTCCCAAGGAAGAAATCGATTACAATCTCTTTGACGTTTCGCACAACCCATTTCACACGCGCGTTTTCCATATTGACGAATGCGACCGCCCATTGCTGGACTATTTCCTAGACAAAGTTGTTCCTCTTGTATTCCCTGTGCTAGAGGCTCGGCAACAAGGTATCGTGCATTCGAACTTGATCCTACCCGCCCTAGAATCTAACAAGTGCTACCTTCATTGCTGTCTCAGCATAGCGGCAGTGCACCTCAAGGCGGTGGAAAAACTCAGTGGAGAGCAGATTGACACCGACATTCTGAAGCACCGTCATGAGACCGTTGCGGAGCTTTGCAAAGCTATGAACCGGGATATTGACCACATCCAGATTCTCGAGGCCACGCTTGGGATGATCTTTTTCCAGTGCTTCGTAGGTCGCCCCGAAGATGCACTACCGGATATTCCATGGCATCAACATTTCCAGGCTACAACAAGTTTGAATCTCAAGCTCGACCTCCCCAACATGCTGCTCGAAAGAACTCCCTGCAATGTGCACCCGCCATTCAACACAAGCTTGGTCGCCTGGATTGATATCTTGGGCTCAACGATGCTGGGAAAGACACCGCAATTCGCCCACGCATACCGCACCAAGCATCTTACCGGTTCTGCTTCGGGATTGAGCGAGCTCATGGGCTGTGAGGACCGAGTCATGTACTTGATTTCAGAAATCTCGTGCCTCGACGCTCTCAAGCTTGAAAATCGCATCGACAATATAGGCCTCTGCTCTCTCATTACTGTCCTCGCGGGGCAACTCGACCACACTGAGCCACCTCCTGGATCACTCGTCTACCCATGCGCAGAAAGTGGAATCCCACGCTCGCAACAGCTCATCAAGAACATCACCGCCCTCTTCCGCGTCGCAGCTCGTGTTTATCTTTGCAGCCTCGTTCCTGGATTCCACCACACTCAATCCGGCACTGTGCAGCTCATCGCCCACTTTGCGGAGCTCCTTGACTTGATCCCCAGTGGACCCGAGGGTTTCGATCGCTCCCTTGTCTGGCCATACCTGATCTGCGGCTCGTTCTCGACCCCCAACAGCCCTTTCCACGTCGTCTTCAACAGACGTCTCGAACAACTCGGCGAGCAGGCTGAATTCGGAAGTTTCGGTCGCCTTGTCCGCTTGCTTCGGGAAGTGTGGCGGATTCAAGACAACATTCCATCACCCGATATGCCTGCGGTACCCGAACCTCAGGTGACTGGTGAGGCACCATTCCTCCCCACGCCTGTATCCGGGGCGACGACCCCAGGTGGAACGGCCGAACAGCGGCCCATTCTTCAGAGCCTCCACTGGCGGGACGTAATGAGCCAGAATGGATGGGACGATCTTCTAATATAATCACCATGACGGTGCCTCGCTGGAATGTTCACGCTTATGCCCCCTTATTGTCTAGCCACGCTATTTCTCATCCTTAACGATCCCAGGATACACACACACACACACAGAGAGGACTCCTCTCAGCAGCAATCATTTCTCGCACAAAAGTTCGATTTTTTTCACAATTCGGTCTAACCCCCGAAAGATAACACACCATTCGTTTTTTCGTTCGACTATATACCCCACGGACTAATCCATTCGCTTCGTTGACTGGCTTCCCCCGAGTTGATCTTGGAGGGTCAGACTGTCTTTTTTTTTGAAACGCATTATCATGCAGTTTCCACTGTTAATATTTATTTTTTCGGCTTTCCCGCTCGGTTTACTAACAATTATTACTATCCTTCAAAACACCAACCATCAATCACCCCCCCTTTTTTCAACACTTTTTTACTTTCTTTTGTGATTGCAACAGGGCTTGGAATATACCCTTTCGCTTCACACCTTCTTTTTTGCTCTTTTTTTTATTTTATACCCTATTTCGTTGTATATAGACTTGTTTTTGTCAATGCTCAGACACGAGCATTCATCCTGACAATAGATCAGGACGGCCGAGGTGATGATAAGAATTCACCTCTCCAACAACCTTTTTTTGACACCACCCCTTTTTATCTCCGAAACCACGACCTACCACCATGATACCACACACACCCCCACGCAACTTTTATCGCCCACGAAAACCACGCATTTGAAAGGAAAGGGACCCCAATCTCAATGCATTTATTTTTCCTTAACTAGGTTCCTCCCCATCCCATCCATGTCCCTGCTTTCCTCAGCCAAACCCCCCAGCCATTTATTCCTCTTTTCTCTATTTTCGCTTCCCTCATACTCCGTTATTTTCCTATTATTTCCTACAGGTTACCTTTCTCCTTCTCGGCTCTATCTCTCCATTTATCCTGCATGACACATAAATGGACCCGAGGCAGCATGGGGGCGAGGACTATGGGCTGGGGGGGATTGAAATTCCTTTTTTTACCTCTTTTCTCTTTTTGGTTGTGGGAAGGGACTTTAAATGCATTTTAGCGATAGGCGCAAAGACCACGGAACTACTAGTTTAAATTATATATATATACGCCTTTCTCTCTCTCTCTCGCTCTAGTTATTGCGGTTTTTACGTATTCCACCCCTTTTCTTTTTCTCTGGTTAGCACTACTACTACTACCACTACCACTACTGGCGGGGGCCTCCATTGATATGCCTATGATTTTAACTTTCAAGTCAAGGATTTATATCCCTCTAACGTGTTTTGTTATTTCCTTTCGCATGTACGGGAAACCTCGAAATTAGGGGTCAATGATGTCGAATCTTATTTTCGCGTTTCTTTATATTCAAATATTTCCAGACGTGAGGTCCTAGAGGGAGGGGACTTTGTCCTTCTCATGTTTCCTTTCCTTGAAGGTTCCCCCACCCTCTTACGAACGCGGGGCGAGATGGGACCTGGGGATATATACAGATTCTATATGTCATCCTTTTTAGTTTCTCATCGAGCTGTGCGCCCTTGCTAGGGTCTGGGGAGGGCGGAGTATATGCAAAAAAGAAAATAATTATGTCCCCTTATGAAAGCTATACTATCTATTCAACTAGTTACAGACAGGTGTCATCCTTATTGTAGGAACTCCAGTTAAATTATTTTATTTAAAAGTTATAATTCTATATACAGATTTTAGAGAAGATCTAATTAGCATTTATATTATTTATATAATATTAATTAAATTCTGACTGCTGATTTATACTTTTCAAGAATAATTCTATAAAATTCAGAAAAATAACTGATAACAACTAGATATTAGGATTATACTAGAAATGATTTAATTATTTATTTTCTTTTCCTACACTTCCAAGACTCAATAACAGCTTATAGATAGTATCTATCCTCCCGGAGAAGGATATTCTCTGTGATAGAAATACTACCTTATGGGCTCACATGGTTTCAAATTACAGTGAAAGTACTGGAGCTGGTGCAGCAACCTCTCTTACCCTAAAACAACCTCTCTATCAAGTAGAACAACCGTTGAAGTACCCAAAAGCAACCTCTATTTTGGGTAAGAGAGGTTGCTGCGCCAGCTACGGTACTTTCACCGTAATTTGAAACCATGTAGGGCCCATAAGTTAGTTAAAAGGGGTAGAGTTTGAACTTCCAACTTTCCCTGTCCCAGGTGGGCTCCCCAACAGACAACCTTACTTAGGGGAAGTCCCAGCGTGACCCTCTACCACTAGGCCACACACCCCCCCGTCGTCCCACTGTTTTTCCGCTACGGATTCCCGCGAATACTGCTAGAGCTTGCTTGAGAAAGGGTGGGGTCTAGGCGTAGAGAATATGACTTTCTTGAATGTCTCTCTGAGCACCTGCGGCCTTTTTTGATAGGCTGTGTGATTTTAATTGCTAAGAGCTCCAACGCGAAACGAGAACGTCGTTTTTATATCCTTGAGGAATTTGTTTGTCTTTCCTTAGGGAATTTTATTTCTTCGTTAGGTTAAAAAGTTGTCAGGGGGTATTGGTGGAAATGGATCGAAAGGGGGGAGAGGGAGAGGGGGAGGGCGTAGGGTGCTTCAGGAGGATGAGAATCTAGTATTATAAAGAAAAGAGGGGTTTCTTATACCAGGAATGGAGATAGATTACCTTTCGGGGTGCAGTTGATCACTTTATGGGGTGTCTTTCCCTCTGGTCCTGCTAAAGCGCTGGTAAACCTAGGATTTCTTCGCTTCAACGCTCTCCAATTCGTTCCTTTCTTATCAAAGTGCTGCCACTTCGTAGCTACGAGCAGAGAGGGGAAGGAAGTGCGAGGGGATTGAAATCAAGGGGACAAAAGACAATGAGCCCAATACATTTCTTATTATGCCTACTCCGTATGGTTCGACAAATCATCTAATCATAACCAAATGTCTGGCGAGCCATCTGTCATTGACCTTATCCATCATATATCACTGCGCAGCAGAGAAAAACCCCCAGCACTAAGTAAAGCCAGCATGAATCCACGCCTAGAAGCAAAGGACCAGATTCAGGTCGCGCCATTCTGCACCGGTTCATCATCATCCTTCAACTCCGCCTCAATAATCCCCTGCCCATCGCCCGGCGGATACCAAAACTTCACCACCTTCATGCCCACCGACTCCAACAGCTCACTCCACTGTTTCGCCGTGCGCTCCATACTATTGCAAAATACCATCATCTCCCAATCCCACATCGCGGGCAACAGGGCGCAGTCTTTGTCTGCGAGAATGAATTCCTCGATGATGAATTTGGAGTAGCCGCGTTTCATGGCGGAGGCGATGTGCGTGAGGATGGAGCGGGATTCGGAGTCAGACCAGTCGTGCAGAATGAATTTCATATAGTAGGTTCGGGCGCCTGTTATGTGTGTGTGGTGAGAGTTAGAGGTTTTATTTGTTTCGATGAGTGGTTTTTTTTTTTGCGAAAGGAAGGGGTTGAATTGTTTCTAGGACTTTTTTCTTTTTCGCAATTACGTACCTTTGATAGGTTGGCCTTCGAACATGTTGATCTTCACTCTTTCAACCGCAGGGTCGAGATTCTGAATATCGTCGACAACATGGGGAAGATCCTCGACGACAAGTCTGCCCGGGGCGTCAGGGAATGCTTTGTGGAATGCCCCGATATCATGGCCACGCCCACCAGCAACGTCCACGAGAAGCACATCTCCTTCTTCCTTGTTGAAGCCATCGATGACTTGCTCCTTGACCGGGAACCATTCTAGCCAGCTTGGTCGGCTGCCGCGGTCACCTTCCATAAATGTGCTGCAGTGGTCTAGCTTGTCTGGGTGATTGGGAAGATAGTCCCAAATCGCGACGTCGATCTTCTCTGCATATTGGAACGGACCATTTGCTGCGCCGGAGGGGTTCTTGAACTTTGTCTTTTCGAGGAATTCAGGGATGGAGGCCAAGGCGGGCATACCATCCCATCTAAGGAAGGGAAGAATGTTGTATTAGCAAACTAGGCATTTTGGCTGAGTGATAGTTGGTGTAAAGGTACGGACATAAACTGTGAGGTCGCAATAGCGAAGCGACCTGTCATATGCTTGGTCATCTTGTTCGCCTTGAAGGCCCTCTCATCGTGCTCCGTGACATAGCCAATGCCTGTCAGCACGCGTAGGACACGACCTGTGATATAGCATCGTTAGAAAAACACGGCTACGAAAATTTACCAGACAAGCAATCGCGATCTTGGCTGGAAAGGAGCAGTAAATACTGACCAACCAAGACAGGGTCAGCATTCTTCACAGCTGCCAGTTCTTCAAGGGTTACGGGCCCGTCTTTCTCTGCCAGGGTCTTGAACAGATCCAGATCGATCGCAATGCGGACGCACAGGGCATGGGTTGGCTAGCAACGTAGCAGTTAGACCTTGTTTCCCAAATCGGCCAACGGGCCCCCAAAGAACCTATGGCAAGACTCCACGGAAGAAAGAAGCTTATGCAATCCATACCGCGTATACGAGCTTCATCAGAGCTTCCTGGGGAGTGTCCAGGGCGACCATCAAATCCCGCGCGGCCTTGACGGCGGCGACACGGTCAGCCTCAACATGCTGATCCTGCAGCGAGTTGACTCGCTCGTTCAGCTGCTTGAGCAAGCTCGCAATCTCCTGATGATCTCTAAGAGACGCCATGGCTGGCCGTTCCAAAGCAGCGGGAAAGACTTTATTTTTTTTTCTCGGGTTAAATCTGGATATCGAGTGAAGGGCTGAACTATCGTTTTCTGCGCGGTGCCTGGAGGGATCGTGCCGCCATCGGTGGTGCAACGGCAGGAAGCCCAAACGGTGAGGGACTGGGAGATATCATGACCACATCTAGCAAGCTAGCTAGAGGCGTCGGAACTAGGTAGTGGTAGTGGACTGGGCAGAGTGATATGCTCGATCCAGGTGCTGTAGGGGCCTGCGCCAGAGGGCGTTGGCGAGTATCAGGGGCTGCAGTCAGTGCAGTGTGGGACTGTGTGGATAGTAGCGTGTGTTAATGCTTGCAGAAGGTTTCCCGCAGCCAATGGGAGGGGCCGTGGAGTGCGGATCGGGTATCGGCCCGCAGCCGTAGGGGGCACCAAGAAATGCCAAGCGGCTAGAACGGGCCAGTTCGGACGATGCCCAACACTTCAGAGGATGGACAACTCCATCTTCTCTCCTTCATCGAATCATCCCTGACCTCTGAGTCTCTGACCTCTGACCTCTGACCACTGATTTCTGATCTCTCCTCATCCAAGTATGTTTATGTCCCTGCAGACATCCTGCAGACATTCGCCTCTGCGTGGCAAAAGTGACAAGTCATATTTACACTTCAGAACTTATTCGTTCGTCTAACATCTCGCTGCGTACGGAGAACTCTGTTCATGGCTCTTGCGAAGTTGTGGGTACGAGATATACAGCGTAGTTGAGACTGCTCCGGTGAGTCTGTGCGCCTGCTCTCCTCCCCCATTGGCGTCTGGACCCATTAGCAGCCATCAAGTGGGCTCGCCCCATTAAGCAAACCCACCTGAAGACTCTAAACTTGATAGTAACATCGCTGAATGGACAGTTGGGGCTGCTCGTCTCCGCCGCTGAACTCTCTTGTTGGTCTCATCAACAGCAGCTGGCTGCATGAACCCCACAGCTTGGATACAAACCTCCGTTGGTGGCACAGCATCATTAATGCCGAACTCTTCAGAGTCACAATGGCTTGATATGTGCCTCCACTATGGGGTTGATTCCGTTGCCAATTAGTGATGGGCACCAGCCTCCAGGCTCCTCCTGCCATCGCAAAGTTTGTGGCATAAACCACTCCATCCTTTTGAGGCTTCACCGTGTGTGATCATCCTATCCTGGGAGTGCAACTGTAACTATTTGGGTTGTTCATCGCGAGCTTCCTCAGATTGAAAACTTTAAGTATGCAGCGGATGTGTGCCCTGAGATCAGCATCAAACCCCTACTAAGTCCAACATCCTAGTTGAGTAGTTGGATTCTGGTCGAAGGTTAGCGTCGAACACTTCCACCTCCCATGAAAGGTGTTGAGACTGGGGAGTTGGTGCAACGCTGATGGATTTTGTTTTGATAATTCATTGCATGATTTTTTACCCTACTCAGGTTGCCAACCACTCACTCAGAGCCATTCCGTTGAAGAGCGTGCATGTATTCTTCAAGTCGATGTAGCAAATTCCACCAAGCTCTAGTCCAGTACAGAACTATGTAGCTTGCAGGGGCCATGGAAGAAAGCTTATATCGGGTTTGGGAAATCCATTCAATTCGCGGCACTGGTGAGGTCTTTATACATCGAGATTACGATTCCCTGGGTGGCAAGTACCCTCGAAACTCTCACTTCGGTTAAAAGTTGAGGAACGGGAAGGGCTTGTCCCAAAACACAGGATCCCATCGGGATGCAGGCGGCGATCCCCCAACCAATAATCACTACAGCTTAACGGCTTTTAGCTCGTCGGTGGGCCGATGGTGGAGAGATGGTTGGCGACGCGCCCTTGAACGATATACTCGAGGAAGTGGTTGCCAAGGGTTCGTAGAAACTAGAATCAGCTCTCCTAAAAAAGAGATCTGCAAAGCAGGGATCTCTGCTGATACTCTCCGTTTTGTGACTTGTTTCTCTCAGCTCTCCCTTCATGATCCTGTCGAAAGATATTTAGGGAGAGATGAGTCCTGTCTCTCGAGACAATTTACGATACGAAGTTGCAGCGCTTCACGATGGGAAATCAAGGTGGCCAGATATCTGCTGTCTCCTGGGCTCTTGCAGGCCTTTCCAGCGCGCTTGTCTTTGCACGACTCTACACTCGGATATGGCTGATTAGTAGGCCCGGATGGGATGATGTCTTCATCGTATTCTCCCTTGTAAGTTTATTTACCCATGCGGACACTGCTGGGACGTGATATTCTAACCTGAGAACAGCTGAGTGCGCTTGTCTGCTCAGCTTTGGTTGAGGTGGGAATCGGCTATGGCCTCGGACGGCACCTCATAGATATTGAAGACCCAAGCGACAGGATCAATGCCTTCAAATACACGGTCATTGCACCGAACTTTTCCATCGTCAGCACTACCACGGGAAAGATATCCATCGTCATCTTCCTTATGCGCTTGATGGGTCAGGCGGCTACTCAACCAAGAAAATGGTTTCTCTATATCTTGACGGTTCTATCGATAATACTGAACGTCATGTGCATTGTCGTCCTGATGGGCTTTTGCATTCCCGCTGAACGGATCTGGAATCAGTCCGTTCCTGGGAAATGCATGAGTCTACAATTACAACTCGTTATTGGACTTATCCAAGCGTGTATGAGCCCTGACGCCATTTCTTTTCTTTTTCAGATTTGAATATCACAAGACTGATTTCCTTGCTAGCTTATAACGCATTCACCGATCTTGCTCTGGCGATATTTCCTGCCTTTATCTACTGGACCGTGCAGCTTCCAATCAAAATGAAGATAGGAGTATTATCTGTCATGAGTGCTGGTGTATTGTATGTGCTTTGTAAGGACCTAATTTGATTATCGAGCCTGCTGACGCCCATTTGCAGTGCTGCTGCCGCTACCATCGTCAAGTGTGTTCTGCTAAAGAACCTACCGGATCAACAAGATATTACATGTCTGTCACCGCTACAACTCCTTTCCTTCCTCGCATAGTATAGGCGCTAACCGTGAACAGGGGCTTGGGCACCAATCACCCTCTGGTATTCGTAAGTATAAGGCCTCCATCTATTGATATTCATGAAAGGCATAGCTAACGGGACCTTTTTCCACAACAGGGCAGAGGTTTGTACCGTACCAACCAATACTCCATACACAGTTAATGCTTGAATGTCACTAACCCATCCCTCACAAATTAGATGTACATCATTATAATCTGCGCGACCCTCCCCACGCTCCGACAATTCTACCTCGCTATACTCGGCCGGCGCTATCTCGATTCCTCCAGTGGTGGCAACAGCGGCGCTTACCCCAACTCCCACCAAAGATCCAGCTCCATAAAACTCGCCTCACGCAACACGGGCGGAGACCGACGGCGATCACGCCTCTCGAAGCCCGATGACATGCTCTACACCCAGGACGATTCATCCAGCCAGCACCAGATCCTCGAAGCCAACGAGATTCGCAAGACGACAGAAGTCCACGTTTATGAAAGCGATGTTAGCGAGAGTACGGCGTCGGCGAGACGAGGTATGCCCCCGCAGGTGCGGAGTGGTAGCGCCGTTTAAAATATCCGCTATACGGATGTGTCTGTACGATAGAAGGAGGGGAATACTCGTGTATTCCAATATGATACCCTGTTTCGCGTGCGTGTGTGTCTTGTGTCACAATACAGCTTGGTTGGATCGTGTTACCTTGCAATTACAGAAGCCGGGGAAAAAAAAGCTTTCTTGAACACAATTGCCTTGTCATTTTACCCCAATCACCAGGGTTTCGGAGGTTTTTTTCGTTCGTTTTTGTCTGGATAAAGAGGCCCATTGTCATTTCTTGATATTTTGGTTTCAGACCATGTACTTACTTAGATGGAGGTTTTCCCCTTTTGTTTTTTTGTTCTTTAGATATATCTATATCTGGGCTGTTCCAACCCTAGAGCGAGGAGGTATGATAGAGATACAATATAAAGCTTTGCCCGTTTTTGTTTCCATGCACTGAACAAGATATAAATATCCGCTGAGGTATTTCTTTTTACTACATAACTTACATCGGATACGTAGATCTGTGGCGTTGTATACACGCATGTGCCGTCGCTTTTTTACTAACCACGAGGCAACCCCCCCGACATCAGCATCATCATCATCATCATCATCATCATCGTCGTCGTCGTCGTGAATGCTGGTGGTAGCTGTCGTGGAGAGAGCAGTACTCCGTAGAGCGGCCTGTAAATAGGTCCAGGGACTCAAGAGTCGTGTCACCGTAGCATGTGAGCGCTTTGCGCAGCAGCTCGAAACACTTGTCTGCCATGACCTGGGACCCACAACAACTACAAGGAATATGAATGTGTTATAACTTGTAATAATATTCCTTTATAATAAGAAGCTAACAATATATATAATTTTTTAATAAAAATTAGATCATTAGTTCAAAACTGGAAATATACATACTTGAAACTAGAGAAGCTTAGCACAGGTGGGTAGGTGAGCCTCCCAGGTGCCTGTGGTTAGTAAAAAGCGCAGGTAGATGTATCCCGAATTTGCAATATTAGGTAAAGAATTGTTCTTAATACAGATTAGTGACATAATTATAGCAAATTTCAATCCAGTAATTGGCTTAAATAATCTAATTTAAGCCAATAAAGTCTCTTAAATATTAAATTACATGTCCATGCCGTAAATATGCATGCTTACTGGTGGTTGATAGGCACTGTGTATACGTGCCATGCTCCCCCACGACCTTTACACAACAAGAGGCAACTTGAGGCTAGGTGGAAGCCACAATCTGATGTCACACATTTCATTGGTAGCTCCAGGCACCTTCTTGGGTTCTCTTTCTTCCGCTCTCAACATGGCTTCTACTATTCCTCTCATGGTTGCCATCTACGAAAAACCCAGGCATCAAGCACTGGACCCTATTCATCGATGCGGAAGACAAGGCCGATAAGACCACCATCCAGCTCCTCGGTGCTCGTTAGCGTTATTTCCGTGACGTGAGAATGCCATTGGACGCACTTATTTCGAATTCTCTTATCGAGCTCTGTACCCTGAGCGAAATCGACGCGACAAAGATCGATGACGTCAAAAATATTGCATGGGATACGCCTGTCCGCAACGAGGAGTCTGATTATAGTTGCTAGGATTTCCTCCTCGATGTTTTGGATAGGCTGGAAGAGGAATATATTATTGATGCAGACAGAGGCGATTATAAGAGCAAGAAGGACGCTATTAAGGCAAAACGTGAGTCATGGCAGTAGGAGGTTGAGTCGGAAAAGCTGTCAGTTGTTGTGAATCTGGAGATGGTGAAGGTCCTTTGGGAGGTTCTGTTATAATCGTGTGATCGTTTAATCGTTCCCGCAAATTCATCGAACTATATCCGTCCTCCAACTCCACAAAAGGTTACCCCAAAGTCGGTCAACCAACCAACGCACGGGAAGCCGTAAGGGCGAAATGCAGTCTGGTACATAAAGATACCAGTCATCGTCCGACATAATGCTCTGTCCGTTCGACAATGTGGTGCATTCATGATATTCGGGATAGAAACCACTATCCTCCCAATCGATAATCCCAGTCACGGCATAAGCATCAGCGTTTCTTGGATCCTGTTTTACCATGATGTTTGATTTCTTCAAATCACCGTGGGTAAACACCGATCCTCGTAGAGTTTTGTTTTGCTCCTCCAAAAAAGAGCGAAGCAACTTGACGAAGCAGGGACTGGCACGATGTTTTGCAGAGAATTGCAACTCATCGAATCCCCTTGCTGTAGTTATGCCTTTGTATGCAAAAATTTCCATGATACGGTAATCCTTGACCGCTTCCCCGCCTGCGCTTCCAAGCTCAGGCCCATCATCTTGCCGTAAGCTTCTGAGTCGAGAGAATATCAGGTCCAGCTGCTTCTGTAGGGATAATTTTGCTTCGTGGGATAAACCCGGCCACGCCTTCTCAAGGGTGACGCCCGGGATATATGACATGAGCATAACACAGAGATTTCCGAGCATAATCAGACCATGGGTCCTGGGAATCGGGAGATCGCAAGCGTGGTCGGCAAGGTATTGGAGATTGTGATATTCAGCGAGATCTCTGCTGTCGGGGAAAACTTTAATCACAATTTCGTCACTGCATTTGACCACGACCCCTCTAATTCTGAGTTCAAAGAGCCTCTCAGAATCCAAAATCAGCTTTTTCAATGATGCTGCAAGAGACGTTTCACAAGAATAGCCGTTAGTCTCGGAATACTTTTGGAGAAGTGCCGAAGCCTGGTCAGATAGCGGGTAAAGAATACTGGCGGTGTTAATGGCATCAAGCCTTTCGCGGACCCAGTCGCAAGGTGGCGCTGATTGCTGCGGACCAGGAGCCTTTGCCTTCGGCATCGCCCACCTGTATCTGCGAGCGTAGTCCGACGGGAAACGATCGCGCAAGTCGATTTCGGGGCGACCAATGACCTCATCATGAAGAGTGTTTATGGTCTGGAGATTATAGCGGCCATCCTCAGGGAGTTCCCGATATTGAGCTCTTCGATGGGCATGCAGATATGCAGCTCCAACAACCGATAGAAGGTCTGCGACGGTTCATTTGCACGGCCTCGGGTCTGTCAATGACAGGGATCTTTTGGTGCTTCAAGATTTTTGCCATTGTTCACGAGAAGGCCAAGACACTGCGCTGGCTAAGGAAGTGTTTATGTATAGCATGAGATTGCAGACGACTACTACTGTGTAGATTAGTATTCTCGGGATGTCTTTGGACTCTCGATGGAGGAGAGGACGTCATACTGGTTAATCACGTGCATTCAGTTACACACTCACCCTTCCGATTCTCTTTCTTTTCTTTTACCATCAAAATAGGGGTTACGAATAGGGGAAGGCCCTGCATGTTCTACAGAACATTCAAGTATCACCAACCTTAACCAAATGTGCGGGGATCACTCACAAATATTAAGATATTGATGATATATATCGAAGTCTTTTGCAGCAAAAATCCAGGAACTATGTATGAAGTCTAGACGAATTAGTGAGGTTAACATCATTTACATAAATAACCCAATAAACAAAAAAACAAATATCCTATGTAAACGTCACACTCGGCTCCATCAAACCCCTATACACCTCCTCCAAAACGTCTCTCTTCCTCTTCTTCTCTTCCTGTTCCGCTTGTTCCTCCTCATTCTCCTCCTCCACATCGTCCGGCGTCCTCGAGACCCAAGCCCGAATAGTCCCATCACCATGGCCCGAAAACATTTCCATCCCTTCTCCAGACCCACCATTCCCACGCCAGGCGAGCGCGTTTATCCGCGCTGCGCTGAGTGCCGTGGGTCGTCCGCGCATCTTCTGTCGCGAGGCCCCAGACGGCATCCCGGGGACATTCAGTCGCTTTATAAAGGTTCCATCGCGTAGTTCGAACATGAATATTTCCCCACGGTCATCCGGGTCGTTGTAATTAGGCCACATCAACATGTCACGGCCGGGAGTAACGTCGCTGCGCGGTAGGATGAGAGGTGCTCGCTCGGCGAGATGGAGTGATGAACTGTTCCGGATGCGTGGGCCGAAGTGAACGAGTGTGTTTGCGCCGGTGGAGGCGTCCCAGACACGAATTCGCGAGTCCTGGCCGGACGTTATTAGATGGGTTCCGTTTGAAGTCCAGCGGACACCTGTCACGGCGCCATTATGCGCACGCGCTTGGAGGGAAAACGGCTCGCGGCCGTAGTAGCTGGCGGGCGCATCTTCGGGAGGAAGCACGCCGACAGCATCATCCATGTCTAGGGATGCGAGGGTGGAATTGTGGCCGCCACGCCGGACATCGAAAATGAGAACTCGATTGTCTGTGGAGGCGGATGAGAGCAAGTACTCGCGATGTGGGGCCCAGGAGACTGAAAGTACGGCTGAGTTGTGCCCAGGTAATGCATGGGTGGACAGGCCTGAGCGCATGTCAAGTAGACGAACCGATTTTTCAGATGTGCCTACTGCTACTAGTAGCAGTGAAGACGGGTGCGCTGAAAATGAGTGAGAGTATGGGGTGGAGTGCAGAGAGAAGGTGTGAACTGGTAAAATGCTTGGGGGCGTAAGGGATGATAGCTTCAAAGTTGTGTCATGAGAAGTCGTCAATATAGTTGATGGAGTAGGATCGAATGGATATATTGACAGCGAGGTCAAAGCATGAGTATGCGCTGACGGGTTGGACGATCTGATGCCGTATCATAAACATAGGGGTTCTTTGTACAGAAAAGAGCCTGGAGGCTTACTTTGTCACGGAGGCAGTTGACTTGTGCACATGATTCAGCTCCGAATTGCGGCTCTCCAGATCCCAAAGATGAATTGAGGCATCTGCTCCGCCAGAAAGCATACTATCTCACAGTTTAGATGCATTCATACAAGAACCATGGACACTGAGGTTTTTTCACATACTAGCGCTTCTCATAGGGATCGGTTGCCAATACATTAACGCCGGCTTTATGTGCCCAGACCTCAGTCACTCCATTATAATCCTCGCGGTCCCCTCCCAGCTTAGAGGAGGCTTGCTCAGATGCCGAGGATGCATGGTAGCTGGAGAACCGAATGCCTTGAGCTGGCTCAAGACAATGGACCAGCCGCGTCTTCTGAGCAATATGGAACTCAGCCGGATTTATAGATCCTTGACATCTGTTTAAGATATACGAATTCATTCACCCCGCAAGTAATATTGACAGATGTGTGGAGGATGAGGTTGAATGCTTGATGCCTGTTGGAGATTAGATTAGATTAGCGCGGTGCAAATCGGCCCGAAGCTGACTAAGCGAGAGGATCGAACCCTGAAAAACTGCCTGGAGGATTGAAAGTGACATCATGAAGCCTAAAGCTTCATATCGAGCAAATGATTCTATGGTCTAATATAAATCCCTGTACTCTGGCAATGTGATGCCATGAGTTGCAATGCTGCAGATAAGACTTTTGAGGAGGAGGTTCTTCTGACGGAGGAAAGTGGCAGATCAGATCAAAGGAAACGGCACGCCAATGTTTACGACGCAGTCGCTGGTAGGTACATACCTACAAGCAATCCAATTTTCTCGCCCAGTTCTCTCCAGCTAGGTTGCATGTATCTTACAATTTGTCAGGCCGCGTCTCATCCCGAGGATTTCGTCTCCATGACTCCCTAAACCCGGACGATGAAGCCCCAACCGTCTCCAACTCCATCGCTGTGCCTCCAGAGGAGGCGCTCTTCCGCCAGCTGAACGCACCCGTTCGATACATAGAAAATGACTTTTACTTTGCGAATGAAAATCTTCTATCAGAAAACCGTCTGCCAGACTCCGATATGTTGAAAGCGATCCACACGTACGCTTCAGACTTTTACGCCAATTCGACAATGAATCAAGGTTGCACGGATTGGCGGAGCATGGATGAAACAGCACTGATTGCATTGGGGATTTTGCTGGAGGAGGCAGCGAATGAAGCTCTTGGGGAAACTGGTGATATGGTTTTTGTGGAAGGAGAAGAAATTTCCGACAATGAGGGCGGGGCCGCGCGTAGCAGACCGACGGCTCCTCGATCATGGCGTGGGAAGCGGGCGCGTACTGTCAGCAGCAGCGGACTTGGAGGGGATGAGGAGGAACCTGTTAGGCGACTTCGAAGGAGGAAGAAACGGTGTCGTGTGGAGAAAGTGGACCAACATACGACTGCTTCTGAAGGAGAGACCTGAACGGTGTTTCACAACCCGAAATTATTGACTGCGGTTCCAATACGGCTGCAAACGGTTTAATTGGCGTTGCTGTTGCTGGATGCAATTCTCCCGTCCACGCAGCTTGGGGTGGTTTATCAGCGGACTTCGCTTCCCATTCCGTCAATCGACTCCTGCATACATCCGAACCAATGGGGGCAAAGTTGCCGGGTGGCACAGCGGAAGCTTCTTTTCGATCACATACCCAAAATCCGGGGTCGATTACTTGATTGAGTAGACTTTGTGAAGTTTTTTTTGGCTTATAAGCCACGGCAATTCCCATATTTAAACCATCGTGGAGGCTTTCCCTGTCTCAGCCGGCGTAATCGCTGTACATTTAGGTAATCTTTTTTTCCCTCTTATTCATCAGCGATGGTATATACTAACTCTCTTATGGGTAGTCGAAATCATCATGAAGTACACAATCTTCCTTCCCTACATACTACTCGCATCCATTATGCGGGCAGTCGCCATTCCAAGCCAACCCGGCATTTCTCCCAACACACGCAGCCTCCCAGTCAAATGTCCCGATATCTATTGTTGGGGGAGGTACGCGGAGTGCACTCTGAACTGTTATTGCAGTTTACGGAAAGGAACTCGCTGCATCCCGCGGTGATTTTGAAAGTACGATTGGCGTTGTCAAGCGATATTTGGCGTTTGTTTGGTTACTAATGAAGCGGTAGTCGAGCGGCTTGTGAGAAGGAGTGGTCGTATTGATGCAATTGCGATATAGGTTCTGATGAGTGGTGTCAAGGGCATTTTCAGGCTCATTGCCTGCACTCTTGCTCCTAGATTCAAGGTGTGGAGGTCACAATACATCATTCTCTGTCCTGGGAAATCGGTCATGCCCAATGCCAACCATTGTTCCTGGGGGATGATAGAAGGGTTCGTTCTTGATTGAGTATAGAAATATCTCTACATTCCTTGTATTCCTCATCATTGTGTTCACAACCATGAATTTTCGTTTCCTAGTTTGCTACCTCATTTATTTTGCAATTTTGCAAGCTCTACTTGCAAGGTTATCAAACAATTTATTTGAGGCTATTCCTCTTTTTCATTCCACTTGCTATAGCTCAGAGCTACTGCCACAGCAATATGCAAACTGCTGTACTGCAAGCCATATCCTTCCATCACCACTTATATCTACAATTCTTTATTTTTTGAGGCTCGAACTAGCTATTCCAGTAAAGTCTTGCTTGGACTGCTTTTGTGTTTCAAGTCTAGAATGATATTTAAAGGTTCGTGTTATTCGGGTTCCCAAAGTCGCGTCACGCGTTTCCGGAAAGGGACATTTGAGGCTCCTTAGGGCTATGGTCTTCTAACCCACGTCCACCTCCTCGGGCTTCATTCGTCCTACTCTATCCGCTAGGAGTTATAAACTGGAATGTTACTACTTTCTAGATTGCTTCATGTTATATCCAGCTTCTATCCAGCTCCGACTCCTCTCATTGCTTACCTTGCTACGCTGGCACTTCGCCTTCTGCTCCGCCATAGTCGACTCAAGGAGCCGTGAGCCGTCAAAAGTACAATGGTATGTTTCCACAGCTGAACCCCTCGCTTACTATTGTTCTTATCTCTCCTATTCCTTTTCCCGGGGCTTTCTTTTCTCCCTGTGCACTTCTTCCCCGTCGACAGAAACTAAAACTAATTCCCCCCTCCCAACACAGGCACCCTCCAAATCCCTCCCCCCAGCCGCAAAGCAGCAACTAATCCTCTCTTACCTCCGCGCATCACGAACGTGCCACACCATCAAAGACCTAGAAAAGTGTCTACCGTCCGTCGCATCTATAAACGGCATGCAGGTCAAGGACTACATCCAAGCCCTCATCGACGACGACAAGATCCACGTCGAGAAAATTGGGAGCGGGAATTGGTACTGGGCATGGGCTGGTGGGGAGAAAAAGGAGCGCGAAAAGTTGAAAGCCAGCTTAGTTAAGGAGGCGGAGAAAGTTGATAAAGTGATTGCGGAGCTGGAGGCGAGGAAGCAAGGGGCGTTAAATGAGATTGGGACTGTGGATCGGCATGAGCAGAGGGAGAGGGAAGAATTGGCGGCGAGGAAAGAGGAGTTGGAGGCTGAGTTGGCCAAGTTGAGGGCTGAGGAGGAGAGGTTTGTGCATGGCGATAAGGCTGCTGTGATGGAGAAGAAGGAGATGGATGTTACGAGGTGGAAGGCTGAGGCGGAGCTTTGGACGGATAATATTTATATACTGGAGGAGTATTTGGGGAAATTGGCTGGTGGGGATAGAGAGGTCGTGGAGTCTGTGAAAAGAGAGTGTTACGGGGATGAGTATGTTGATGGAGAAGGGTTGAGAGAGTTGCAGGATTGATCGTATGCTACAGGGGTCGGGAAGGGGCTACGGTTATGTTGTGTTTTAAAATCTGCAAATGATCCAATCTACATGGAAGCTAGCACACATATTTGACCGGAATGTATCTGTTCCTCCGCTCTTGTCACCCCGATGATGAGCTGCCACCACAAAATAAAGTCCTGGTGGGGCAATATAACCCCCTATTCCGACCGGACGGACATATATATCACGTGACTGTACATATCGCCGTGTCGCCCAACGGCACATATCTCACAACTAAGCCATCCTCTTGTTTGCTCGAGAGACAGCCTTAACCCCCTTCTTAGCCATTCTAGACATCTCCATACCGCTTATATAAAGGCAAAGCAGCTATTGACCATCTTCACCAACCCGATTCTCTCTCCATCCCCACCTGGCGAGGCACCCGATTTGGTTCAAGTGTGACATGGATGACCCATTTGCTGTCAAAGACGCGAGAATATTTCTTGTTGAATGCCACGAACCCAAACCACCGGATAAAACAACTGGAATATCTTGTTCATTAGGTGTACTTCATGTCTCCCTCCTCTTGCTGGTCAGCTGACTGTCACTCATTTTAATAGTACATAGTACTACTTCAGTCAGCGACCTGAAAACCCTTAAGAGGCACTCCATTCAGATCAGCCGACCGAAGCCAATTTCTGTAGCCCTAGCTTGTCTGTCATGGCGTGAAGGCCAGGCCGACATCATAGCGACTGCACAATGGTTAGCTTTGCGACCTACTCCGAACACCTAGCTGCGGGTGATCTACTGCGGATAAGTACGACCATCCTCTGTACCGGCCTGGATCTAAATCATGCCCAGGGTCAAGGGCATCCTCTGAGAATTTTCAATTTGAGATATATATCGTTGAACCGGGATAGGTTTGCCCAGCTATTTTAATGTGTTATAAACACCCTTCCGCTGGTACCCTTGGTGGATATTGGGAGACCGGTTAAATCGGGAATATGAACCGTCTTGGGTTTATATTGAACCTTTGGAACCAGGTCCACAATGGGAGCCATCGACAATCAAGCTTTCCTTAGAATCCTCGCGGAGGATAGTCATAAGGGAAACATCCAAGAAGCTTGAGCTCGACCCAGGGCTGGAACTGGTAGCTCTTGGAGCTACTGCTTGGAACTGCGGTAGCTGCGCTGTCAAGTTATCCCATAAACCTGCGCCAGAGCCACCTCGACCATGCCTGTCACTCTAGGGTCCAGCAGCCAAAACATTGAAAAGAAGATATGTGACATCATATGCATGCTTTTTAGGATTAACAGCCATATTCTGTTGATGGCAACTCGATGCCGCTGCTCAGTTCCCTGAAGGCATACAGACCACCTACCATGCTCATTGTACATACTTGTTGAAGCTGGCGCATCGCCAGCAACCAAAAGCAATAAAGCCACGAGTTGGCAGGGCAAGTGAAACCAAACAGGAAATAACATTAAAATGTCACAATCACTACTGCGGGACGTGGGCCGGTTGGAGATGCATAGCAGCAAAGGCGGCACTGGGTAGCCATGCTAAAGATCACGGAGTCCAAGCGTCCGGGCTTGTATCTCAACTCAAGGGAAATTGGATTACACTCGAGGGGTGCTAGATTGGATTGATGGCTCGGTTGGTGTGGTCCATTGATTGTGATTGGAAAGAGTGCTGACATGATCCCTGAGCCGGACAATACACTAGATGTAAAGAGATTGATCAGACATTCCCTCTACCAGCCAGTCCTATACTGTCGTATGATGACACTCTGTCTAACCCATGCATCTATGACTTTGTCCTACGGGATCTAAGCGTTGGGGTGACGAGTCTGGGCAGTTTGGGCGCTATGTGCCTTGTTTGGAATAACGAGTACGTAGGTCCATTTTTCCGCGGACTTGGACGCCCTACTGGTCGAACAACTCATTTTATAGCTTCTGGAATTATCAACCACTTCGATTCCTCAGTCAGATATAAATTAGATACTACCATAACGGCAGAAGACACACGACGATGACAGGCTATGCTCGCACATATTCAGACCATGACTCTCAATATTTGATTACGAGGCTACAAAAATTTTGCCTTAGGAGTTTGACCATTGACATTGCGTTGGGCGTCAGTTGTTCATGGAGCATCAAGTATTTTTTTGGTGCAAAGGAGTGCTTGTGCACCGCGCACTGTTCCAGAATACGACCTATCTGTGCTCACAGGAACCAATGCCTCGGGAATGACAAGCTTTGAGGCCCAGGTTATCTGTCTGTGTGCGTGCGTGCGTGTGTGTCCTCGATGCGTTCCACCGAAACACGGACATAGCCCAAGTCCCCTTACCTCCGATCGTTCCGTGTTCCTGTACACGAAACCATCGCCCTTGCTCCCCCCCGTCAATTAATCATCGATGGCGATTTTCGGGGGATGGTCAAAGGCGATGTCAAGTGCCACAAACAGACAAAGCTCCATTGCAAAAGTAGGAACAGTAAAGTCTTAGCAGTTTAATCATCTTTTATATCCTCTCTACCTAGTATCCTGGAGTGACACTTGCTGACGTGGTTTCTCTCCTAGTAGTTTGTGGGTTGTTGTTGCGATGAGCCTTTAGTTATGTTGCGAGGTCACTAGATAGATCAACACCAGCTTAGTTTTCCAGTGTTCTCATCAGTGACTGAAATGCAGCAGTAGTTACCATGCTGTCATCATTTATTGATATACTTCTCTAGTTAAAGACCTGCTGCAACTCACCCGCTGCTTCACTCCCTGTCTGGCTCTGTATAACGCAAGCCAATGCAGCCATCTTGGCTGCATATATCTACACTCACTCGCGTATGTTCATTCCACCCATGGCAACTCCATCGGTACAAGTATCCATAACAGTACAGAGTAGTAGAGTGAACCCAGCGATACATATGCCGGCAAGGACGCCCGCTACGAGACTGTACGCATGGGAGAGTACTATGCGGCTATTGGCAATCGCGCCCGCTGATGTCTTCATCACAGTCACGCAGTAACTCTTTGGGGGGTATATATTATCTACCATTTCGAATAGAATCTAGTTAGCAAAAATAGCTCGATACGGATGGAGGGGCTTATCCACGGTAATCATCGAGGAAACCCACATATAATAATACATATCTGTATCTCATATACTAACAATGACCTCGAGTAAATCAAGTTTTCCCACCCCTTGAAGTAAAAGATCACAAACTCTCTCCATACCCCACCTGCAACACTTGGCATAGAAAGCTTGTCAAAGGGGCTGGGCCCACACACACACACACACATAAAAAAAAAGAATGCTTAGCCAGACCTCGACTGTGACTGGGTACACGATTGCAAGATAGAGTCATAATAAGCGAGAGAGAGCGCCCGGCAGGCTGCAGTCCGGGTGGCGCTTGTATATGTGTGACATATGTGTGTATAAACTTTCTAGTAGTTATGAAAAGTTTGACAGCGCCAGGTGGACTGGGAGGTCGGGGCTTTTAAACAAGGGGTGTGGGATGTAGTTTACCAGATGTAAGCACACAAGGCACACGAGGATATACGCAATTTTCTGTATGTGAACATACTGTATGTGCTGTTAAAAATATAGCTGAAGACTTCAATATCTCAAAAAAGGTTATAAGGTCTGCTTTTTCCATGATAGCTCTATAAGGTATGTAGCCATTATTTGCCTTTTCCCATCGCACTCCCCGATGTATTATCTTATCTATCTATCAAGCAATATGTAATATTATCAAATACAGTCCTATCCCGTTTCCCCCACCGCCCCTAGTACTGTATGTACATCGGGGTTACACGGACAAACCAAGCTTTTGAACTATGCGCCCCATTCTTCTAGTTTAAAAACAAAAGGCATGGTCGATGTGTGGAAGGGGTTGCGCTAGGCGGGTGGGGGTGTGGGGAGATGGAGATGGAAGGGAGTGGTGGAATGGCGGTATTCATTGTCTATCTAGTATGCTCCTATTTATTCATGCAGACATGAGCTATGCAATGCATGCATTGGCCACATGTAGGCTAGTCACTAATAATAACAATAATGATGATAGAAGGGCCCCGCTTTACGTGCTGGGAATTGCTGCGCTATTTTTGGGTTGTTTCTTGGACAAATATGTAGTAATAACGGGTAGATATTTCCGAAGTCCGTGGGTTGCGGGGGGAAGAGCAAACGCGAAAAGCTTAAAGGATGGAAGTTGGGTGGTGGGAAAGAGGAATGGAAGGAAGGGACAAAGGAAGCATATATATATATAGAAACAGAGGTGCGTTCTATACAAGTACTCGATCGATACGGGTCGGATTTAGTGTAATAGTTGCTCAAGGCTGGTCGCAGGTTGTATCCGATGTATTTATGTTGGTACGGACTGGCTCATAATATGATGTCCTTTGCTCAAGGGCAAGGTGATACACGGTTGTCTTACCAACGCCCTAGATAATAATGTGTTAAAAGATGGTCTGTTGTTTTTTATAGCTGTGCGAGGATCTGAGGCTCTGGAGAGAGGTATCTTGTATCTCGCATAGAGCGTGGGCTGTAGAGCGAACGGATTAGTATAGCACAACGCGGATTTCTGCGGATAGAGTGCATATTCCATCTAGGATCCAGTTGCCCCGTTGCTCAGTTGCTCCTCGAACTGCATCTGCTTCGGTGGTATGATCTGGGGCCGAACAATGGGTTTTACCAAGTACGAGGAAGAAGGAAGTGCGACAAGCCAACAAATATCCCACAAAGTCACTTCTTGTTGTTTTCGTAAATATTTGGCTGAGCAGAGCCCTGGTGAAACGTGTCTCTTGTGCATGCTGATAGGAAACATACATGGGTCTGGGTTTGTTTTGAAGAAGCAGTTAGCCCCGACTTCGAGAGCAATAATAAATGGTGGTGCGGTTTGACATCTTTCGCTCGACATTTTAGCTTAGCAGTCTCGCAGTCAATTTCGCGGTCAAACTATTCGAGGGAAGCCTGTAATTATCATTATCACATTATTATTGACTCAAATACAAGCCTTCCTGGGTCCGATATGTATTTGGAATCTTGTTGGTTCTGTGGTCTCTATGTATGTGTGTATGAAGCAAACTCGCCGAACCCTGGCATGACAAAAGGGCCGGACCACGGCTTGTTCGTGCGAGACAAGGCTGGTACAAGCACGCGGGTAGTTGTGAGTGAATTGTACTCACCATCATGTGGCCTTTCCTCCCCATCTCCAGGCCCTGTTCTCTGGATCTCATTTATTATTGATTCTTAACAAGTGGAACTCTTGTTTCTGAAACCCCCGCTTCTGTTCTGCTTTGGCGTGTGATGCTTGCGTGCCGATCAAGAGGAACAAGCACTTCCAAGCATTGACATTGGCAAAAGCTTGACTTGCGACAGACCCAGCCAGCCGTCGCGACAGGAACCCACGCCCCCGGATTCCTCTTTTTTCTCCCTCTCGCTCGCCCGCAAATTAGGGGATTGGATCCCATGTCTGCCCACCCACATCCTTACTCATAACCACACACTACGCGGTATTGGTCACTAGGCTGGATCTCACAGCATCCCTTTACTGCCCACGTCTTCGGGACTGTAACGTGACGGTTTCTTAATAATCTGGACGAGAGGAAGACGATTGATATCGTCCTTTTTAACACTAGTTAATAAATGAGGCATCTCGGGAAGGAATACTGGGATTCCTCCACCAGCTGCGTAAATACCAATACCAAACCATCCACCTCGCTGCGCCCACAGCGGAAGAACACCGGCCCAAGTACCGTATCTTACTGTAAATTACCAAGCCCTCCACTCTTTCCCCAACAGACTCCCGTCGACGGCTGGTCTCTCTGCCCTCCTGCTCTGCTCTCCTGCATTGCTGCTCCTTGCACTCGCTCGTTCTCATCCAAAGCATCTCCACACGGTCATACGTTCCCTACTCGACACCGTTCTCTCATTGATCGCTCCATTTTCCTCGTTACGCGACGTCCGAACAATGCAAGTCCTGCCGTATCCCTCCTGGCCCAGAATCGCAACCCGCACATAATCGCTCCTCACTCCTGTTAGCGGCCTTAACTCTCCCCCCCGATACATGAGCCTGCGCTGCTGCCCGCTCCTACACAGGCTTGAAACGGCACCCCCTAAGTCGCTAGCATATCGCAGTCCATCGTCATACCAAACGCGCCCCCTACAGCAATTGTCGGCGCTGCTACGGTTCCTCGAGATCTATCGGACAACACACAGACACGCAATCACAAAGTGGCGCATTCTTCCCCTCCCAACCACCACGCCCGCAAAGTTTCCACCACCATCGCTGCTGCCAACTCGGGCATTCTCCGCCCTGATATCCGGTCGCGAGGCCTCTCCGTGAACACTTGAGGAGCAGTGTTTATGGGGTCGCCAGTCCAGTAACCGGTCATGTCTTTAGATTCCCTCCACGTTCCGTCTCCGACCTCGCTGTCCCGAAACCGCTCGATGCTCTCCAAGTTTACAGACCGCTTCAGCAACAGGAATCGAAATATTTCTGAGTTTTATATACAACCTGATGATCCATGGAGGAGCTATTTCCCCGGTGACGTCGTAAACGGCTCCGTGGTCCTGACTGTGGTGAAACCCGTTCGCATTACACACTTGGTGGTCTGTTTGCATGGCTATGTCAAGGTCTTTAAAAACGCCGTTGCGCCGGGTGATGGCACGGAAGACTCCGGTTTCCTAGGCCCGGGAAGGGGGAGGAGGGATGGGGAATACTTGGGGAATGGATTCGCGTCACTGTTCGAGGACGAGGTGGTGTTATGCGGGGATGGCCGTCTCAAGGAAGGGGTCTATAAGTTCAGGTTTGAGCTGGAGCTTCCACCTTATCGCTTACCCAGCAGTATAAATGTAGGTGAATTTCCGTTTGTCTTTTTGTCGCTCGCGAGAGATCAAGTGTATTTTTCGTGTCAAGCTTGCTGACAGGATCTCCGTGCTTCAAGTTTGAGCGGGGAACAATATGCTACATGGTAACATCTACCTTGACGCGCCCCACGACCATATCCCCGACCATGTCCTGTGATAAACGAATTATGCTTCTCGAGCCCATTGACGTTGGCCCCTTACCTATCCCGAAACCCCGCGTCATCTCTCTGGAACCCGTGTCGAGAAAGACCAAAGCGCGCTCGAAGTTGAAGGGTGCTTCGCAGGAGCATATTTCTGCTGGGGTATCCCCAGTTGAGCCGTGTACAACTTGCACAGACCCCAGACCACCTCTCAGCCCCGTTCCTAGCGAACTAAGTAACTCGAGCTGTGTGAGCAATAGTACCCAGAGCTTTCGAGTTGCCAGCGAGGCAAACTCAGCACAGTCCCGAAGCGTGAGAAACTTGGATATGCAAAGCTCAACGGCTTCGTCAGTGGACAAAACAATAACAGCCACTATGGAGCTACTACGAGGTGGCGGCCTTCCAGGCGATGTTCTGCCAATCAAGATATCCATCAACCACACGAAGCCAGTTCGAAGTCCCAGCGGGATTATCATCACCTTGTTTCGGTGGGGACAAATCGACATGTACCCTGCCATCCCGCTTGGTGTTACAGCAGTGGGCAAGAAGCCCGTGTATGAGGATTGCTACCCAAAGTCTCGCACCGGCCTGGGAGGCTTCTCTTTTGGTGCTACTAGATCCAACAGTTCCTTCCGGAAAGACCTGTCACAGACTTTTGCTCCATTGATCGTTGATCCTACCACGATGACCGCCTCAGTGAAAACATCGATTAAAATCCCGGAGGATTGCTTTCCTACTATTGCACATGTGCCGGGCAGTATGATTAGCTTTAAATATTATGTGGAAGTGGTGTTGGACTTGCGTGGAAAACTCGCAGCCCAGGATCGATTTCTACCAAGGCTAAATATGATGACTGGCTCAAGTTCGTACAACTATAGTTCCAGTCGTCAAGTCATAAACGTCACAGACAAGTGTCACGTCACATCCAATTGGGGAAACAATATTCTAGATACAGACCGGATACGACGCGAGAAAGGCGTGGTTGTGTCTAATTTGGAAGTCATTATTGGCTCTAAAGATTCCGCTAGGGGCCAACAACCATCCACGGACGGCGAGTCCGCGACCCTCGATCCCCTGGCTAGAACACCTCGAACTATGCAAGAAACCGCACCGGAGAACCAACCCACTCCTCAATCCTTTCAAGACGAACACTTCCTACCAGAAGATGGATACAACGGCTATGACGAAGCCGATACTTGGTATCCTTACCCACCATCTGAACAATATCCTTCATACCTACCCGACCAATTTATTCCTCCCACCCAACCAGAAGAAGAAGTTGATGAGAAGACACGGCTACGGAGGGCAGAGGAATCCCTTCTGCCCAGTCAACCGCCCCAAGAGGACGAGGCAGGGCCATCGTCACCTCCTATATCAACACCTCTTCCATCTGCACCGGTCTTAACCGAAGACGCGGAGCACAACTACAATCATACTCCTGATTTCTCTTTTACCCATCCTATGGCACCTCCGGTAGACTATACCAACAGCATAACACCCTCGGCTCCATCCGTGGAGACATTAACGCCCGTCCCTCACTTTACCACCCGGGATATTCCATCCCTTCTCTCATCTTCGCCCACTCCCAACAGAGTTCCCGGACCGCATGAGCGCGCTCGAGAGGATAAGCAGGAGCTTGAACGACAACGTCTTCTAGCAGAAAGGAGCGCACCTAGTGATGGATCCTCGTCATCGTCGTCTTCCCATCAGTTCGACGATAGACAGCCGCCAGACGTTGCCGGCGGCTTTACGAGGAGCCAAGTTTCGCCTTCTGCACCCATGCTCACAGAGGAGGACATCATGCATCATTCGTTAGGTCCCGGCGAAGCGCTACCACGGTACCAACGATGAACAGCTATGATGGCTTCCTCTCAGCCCGTGCCAGGTGCCGGGCAGATTCTCTCTCCGCGTCTCTTCCTCAGCCCATCGGGCGGAAAACAAAGGTGGTTAGAGGATTGCGCTCCTCCCGCCCCTCCGTCTCTACGATTTTTATCATGTATAATGTATGACTTTTGCCTACATACAACTTCCGTCTTGGAAATCTGCACAACTTGTGCACCGCCAGTACATGGCTTCTTCTTCCTTCTCGCGTGGACTTTTGGAGAACTGGGGGACACCGCCTACTTCCATTCCATTCCTTCGTCCCTCCTCTTGAAGTCAATTACATGAATGATAGACTTCCGTGGTCGTGCTCCCAGTGATCTCGGTTGGGTGTATGATCCCCCCCCCACACACCATTTGCGCGGAAGCTTTTTACTTCTTCTTTCGCCCCTTTCTTTCTCTTTTAGTTTATTTTTACCTATTCTTCTTTTTATTTCGCGGTTGGGTATGACGGGAAACTAAAAATGATACCATTGAAGGAGTTTTCTGGTTATATCTTGACTGTTTGCAAGCATTCTTATTTTTCCTCACCCCATTTTATTTTCTATATCTGTCCCCACCATTTTTGTTAAATATATACACATACCATGGGGTATGTCCTCCTTTTTGCAGGTCCTATTCTTCTTCTTTTTTTTGGCCTTCTTTGGGTATATTTTGTGTTGTATATCTTTTTGGGGACTAATTATTTTGTTGCTTGGGTATGACCATTGTGTTGTGTTGTATGGAAATGGGGTGTTTGGGCTTGGTGTAGCGATTTAATTGTTGGGTGCTTTTTTCTCTCTTTTAGTTTCATCTCTGTGTAATTGGGGGAGTTTGAAATTTTTAGCGGGAATGATATGAAACCTTTTTTTTCTTTCGTTCTTTCAACTTTTGGAATCGAACTTCTCCTCATGACTGATTTTGAAAACATTAAAGTGATTCTTTGTTCTCCTCTGCAAGTTGCTGTTTGGCCGGTTTGGCAAGATGAGCGGGCCAATGCCCAAAGGCCAACTACCAATAATTGGCAACAGGAAAGAAGCCAGGATGGAAGCCAGGAGTTTGAACCCCGACCAACCCTGGCACCCACGGGGCCATGGGCTGATCCATGCCAATGGTGCAAAGGGACCCGCCTCCTATCATCTAGATTCTAGACTATCTATGTCGTTCAAGCCAACCAGCCACACAAAGACCATTTTGGCCAGTGTTTTTTATTTATTCCGCGGCCTTCCGCAGGTAAAAAAGGTCAATGGTTTCAACTCCCCCACCCACCACCACCCCCTGCAGAACCCTTGACTGCTAACTGTTAGCAATTGCTTAAACGAGGCGGAAACTAAATACTATGTATGTTTACCTGCTGCCCAGCCACTAGCTAGAGATGGAGTAGAGTGCTTCGTTCGGTCCTCGGACACTAAACTGATATTGAAGGCTGCCCTGGGACGTGGCGAACTGGCCTTGCCTCTTGAAGCTTCCCCTCCCCCATTCCTACAAGCGCAGGTTTAATAATAAAAATGCTTCCTTATTTTTGCTTTCTATTTATAGAGCAGACATTTGGCTTTGAGCTCCTATCGCGACCGATTTTCAAAACTGTAGGAAGAGAAAGCTTCTAGTTTCACCCAAGGGAGCATCATTTTTTGTTAATTTTTGCTTAGCTTTGGCTGGTGCTCTTGCTTCTCGCGGCTATCCACAGCATTTAAAGTGGAACTTTTGTGGCACCCCGCCGTGCCACCCCTGGTTTGCTTGCTAGCTTGATTGTTTCAAGTTTGAAGGGTGAAATTCTTGTTTTTATATATTTCTTTTTTTTTTTGGGTCATTTCCTCCGGCGGTCACCTCTGAAGAAGAAAGAAGTTTTATATATAACTATATATTTCGTGGCCTGGGTGGTCTTGGTTGTTTGTTTGTTTGATGGTTGGTTTTTTTTCTCCTCTCTCTCTCTCTCACTCTCAGGAACTGAGGGGGATAATATATACTTATTTTACAATGGAGGACGGGTAGGACCCATTTCTCGTATCGCTTCTGTTGTTTTGATTCGATCATTATTTTATGATTTACTAGAGTGATTGCACGGGCCTCATTCTTTCTTATTCGTGCGCCTATTTACGAATATTCCCTGAAAAGACAAAAAAGAAGGATAAGGACAAAGATCTTTTTGGAGGCATTGGGTAAGTTTTGCCGGTCGAAGGGATAGATATATACAGCATGGACCCCAGCACGTTCATTGATCCTGCTCTGACGAAGCCGGACCGTGTGGTTCTGGATGCGCTGCTGAGGGACATTGAGGAGTTTAGAAATGTGGACTCCAACAAAGAGCAGGCGGAATCTCCGGGCGTGGCAGGTGTGAATGGTATGTTTCCCTTCCCTCCCTCTCGTGGCCCCCATGTAGCACAAAATGCACAGAATCTTTCGACATCGAAGAACTTAACATTGCGTATAAGTATCTTAGGTAGGACACACGCAGCGGCCGCAGCTGTGAAACCCAATGACGCAACCGCCACCATCACCAAGACGCAAGACTCGATCGATCTTCTCGACTCCCTAAACAACCCCGAAGACGCACACTTCGAGCCAACTGTCTTCCAATCCTGGGACATCGCGAGCCTCAACCTCCCAACCCTACTCGACCAATGGCTGCTGAAACCGTATATCCAATGGGCTCGAGGTGCGGTGCGCAAGGAAACCGATGTGGTCATGGTCACTCATTTACTGCTCTACTTCACGACCTCCGTCCCAAGTGCTGCGATGCTATTTTATAACTTCACCTGGCTGCATGGGGTATTACATTTGATGATGCAGGGCTATTACCTGGGCACGTACACGCTCATGATGCACCAGCACATCCACATGCGCGGCATCCTCGCCGCACGATATTCCCTGTTCGACTACTTATTCCCATACCTCCTCGACCCGCTCATGGGCCATACCTGGAACTCATACTATTACCACCACGTCAAACACCACCACGTCGAAGGCAACGGGCCCAACGACCTATCCTCCACCCTCCACTACCAGCGCGACGAAGTCTACGATTTCCTGTGCTACTTTGGCCGATTTTTCTTGCTCGTGTGGTTCGATTTGCCGCGCTATTTCCTACGGAGGAATAAGATTGGCTGGGCGGTGAAGGCGGGTGGGTGGGAGATGTTGGATTACTTGACCATGTATGGACTGGCGCGATATGTGAATTTGCGCGCTACGATGTTTGTGCTGGTATTGCCGTTTTTGATCATGAGGCTGGGTTTGATGGTGGGGAATTGGGGACAACATGCGTTTGTGGATGAGATGGAACCGGATTCGGATTATAGATCGAGTATCACTTTGATCGATGTGGTGGTGAGGATCTAACCCCTACTACTCTTTATCAAAAAAGCCGCAGGAAATGCGCTTTTATGAGGGGGAAAATACGTGAACTAACTTGAGACTTAGAGCAACCGCTTCTCCTACAACGACGGCTACCACACATCCCACCACCTCAATCCCACACGCCACTGGCGCGACCACCCCTCCGCCTTCCTCGCACAAAAGAACATCTACGCGCGCGAACACGCGCTCGTATTTCGTAACATCGACTATTTCATGATCACGCTGCGGTTGCTGAGGAAGGATTATGCGTATTTGGCGCGTTGTCTGGTGCCGATTGGTGAGCAGAGAGCGATGGGGCTGGAGGAGCTTGAAGCCATGTTGAGGAGGAAGACGAGGAGGTTTGAAGGGGAGGATATTAGGAGGGGGTTTGGGAAGGGGAGATGAAAGGGGTTTGTAATATTTATAGACTTTTTCTTTTTCTTTTCTTTTTTTCTTTCTTTGGATATCATAGACATACTATAAATTTAATGTCATTGCAAATTTGTGATTAGATGTTTGCAATGATACCAGGGCAGTCCCATGAAAGAATGAGTGTTTTTATGGAGACAGCATTGGCTATTGTGATCTTGTCTTATCACCTTGGTTCGCACCTTCTCCCTTGGCCATTGCACGATTCACCTCCACACTGTCTATCATCTATGAAACATATAACACCTATAAAACTCACCCACTCCCTCAATTCACCAACTCTCTCCCGATCCTCGCACGAATCCACTCCGCGAACGCAGCAAAAAACCCTCCCCCACCACCACCACCACCACATACCACTCCCCCACAAACCCTTAATAGCATCCTATACCTCTCGCTCTCCGTCGCGCCCGTCGCATATAACACTTTCATCAAATCCACAGGACACAGATACGGTGGCTGTCGCGCGTCTTCGGACAGCGAGGCACTGCCCTGCATCGCGCAGGCGTAATATGTGCAGTGTCCGATGCCGAAGCAGTGGCCTAGTTCGTGCGCTGCGGTGCGGCAGATGCGGCTGAGCCAGAGAGCCGTGAGGGAGGAGGTGGAAGGAGAAGGGGTGTGGAAGATGGAGAGGGAGGCGGAGGTGTGTGCTGAGACGGCGCGGTGGAGTGGGGAGGAGGCTTTATACGCCGCCGCTGCTGCTGTTGTTGCTGTGGATGATTTGCTTTTGGTTGCTGAGAGCTTTGCCTTTTTCCTTGGGTTCGCGGCAGCCGTGGTAGTAGTAGCATATCCCTCCTCCGACTCCCAGCAAGACCTCATATACGCCTCACAATGCGCCGCCGGCCACGCATGTTCGCGCTCGACATTCTGCCACCCATCCAGATTCGGATGATACCTCGCCATAGAAACCACCGCCACCCGACTGCCCCCATATGCGCGCCCGCATGTGAAAATATCATCCGCGCTCTCGTATAGATCGTGCTGTAGTAGCATGACTAACGCGTACGCGTCGCGTGGTAGGCTGCTGATGGCGGCGTCGAGGAGGTCGTCGAGGTTGAGTTGGCGCGTGAAGAGGCCGTCGGGTGCAGCGCGGGTGCGGATGCGTATGCATTGCGCCTTGCTGATGGTGAGGCCGATGTATTTTGGCTCTTCGTTTTTGATTTTCTTCTTCTTCGTCTTTGACGAAGCGACTGATTTTGCTGCGCGCTTGGTGTTGCTGGTGGTGTTTGTTTCCCAGGGCACGAAGTTCAGCATGTCAGAGGGTAAGAACTTCACGGGGAGCCCGTGGTAAAACGCCTTTATGTAGCTTAGCACGTCCTCCATGCGAGGAGGGGGGATGTCTTGGGAAGTTCCAGAGCTGGATTTGGATTTGGAGGTCTTCTGCTTCTTCTGCGGTATGGACCACGCGTTCATGAACGCGATATCTCCTCCTTCTTCATCATCATCCACTACTATTCCCGGCGGAGCAGCAACATAAATAGTTTTCCTGCGTGACGTGACTTCATTCCGATGTTCGCCGTGCAGCCAGTCGTAGAAACTTTGCGGCTCCTCGGGTGCTTCTTCTTCTAGGGTGAGGTCGTCGCCTGGTAAGAGGAGCGGGGCGGGGAATGTATATTCATCATCTTCGCGGATATTATTATCGTTGTCATCAGTGGGATTTATCCCGCGTCTGCGCTTGCTGCTGATGGATTTGAGGTCTATGGGCTTCTGGGATGTTGTTGCGGCCAGGCGCTGTTGGAGGGTTGGTCTGGTGTAGGAGCTTGTAGAGGAGGGGTGTGGGGATGGTTGGGATGATAGGGTTGGGTGGGTGCAGATTATGGGCGAGAGAAGGGAGGGTTTTTGTTTGGGCATTGTTAGGGGTATACTGTAGGAAAGGTGATATGGTTTACTGGATGTGTCAAGCTGTTGTTTTGAGTTAAAAGGGGGGGGATGTCGATGTTTTGATGTTTGTTTACAGCTGTGATGCAGGCAACCATGTCAGTATTCAGGGGTTGCTGGAGTCTAGTGTCACCAGTTTTCTTGGCTTAACTCCTCACAGTCTGCACGAGTCCAGCCAGTCCCCAACTGATGCTGTGAGAGCTCAACCTCATCCAGATCGTCTACAAATGACGTAACCAAGCATCGAATAAACAGACAGACTGAAGATAATATCTTCTTCAATTTCATTCTGTAGCAAACTAGCATATGACGTCACAAACCCCCCCGAAGCCCCATACTCAATCCCACACCACAAGGCTGAAGGTGCCTAAAGACACACAAATATTTACAGCACACCATCCTCCAACAGCTCCAACATCTCAGCCGGTATCTCTCCAAGCTCTTCCGCAGTTTTCATAGGAATATCTCCCAGCAAGTCCTCCCCAGGAGCGGCGGCAAACACGTCATTATTCCCGTCGTTAGCAAGCATCCCGAGCACCGGAACAAACCCAACATCCAGGAGACCATCAAGCAAATTCGGCGACACGGGGAGAGAAGACGGGCGGTTGAAGCTGGCGAATTGCGCAGCGTAGGCATCGGACATGATGTCTACTTTCCGGCGGTGGTCGCGGAGCAATTTGCCCATGGCATAAGAAGGGCAGGTGCAGGACGTGCAGAGGCTGCCCGCAAAGTGGTTGCTTAAAGTCGCACCGTTGCCAAGCAAGAGCCGCACCATGTCGTGTTTTTCCTCCATAATAGCTCGGTTCACTGGTGTCAGCCAGCCCATTCGAACTTCGAGGTCGAGATCCCACGAGCCCACAACATGCTCCATGAGCATGTCAAACATTGCCTTTTCGTTTCTAGAGATGGCAAAGTGTAGCAGCGGGAACTTTTCCTCGCCCCAGAGACCGACTTCGATGTTCGGGTTGGCGCCAAATTCTAGCAGGAGGACCATAATTTCGATATCGAGAAGGTATGCAGCGAGACCGAGAGGTGTGTGGTCGTGGTCATCGATGTCGTCCAAGTCGAAGTCGTCGTACAACAGAAGGAGCTTGAGGAGGCGCATGTTGCGGGTGTCGACGGCGATATGCATGAGGGTAGACCCGTCGGGATCGAATGTCATGTAGGGATTGATGCCGTATTCCAGAATCGGCTTGATGCACTCGATGACCCCACCAAACACAACAGCACGGAGATAGAGGGTCATCATGTCGCTGTAGGTGACTACCTTGCCATCTTTGTCAAGCGAATGCTGGGTCCCCGGGTCCTCTGGGGCCTCGGCGATGAGGTGCTGAATATGTTTCAGAGCGATGTTGTCAGGGGCGTATTCTAGCAACACTACACTCGACACATTGCGGTCAAGCAAGCGTTTTAGAGTGTTGTGCCAGGAGCCTGGTGAGTTTGGGTTCAGATTAGCTGGATTTTCAACACTTTTATCGGATTCTCTAATCCCTTTTTTCCTTGTAAGTCCTGGGACATGAGAAAGTACGCTTGGGGTGGGTAGCACTTACGACACACGAGCATGCAGTTCACCGCGTCAGCCCAGTGAGATTCGTCGTCGAAATCAAGGAGAGAGAGCTGAGTGAGAACGACGTACTGGACGTCCTCGTTCAGATAAGGTAGAGGCATGTTGCTAGAGGTTTCGCTCGTTCCAGTCTGGTTTTACGCGACGAAAGAAGTGTTCGAAGCAAGAAAGGGCTTGGTGGAGGAGAAGGTCACTGCTCTCTTTGGCAGGTGAGGGAGATGCAGGTTAAAGAAGGGTCTGTTAATTTTGAGAGAGAGGGGAAAGAGGTTTATATCGTGGGTGAAGGCACATGGCAAGACAGATTCAATCTAGTGTGTGACGACTCAGCGAGGTCGCCGAGACCTATCTTGTGAAGGGCAGTGATGAGATGTTTGTAGGAGATTTTTGTTCTCTATAGATATGTGGAAGATCTATCTTAATGACATAGTATAGGGAAATGGAACATCTGGTGGGCTATAGCCAGAGAGAAGAAAAGGGCATGTCTTTGATATATGGTCAAAGAGCAATCATCACAGCACTAGAAACTCCTACTCATTAACAAAGTCTAAAAGACTAAAAGAACCCCTGAGTCTTGCAGGTCCAGTAGATGAAGTACACTCCTGAGCACTGGCTTGGGTATAAATATCACCGATATATCCCAATGCAGATTGAGCAATAGCTTCTCAGAGACCACACCCCTCGAATGCTGTATTACCAGTGCATACAATATCAGTCGAGGCGGGTATCTCCAGCACCAAGTTCCCGAAAGTGCCTCTTTTTTGAGGGCTTTCTCTTTTGTTCAAAGTGCTGCAGTAGCTGCTTAGTACTCTCTTCTAGCCAATAGCACTATAGGACATGCTAGATCAGCGCTTCACGGTCAAATATCCTTCGATAGTGGTGATCCCTAGGCATTATTGAAGTATTCAAGACAGACAAGTCCAGTCTCAACCGTACCATCCTCCTTGTTGAGCGAAGAGGCCAAAATGAACGTCAGGAACCGAAACTTCTTCTCCACACCGGAACAGTAGGGATTGCATGGGAAAGGTATAAGTCCCCGGAGGCATGAGAGAAAAGCCCTCGCTATACCATTGTATACGCATATAGCGCTTCATGCCGTAGGCGTCTTCTTTCCCGAAATGCCTGGGATGCGTGGGGCTTGGTCGCTGCATCTTCTACCTCGTTTTTACCTAGCATAGACATTTGCCTACCCTAGACATCCTATGGGGAAAGGATGATGGCACTACGAAGGTTCTGAATTTTTTACGCTGTACCCGTACATGTAGTGTGCGTGGTCAGGAACCAGAGGGGGCAGGTCGTCGTTCTCAGCCCAGAAATGCAGATGTAGCAGTATCTTTTGATTGCCAGGGAAGAAATAAAATTCCCAAGTATCCGCAGATGGAGCAACCGTACTTGCAAAGTGACCGATAAAGGTTTATGTAAGAAGTATAGCATCGGGCGGACAAGGCTGGAATGACGGGTAGAACATATGGAGCCTTCTCAGCAATGTCCTTATAAGGATGCGAGCGATCAACTATGAACCTGGCATACTGACCAGATCAAGAAGTTGTGGGGGTTTTCCAGATCCAGTTTTGACAATATCAGGTCCCAGAATTTCCTGCGGAAAGCAAATCAAATGACCCAAGGTTGATAGCATGTCATTCCTGGGCTGGAGACGACCATTGTTAAGAGGAAGCTTTCCGGGCTAGCTCTTCTGGAAAATAGTAAGAGCCTATGCACGGATCTAAATACATGGTATTTGGGCTGCATAGAGAATTTCTCCTCTCTACCACGCTGTATGTTGAAGTGAATTGAGGATATTGGAAAACCTTTTTGAGAGAGTTCTGGAAAAGGAGCAGGAAGAAGCTGAAGAAACACGACGTTGGGATGTCACGACACTGCCTTCTCCAGACTGGCTGACATGGTTCTGCCGGTGCCAAGCGGGGCTAACCCAAAACAACCGAGCAGAGTCGCAACGCTAGATCTCGGGCATCTCTGGGAGACTGGGGACCTCGTACTCGCACCAGCAATCCCGCAATTCTGGCCTTTTCCCTGCTTCTCCTGCATTTCTGACACTTTGTGATAAGCCAATTTCTTTTGCCCAGAAGTCCCTCCACCCAAATTATTATCTTCTACGGTTTTTTTTGGCGAGTTTGTGCTTTGGGAAAAGAGCTACTACTAACAGGCACAACTTGATTCGTCCTTCTTCGTATTTTGAAATTCCCCACTTCTGCCACTTCTGCGGGATTTATATTGCATGCAGGGGGAAGATATTAAGAACGACAACCACACGCACACACACGCCTACAACATTGAGAGCTGGACGACGGAGCAGCACCTGTAAGCATCACTTCTACTCCAGAGATCCCTCAATTCCAAGAGCTAACAATCGCATTGCCCGCACTTCCAGTCATCTATTCTTCTTCTCCCGCGCACTGTGAATCGAAGACCTGCTCTTGATTACTTAAGCCCTCTCTACGATTGTCGACCTAGTTTGAACGTTTGATATCAGCTTCGAAAAGATGGCTTGGTCCGGCGGGTCGTTCGCGACCTTTCTCATCGTCTGTCGTAAGTCGCATTCTCCCCGTGCTTCCGTTTCTAGATAAGACGTTGAACGACGAGCTCCTCAAGGCGAAATCTCCCAGGAGACTTGGGTGGAAACATTGGGATGAAGAGAAAAGGCAAACAGCTAACCCTCCGTTTCCCACACAGCAACCTCCTTCTTCCTAGGGATGATATTCTCCATGTTCCCCTACGACTACCCACTCCTCTGGTCCGCCATCCCCACCCCAGACTCTCACTACGACTATTTCGAAGCCCATCTCCGCTTCCTCTATGACTCCCCGCCGCTCATCCCACGCATGCTGCACACCGTAATCTTCCTCGGCCTCGCCGGCCTCATCACAAAACTCTACCGGCCCTCAGAATCCAACATGCTCTTCGACGGCGCCAGCCTAGTCCTCTACATGTGCGGCGTCATTGTGTATATTGCCAATATCCTCAAGGGTCTGCGCATCGTGTCAGAGGGCGATTATGGGAAATCCACACCCCCTGCTACAGCAGAGGGTGCGTCGGAACAGGTTCTCGGAAGGGAGGATAGTTTGAAAGTGCTGGCTGCGAGTAATACCATTTTGGCCCTGGTCTTGGTCGGCGTGTTGGTGCTGCAGGCTGGTCAGTGGTATGCGGAGCGCAAGGATATGCAGGAGGCTGAGTCGTTTAAGAAAGGTGACAAGAAGGAGGCTAGCAGCAGCACCAGCACCAGCACCAGCGGTGGTGCTGGTGCCGGCGCGAAGTTGACAAAGCAGCCTAGCCAGTCGAAAAAGAAGCAGTAATTTTTGCGCGCGCGTGTGTATGTGTGGGCTATTTTACTTTTGTCTCTTTTTGTTTTTTTTTTTTTTTTGAGGTTAGAAGTCGAATTTGGGGCCATGAGCCCACATTTCTGGACGTCTTCTGGCCTTCTTCTGTTTGATCTTAAATTTGTGTGGGTGCCTGTAAGGGGGAGGGGACTTCTTTTTCATTTTGTTCAAAATTGAAAAGACTTCAACGGCCTAGTTATCTTTTAGACAAAATAATAATAATACCTCAAGTGCAAATATATCCAGGTCTAAGTACCAATCAGTCCTCCTCAAAAAGCATGGTTTCTATCTGTAAATCATTATTGTCTGCGGCTCCATATTCCCCGCTCGCCCCTACCCTTGAAAATTCAATATTCACCAAAGATGAAGCTAGTATGAGAGTACGCGCAAGAGCTCTGGCAGAGCTTTTCCATTTTCCCTAGAACTCTTCATTCCTAAAAACCCTGGAAGAAAAAGAAAAGAAAAAAAAGAACACCTCCCACAAAAGGTGCGGAACTTGCGTTCCATAGCAACAGGTTTGGTCTGGATGAAAGGTGAGGAAAAAAGAAAAAGAAAACAGATATGAAAAAGAAGCCAAAAGAGAAGTGCCTGCTACACCAAATTTCAAAATAATAATATGCGTATCTACCAAAAAAAAAAAAAGGGTACCCGTTGGATTTGAAAGGATGGATGAGGAAAAAATGCAAAGAGTGCGCAGGTTTTTAAAAAATCTCAAGTAGAAATGAGTTTTACAAAAAAAGAGAGATATATGATAGTTTTCTTCTTTGAAATGGGGGTTTCCTTTCTTTTTGGTCTGGGACTTTTAAGAATCACTTCATTTCTTCCCCCATTTCCATTTGGTTTAAAAAAGAAAAAGAGTAAATGTATATATAAAACTGGTATTTCAGTCACGGTAAAAATGGCTGCGACTCATAAACGAGAAAAAAAGAGAGAAATTGAAAATCAAACCGTGAAAAGGGGGCCCCGGGGGGGGGGGGGGCATGTATATCGTTAACCATCTCTCGTGTTCATTGCATATGGCTTCGTTTCTTCGGGGGAAAATGAGAATGGGCTGCGCGGAATATCAGGGGATCGGGGACTCAGCGCTATCGCGAACAGATCGTCCTCTGAGTTATTATTGCTGTTGTTGTTCGTGGTCTGGGGATGGCTGAATGGATTTGTTGTTGCTAGCGAGGAGAATCCGTCAAAGTGCTGCTGTTGCTGTTGGGCCTGGACATGTTCGGGCGGCGCGTGCGCGACGGCGTGTCGAGGTGGTGGTGCATTGTTGGGCTGTTGTTTTTGGGAGGGTGCGGAGATGGGGGTGTTGTGGAAGGAACTGAAGGATGAGATTGCGAGGTCCGGACCGTCGGGGGATAAGGGATGGAGATTGGGGTCGGTGGTTTGGCTCCCTAGATGGTAGAATGTTAGCACGCGGAAAGCTGAATGGTTGTATGCCCAATGCTATGAGGCATCATGAAGCTATCTTTACCTGATGGCTTGGGAGCAAGGTCCTTCTCACTAGTTCCCAGCTTCAATCCCTTTAGCTTGTCGCTCAGCTTTCTGCCACCTGTGGGCGAGATTGGCGTAGTGGGGCTGAGAGGTACAGTGTTGACGGAGGTGGCCGTTTGTATTGTTGGTGCACCCCGTCCCGAAACTCCAAAGTTGGCCTCAATCCATTCCCGCTCCTGCAGCGCCATCTCCAACGCAACACCCTCAGCATTGTACTTTGACTCCTGCTTAATCTCCTTCTCCAGCACCTGCAACCGCTTCTTGCCCCATATCGTGTGTAACACTCCCTTCTTCCCCGCTGACCGCGCAGTAGCACCTAGCTCGGGTGGGAAGATGGCGGGGAGGGGATTTATCTGGAGGGAATCCGATTTCTTGACTGTGGCCGCCGAGCTCGGTGGAGGTTCATACGACAGCGTGATAACGGGCGGGATTGTCGTTCCTGGCGGGAGGAGGAAGTAGCATCGTCTCTGGCGTTCATCCGTGCGTTCATCAGCCGGGAGGACGGTCCTCTTCCCGGCCCACGACACATGCCACGACCCCACGGGCGATCTGGAAAGGTCATCGTCCTCCCATTCCACCATCAAAATCTTCGTGCCCTCATTGCCCTTCCCTGCTTCGAATTCGAACCGGGCAAGCGCAGTGATGGACTGGAGCCGATTGGGCTCCCGCGGGGTTTCCAGACCAGCGAAATCGGTGTCTGGAGTAAACACCTGCGCCATCCCTTTTTATAGTTTCTCCCGCTCCACCCTCGCTTTAAGAGCAAAGGGCAGCTATGGGAGGCGTCTGTGTGTTTTGTTGGAGTGTGGCTTAACCCTCCCAAAATAGGATTAAGGCAAGAAAGAAAGCTTCAAGCAACCAAAATAGAAACCAGGCTGAGGCTTGTTTCAAGATTGCAGAGATTTTGTGGTCCCAGCTTAGGTTTCCTCTTCCTGCACTGCTTCTCCATCTCACATTTCGGGAGCAAATGCCAAAGGGGGGGGGAGAGAGTAGTCGATAGTCCCAAAATCACGGGATTGTTTTCGTTCTGGCGGACCCACTCTTTTACATATTACCATACACTGAATAACACACAGCCCCAATGCGTTTCTTTTTTTAGAAACTCTCCCGGTTTAATTTCCTCCCGCTAGCCTCAATCGGCGACCTGACCCCTTCGGACGGGTTTCTAGAAAAGGCCCTCATTGGCTGCGGGAAGTAACCGGTGTATAAAACTGCCACCACCTTCCTCTCACACCAACGCTGGAGGATAGAATCGCTGCTCTTCCTTGTCCTCAAGACTGGGGATTTTACCTGCAAAGAAAATGTATCACTTCAGTGATTGCCGCAGCTGCAGTTTCCAGCGTACTACAAAGGAGTCAACAGCATCACCAGAATGCTTACGGAGTAGTGCCATCACTGAATAGATATACGGATCGCGAATAATCATTATGCCATCAATTAGTCCTGGGGACTAACAACGAGAACTCTTTGAAGGCTGGTTGTCATGTGAGTAAATGTGCCTTCTTGTATGGCGTATATTTACTTGGGCTCTCTCGGTGGTTCTTTAATTACGCGCGCATGATCGAGTGCGTAGATGGCGTTTCTTCTTTGTTTTGAGGACCAAAACCATCCTGCTTACATGCGCAGTCCACGTCAAATGGGTCATTTTCTACGTAATTTATCTAGCTAATACTAGCTGTACGGGTAGTCGTCTCGATTTGGGGTCACATCCAGGATACAGCAGCGAAAAACACAACCGACAGGGGCACGCATACATATGTAGACGTCATAGCTAAGACTAAATTCAGGACTCGGACCATTATCTGGCCCCTGCTAGATCTGTGGTGGCACGGAGAAATCTAATATTGGGTCTTCGAGTGTGCCCCGTGCACATCTGGTTAAAATATACATACATTATGACGATGTTCCTGGGAGTGATGTTTGATATGCACACAATGAGCACAACCGGTACATGACTCAGGTAAACGCACAAAGCTGGTAGAAATATGGAGAAAGTCTTCTCTCGCCAGGGAAAGGGGTAGTGCTAGAAACCCTAGGACAGGTCTAGCAACACATAATATACTTTGCGTCAACTTCCATCGCCCGCTGACATGCACAGCCAAGGCAGCAATTCCTTTGCAGTACCACATTCTTATTAGCTCCAAGCTGAGTAGCAACTGCAATCTGTAGTTCCAAGCAACTCCTGGTGAGTAGAACGCATCCCTTGAATCCCTTCGGGAACGGAAAGTCGAGCGGGCAAGGAGTGTATGTCAAAGGCCACAGCTGGTTCCCCTGGGCATCCAAATTTGCTACACTCCAGCCTCATCTCGAAGGCTGACCATCTGGGTTGATGAAACTTTATCCACGCCTAGGAGAGCAGGTCTCACACTTTCTGCTGGTCGAGGGCTTCTGAAGCCGCCATCCTCGAGCAGGACCACGTATCCGCTCTGCTCATGGCATTCAAGTTCTGTGATTTGCGAACCGGCATAAAAGGTCTTTCCAAATGACAGGTGGACCCGGAGTCCTTGGGCGAGAGTCATCTTGAAGCAAAAAGAGCCTGCTAATGCAGCTCCATTCACAAAGTCTCTGGCTGCTTGACGTTCACCAAAGTTAGGAGACGCATGACGCTACTAATAAAATGAAATAGGCTATGCCTGTCGTTCGCGGGACAATGAACCGTATGCCCATTGGGCCGTTACTTGTTCCTAAGTGTTTGTAGCAATAGCATGTTCGTCCTAATGTCGGGATAAGCATGTGATGATAAAATGTCTGGTCATAGGCGCACTTTCGATGATTTCCTCCTCACGAAGCAGGGTCCAGATTGCTTGGTTGTCGATCGCATATTCTCCCGAGCAGCTCGTATATGTACACATTCACGATGACTTGACTGGATAACACATCCTTAACAGCGAATCCATCAATCGCTTTGCCGTATCCATCGCTATTGTATGTATTATTCCCGAGCCGCAGTCCATCAAACTTGTGATACAGACTGCCGGAAAACTTCGATCGACTTCGCCAGTCAACGAGGATGCTAAGCAAGCATTTTGACAAGACTAACATGTCTGCGTACGGGATACCCCAGAGGTGCTCCCATCTTGTTCAAATTGTCAATATTTGCTCTATACAAGTTTCAGAATGAATAGAATTGGAATGGCTGTACGTCGCTCTTGTTGAAAGAAGAGTACCCATAGGTGTCCAGAGTCTCGGTTTCTTCGCTTCACTGCCACCAACTTGCTCAGGGTGTAGCGAGAGGTCGTGGTACCTGTGGACCAAGCAATCCTAGAGCCCTGTATCAGTCATGATCTTGGCCGAGATTCCCCAAAGAATGTGTAAAAGAAGCCCAATTTGATAGTTTCTTGAGGGCACCCTATTTCTGATTCAACCCCCTCAGCGTTTCTCAAAAGTTCCTTGACGGTATCGATCGCATTTTTGACATTGAGGGGATTATATATGTCAAACAAAGCCGAGGACGCGGGGGGCAACACCGGGCCCAAGAGCTTTGATAACAAATTCTTCAAACTTTGCTCGTTCATCTGCTATGAAGGTGTTCGAGCCTTGATCTTCCAACTCTTGCAACGCTGGCATGACAGTGCCGACGGTTAGAGAATGAGACCCCAGAGACCCTGTCACAACCACGGCGCTGTTCCCTCCTTTCCTATCTCTAGGGTCCGGAGGACCCCGAATAATTTTCGCGCTTTCCGTTTGTGACTTACGGTCGTTAACTCCAATGCCACGGCAAGTAGAGACTAGTCTATCCATGCCGTATGGCAGTCCTGGTTGGCGATCAAGTTGTTCCAAAGTGGGCCCTGGGCTGTCCCGCACCCCTATCTTCCTATCCAACAGGTATTTTATTTATCAAGAGACAACACGACTTCCTTTTGTGCACGGAGGAACAGAAACAGTAACCGCTCTCTTAATTTAGTGAGTGGCATCGCGCATCACTGAAGAAAATGCAACTAGGTTCTAGCTGATAGTCCGTCTATTGCGTCGAGCGGCTTGATACTGAGATAAGGCTCGAGGCAGCAGTTGAGGGCTGGCCCTGAGGACATCCAGTTGCAATTGGCCATGGTTCCGTCGAGTCCCAATCGCGCGCAGAAGTAAGTCAGAAGCTATGCGTAAGGGAGCTGAGGGTCATTGAGGCAAGGTGAAAAGAAATACACTGAGAGGTGATATCAAGTTTCAACCACACCGTTTATCACCCCTATCGCCTTCAGAGAGGGGCGAGGCTTTACCTTACTTGGTGGCGTCAAAGGTTTCAAAGTCATCTGGTCCGACATCGCTAATGTACGGAGTGATTAAGCCATTGAGATTAATTCCATAAAAACGACGACAACAGCCTTGCAGAGCCAGACGCTGGCTGCTAAATAGGATTATTTCTCGCAGCTGCGCATACAAAAGGCAGAATTCATCACACGATATCATCATGGTCACATGACATTTTAAACTTGAAAATGACCGCAAAACTTTTGGGGGTTGCACTCGTGGATCCTCGTAACTGCATGAACTGGACAAGATGGCGCAAAATGGGAAATGTTGCAGAAGGGCATTTTCACCAGTAACTATACCTTCCCCATCAAATATCGCAAGGAAAAATCAAATCAATTGCACGTCGCTCAGCTTCCAACGCCGATAGACACCATTCCCGCCAAAGATTCTGAACTCCCCTGAACTGATGGACCTTTTGATCATTAGCAAAACCAAATAGAATTGTTTGGGATAATGAGCAGTACATACTCGTGGGATTTTCCACAGTCAGTTTTTTTCTGGGCGCAGCTTTTTCTCCAACATTGGACGGAACTCGTCTCGGATCTTGTTCATGCCCCGGAGTATGCGCATCCGGTTTTTAATGGCATGAGAAGTTTCCTTCAGTTCTTCCGCCTTCAGGCACAAATATCGCCAGTCGACGTCGTCCGTGGCCCTAATGCTCTCATCGTCGACCTCCCAGAGCAGGTCCCGTGGAAACCGTCGCTCCCAATATACATTGGACAATCTCCAATCGAAGGCTCTTTCGGCATTGTGTGTGTCTTGTACAGAATGTACCCACTCGAAGATAGAAAATAGAACGTCTTTTGGCAAGTTTAGCTTCGACGCTGGAGACATCTTCGATGGCTGAGTCTCCCACCGCTCTTTGTTATTGCAACGACCGCGTCTTTTACTTTCCACGATTATGTCCCTCACAGCTGGGACATCATATGGATCTGTAATCGGAGTAACGATGTCGCTTGCCGCTGACACTTGGTCAACCGCGTACACTTCCCCTTTCCCTACGGATTTTCGGTGAATCGACCGCCATGAAAGTCGAGATGGTTGTGTTTGCTCACGTATGCAGTGATCTATATCAAAGGGAAAAGTCTCCCATGCCTTGCGGAGAGCGTCGGCCAAAACATCATAATGATATTCCACACAGGGCCCAAAAGTGCGCCGAATCAATGCACAACAGCTGGCATGGAGAAGATATGCGTGGGGTACATTACGCACTTGCTCTGTCCGCAGGCTGGAGTAGATGATACACGAGGTCGTCTCATCGGGAATCTCGTTTGAGGGAGGCGAATAAAGCAGGTCACATTGTCTATCTCCGTTGTAAGGAACAAAAAGATGTCCTGGATAAACTGACACAGTTTCAACCACTTCTCCAAGTAAGTACCTCCGTTTTCCCTTCGAGTCGGGGTGATAACGAACTATTTTCCAGATATTTTAGTTAAATCAAGCGCCAGACCGTTAGCTAACCAGTAGTGTCCCTAGCACCATTTATTGATCGGAGCATGGCACGAGCGGCCGAGGTGATGAGATGGATACCTACAAGTTCGACAGAGATTGTTCCAGTCAATTTCTTCCTGTGGTACCTTTCCGTCGTATGGCCAAAGCCTAGAACAGTTAACATTACTGGAGACTCCGATAATCCCAGCACACGCGGCACATAACAGATATGCCATTATGAATCGAGAAGGGCATAAACAACTCAATAGACAAAACTTAGGATGCGCTCAGGTATCCGCTGCGCAATCGATAACACCGGAAGCAAAAAAAGGAAGCGCTGACAAGAAGGGTATCAGGGTATCAGATATGATATGATTAACACATGGGAATAGTGAAGCAACTTGTAAGTGTTTATTTCGGGGAGGGCGTATGCTGAGGAATCTTATACTACGGGTACACACATCCATTGACTTGTCACTGATGTCATAATCAGGTCTATAGTTTGATTGACCATTTTCGCAGAAGATTAACAACACAGCATTCTACCTCTCCAAGGTTCGCTCCATAATATGGATGAATGGCTACTCCGTACATGACTAACGACGTAAAATAATTGAAAGAGTAGACGGTACATCGAAGCCAGGCCATTCAAGGTACGGGATCTTTGTATCTCTTACGTTCACATTTGGATGGACGCGCTAAATCTTTAGTAAAGTTTAAGCTTAAATGAGTTTAATCCAGCTCTGTCCGACGTGATATTCGCCATGTGGTTCGCACTTCACCATTCATATCTACTATGAACGACCGTCCGCTGCCGATTGCGCCGCTTGCAGCAGCCATGCCGTCATTGCTTTTCCTAAACATCCGCTCCTCTTATATTCGATCTCTATTTGTCGACTTTAGTCATCGCTTCCGCTCACGCTCCGGTCCGCACGCGAACATCTACGCATAGGGAAGGGCCTACATCCCCAGCCTCCACCACGTCAACTACGTCAAAGTACGTTAGGTACTATTTACTAACTTTCCAACCGAGCTATCAGATGAACCACAAATATAATAAGCTTCAGCTGACACATCAACCCTACCACAATTCCAAGAAGGGAATAAAGTCACGTAACTCGTTATCTCAACCTAGGTCTCGCCGCATGCCCAAAAAGGCTTTGAAACCGTCTTAGATATGATGTCATGAGGCTAATTTCAAGGAACATGTGGGAAGCATTGGCGCATGGTAAAGGACCCCATGGGCATTGAAGTCTGAATAAACAGCCCCTGAGATTGGAAGTTTTTCTCCTGAGAGCTTCAATTACAGGGCAAAGTTCATACACATGGCCTCAATTTCCTAAGGAATATAGTATTGCGTACAGGATGAGTGTTCAATTCACCCTCCCGCATTCCTGAAATCTCCCACCCGCAGTGGCGCCCATATTTGCCAACCCCAGCTCCTCGGGGCCCCCGGAGAGAACTCTACACCCGAGCACCGTGGTGAACGTCATGCAGAACCTTGGTTCTGCCAATCATTTCTACAAATGGAGACCCGTGTTATCTTTCTCGCAGAACATTCGCCAGGTATTTCAATACCCAATCCACGGTTCAGACTGATAAGCGTATAGACCTTGGCTGGCCCCCTTTCATTCAATTTCAAGCTTTTCCCCCGAAGAATGGGGGCCCAAAGTGATCCTCAGCGCACGAACCTTTATGGATCCAGAGCCCACGAAGAAATATACTCTGCATGGCGTTGAAAAATGGGTTGAGTTCTGTTCCTTGTGCCTCTCTACATTCACTTGCTTAAAAGCTGGAATTTTCCAGAAGGGACTGCTGTCAATCTTTTTCAACGGATTTGAACTGCTACGCAGACTATATCCTCAGAAAAAAAAACAGAAAAAAGAAAAAGGGGGGATACTAGCCACACCAGAGCGTTAACTTCGCCGCGGGCACGGCGGCAACAGCGGATCACGCAATCCCTCGGGAGCCCATCTGAGCAGAAATCACACAAGTCGCGCCCATCTCCTGGTCTTGAGCTTCCTATCTAAGAGTTGTCCAGCTGAAATGGCTGGTGTTCTGGCCGTAGCCTGTGGTCTGCCGGAAACTCCTCGAGGAAACAAGCGGACGGTAAGCGGACAATGAGGGAAAGCTTATTATACATGGTGGAATACGCGGTTTTTCTCTCTTCCTCGCCTAAGTATTTTGTCGAAACAGCAAAATGGGGCGGGGAAAAGGGACCTATGGGTCATTCTTTTTCAAACGATGTGGAAACGAGTCAATTTCGCCCATCATATTTGTCTTATTGTTATTAGAGTTATGTCTTCTTCAAATTGTTGCACGCATTCTAGCTTACTTCAGCAGTGCTATGACGTGGTAAGGGCCAGGAATAAGGCAAACAGGCACATGCGAAAGGAAAAGCACACCAATTCCGAACTCCCCCCGATTCTCTTCTCCGCGACTCTCCGCTGAACGCTGCGTGTAAATGCTAATAGAAGGCGGGGGGGTGTGGGAAAAGATACCCTCTCCACAGGTTCTCCATGGAACATATCCCTCAACCCAACTATAACCCCATTAGTTCGACGATAGAATATGTATTGACGCATCACCCATCGTCTGACCTCAAAAATCCTTCTAGATTCATAACAAAGACCATCCATCGCACGTGAAAAAAAGCTGATCTACCATTCAATAGCTACTTACCCAGCTACCTAACTCTAGTGCATAATCCATCTACAAGGGTGGAAGCGGGGGAGGGAGGGGAGCTGGGCGCTTACAGTAGAACATTCAATATAGTACAGAATCTATATCTCAATTTATGCATAATCTTTTCTAAGTCTGGTTGTGGTCTAATAATCTATGCTCATTCCTTGTCTATACAATCTACTAGATAGGCAAAGAAAGCAAGCAATGAAAGAGTCAGAGTTGAAAAAGTTAATTATAATGGTCCTGTTTTTCTATGCAAGCAAGGAAGGAGGTGACTTTCGTGGATTGAACGGTTTAGAATTAAGAACTCTCTAGCTTCATGCAATGTATCTACACATGCAGAAGGCACACATATATTCAATTATAGCTTATAGTCAATTATGGCTTGCAGCATAGATGTGCAATTTAATCCATCAACTTGCAGATGATTATTTTTGAAATTAATCCTTTCTATCTACTAATAATATATCTATCCCTGGCATTTTCTCATTTTCTTCATGCAATCTTGAACCTGCTGCTCTAGATCCTCAACCCTGTCTATACACATACTCTGGGGATATGGCATTGCAAACTCTCCAACTTCCAACCACTCACACTCTACGCACCCAATCCCATGCAAAAGCCAAGAAATAAAATAAAGACCATCACACCATGTCATGCATGAAACCTTCTTCACCCTATGCATGCCTCGTTGCCTCTCTACTGTGTAAGCCCAACCCATAACTACCATGGTCAACGACCTCACAACTTCTAAAAATACACATACCACACACCCGCCCACTTCCCCCCGCTGCCATGATTCATCCCTATCACCAAAACTTGGGCTGTTTTGCTTTTTTCTCCCCCTCTTCACGCCCACCAACCCCCGCGCCTGGCCCCTCTCTTCTTCTCAGAAAAAAGAAAGAAAAAAAAAGGCCTCCATCATTGATCCAAAGCTAGTTACTACGTCTATAGAACTTTTTCTTTCCCTTTACTTTTTTTTTTCTTGCGCTTCTCCAAACTGCCAGCGAATCGGAATATGCGCTTTATACCAATATAAATAAGCACACCAGGACCTAGAAACGCATGCGGGCCCCGATCATATGGTTTATTTGCGAGGAATAGTTTTCGTCTTTTTTCCTGGGGGAGGAGGGGGAGAGGGCACATGGAAACATGCAAGAACTTCTTTTTTGACCAATGAAAGAAGAACCAACAGATCTGTCAATAAAAGCTGTTTGTTTTTTTAATTTGTCCTGAGGGTTCCGATTGGGCTATAACTGCTATTGAAAAGAGAGATACAGAAATTGTGTGTACGTGAGCAACTACCTCTTTCAGGTTTCTTTTTTCGTTCTTCTTTTTCGTCTCTACTCTCCAATTTTACGAATAATCATGGGAACTTGAAAATTTTGCAAAACAATGCGCTAGATATAATTCTAGGGTGGCGCCAAGGCAAGGCAGGCTCTCGTAATGAGAAAGCGATACCGGGGCCCAATCCGATAATGATAGCGACTATAAAAGTTCCTCTATATCAGAAGAATCAACTTCTATGAGGAAGAAAAGTAGAATGGTATCAAAATGAAAAACACACAGCAATAACAAAAGAAATTCGTGAGCGCAGAAAGACAGAACCATAAGCCAAAAAAAAGATATTTCGCCCTGAGTGCAAGTGCAACAAAAAAAAAGCCATTAACAAAGGAAATAGAGCGATCGTGCTGGGGAGGGGTGAGGGAAATGCATCGCACCAAGAAGGGGGGGAAATAAGGTACGAATACCTTTTCTCGACGAGAAGAAGAATTGGCATATACAATAAAAGGTCGTAACATAAAAACGAAAAAGCGCATTGTACGGTTGCGGGCAGATAAAAAACAACCACCATCGCAAAACGCTGCTTCCCATTTTCGCACCAAAACACCAGGCTAGATCCAGAAACTCCATGCACATGAGCATGATCATTGAAAAAGGGAAAAAAAAGTTAGGAAAGGAAATATAAAAAAGAGGAGCGCTTCCCAGGCCCAAATACAAGAGTATAGATCCGATTGACGACCTGTATAGTGAGGTGGATCGTCTCCGGAAGGCTGCAATTGAAGAAAATGTAAAATCGGGGGAGTTTTGTCTCCTTTTTCGGTAAGAAGCGAATGTGGGCGACTTATGCTACCGCGCTGGCGTTCTAATATGTACATTGCACAAGCGTCATGCATGGATATAGGTAGGGATAAAAGGGCGTATGATGAGGTGGCGGGGATGAAGTATGGAGGAGCAAGGAAACGGTGGGTCAAGTTCGAGGCTATCGGAGGGTGGATGGGAGAAGGTCGTGTGGGGAAATTCGGGAAGGAAATCGAAGAAGTTAAGAGGATATAGGGAGGTAAGGATATGAGGTAAACTGATTTTATTAGGATGAACGCGAGTCCTCTCTTGAGGAAGTAAACTACTCGTCCATAGTTTTTCTTCGCTTCCCCTTTGGCACTGGGTCTAATGGCGTCCTCTTGTAAGTGGTCACTGTTCGTGTGAGGACATGGCGCACACAGACTGGCCGCCCATTTGCGCTTCGCGGTGCATCGAAAAACCTTGCACCACCGTCTGCTGTCCAGTCGCCTGGGGAAAATGGTGACCGCGCCACAGCGCTTTTCGGGGAGTCAACCGGAGAATGCCTTGGAGAGGCTGGTATTCGTAGTACGCGTGCTGAAATAGGCGTTCTTGCGGAAATTGGTGTTCTTGCTGATCTGGGATAGACAAATGTGGCAGAGGTGGGCGTTTTGTGACGACCCTCGCAGGTGCAAAAGCTCAGACTTGTGGCAGTTGATGGCTGGGTTACTGGCGTCGAGCGACCAGAGGTCTTCTCGGTCCGAAACGTCATTCTCCCGCTCGTCTTTGGACTGCTCGTCATTGGACTGGTCACCGAGGGGCTGAGAGATTTGAGAAAGTCCGTATATGCCACGGGTGGTGTGATGGGAGTCTTTTGCGGATCCTCCTGCTTGACGGCCTCAAGCTTCCCCAAGAGCTGTGGGCCCTTCTCGTGGATTTCTGAGGGGAAAGTAGGCGATTTGGTTGTCTTCAGCGGCTTCAGAGCCGGCTTGGACAGTGCCCGCTTTGGCTTTGGTGTAGACTCTGATGGTGGCATGGCGACGACAATAATTGACTAGTAGTATGATATAGTAGTCAAGTAAAATAGGGAGGATTGACTGCCAGAGAGGATGGACAAGTAAATGTCTCCACAGCACGAAGAAGAGGACAATTGAAGGATAGTCACACCGAGCCGTTGAGGAATCCCTAGGGAGAGACAGAAGCGGCAAGAGTGACTTCAGAAACGTGATAGCAGGAGGGTATGGAGGGTATGTAGGTGTTTTAAAGCAAAAACCCCAGACAGTAGTTGAGTAGCAGGAGTAGCTTGGGGTCCAGCACGAGACATGCACGGCGCAAAAGTTCTGACCGTAGGCGTGTTACAGATTTTGCCACGAAACCAATTGTGAAGGACGACCAGCGCGCATCCACAGCAAAGAGACTTTTTTCCTGGTGGAATTGGGATGCTGCCGCCAGCAAGGGTTTGTCTGTAACTTCGAAGATGCTCGTCGGCGGTTACAGCTGGCCAGTCTGTGGTCCAGCAGAGGTAAGAATAGCAGCAGCTAGGCCCGATGCGGAATGGTCGCAGCCCAGGATGGGCCAGAATAGGGCAAGGGCAGGGGTCGATGCAGGCTGCTGATTGGCCAGCCGCAGGTGACGCCGGCAAGGAGGAGGCAGTGATCACACTTGGTGCAGGCCGTGCAGCTGGAGCTATGCCTGAGTCGGCGTGCAATCGAAAGCTCAGAGTGTGGTGATTGATCAATGAGCAGAGAGAGCAGATGCCCGCTGAGGAGATGGCTATCTTTGGAAATCCGGCTTGAGGTTGGTTGGAGCTAGACCTTACGCCTAGTTCCTGCATCGTTAGCAGCTGCTTTGTCCGTTTCCTGGCGCTGGCACTCTTACCGGCAAGATGAGATCGAACACCACCTGTAAGGAAGCTTTTTCGAGATTGCGTTGGAGGCAGGATGCGATGCTGATTGGTGTAGGGGAGCACAAAACAGAACCAGTCTGCAGGTTGTGGTGGGAAGGAGTATTTTTGGTCAGATGGTAACCACGATCAAGAGGCTCATGTGGTACCGGAGATCAGTTCCAGTGACTTCTCAAAGGACTTTATACCTTGACAAAGGCGAGTTCTCGCCATCTACAACCGCCCGCCCCCGTTTCGCTGATTGATGGTGGGACACAGGAGTATGGGGCAAAGGGAGAAGCGTTTCGCTCCTAAATCTCCCTCTATCAGTCCAATCACCAGTTGGCCGCCTCGACGCACCCTCCGGTGCCACAGATCGTGTTGAAGAGTAGTAGCAGGGTCCTACAACATCTGATCGTTCGTTGGTTCGTGCTCAATAAACCGCTATAGAGCGCGCGGCAAGCACTACAAAAAAAGTTCTTCAAACCCAGCGGCGAGACGCTGAGTTTGGAACCCTGGTCAGAACCTGACCCGCAACAGACTGCCCTAGTCTTCGCCGCTGGCATTGGCTCTTCTCATTTGTGTTAGTGGATTTTCTGCAGAAATGCAAGAAGCGCCGGTTTGTAAGAGCGTTACCGCTGGTAGGGCCAGTCATGATGGAATATGGCCGCTTGCCCTAGGCAGTTAAGAAACAACGGGGTAGATTGCTCAAGCAACGCACGCGCCCAGCATTGTTCTATCGCCATTGCCACCCAGCAGGGTCTTCTGGAAGTCCCATGGTCGTCTCTGCTACTGGTGCATCCGTCCCCATGCTCATCTTTCTTGCATGATAGTTGAATACCGCCCAGTCACCCTTTCTGGGGTCTGTATGGCTAGGAGCTGATCCCTCGTGCACGTTTCTTAGTATTCTCCTCCTCAATCTCTTATTTCTCTCCTGACGAATCACATCTCCACCTTCTCTCCAACAAACCCCGGCAAGTAACTGACGACGCCTCGTTGCACCCTGGGAAGAGTTCCTGAAGAACCTGTCAGATTTCCGCCTGAATTGCCTTACGCGGAGCTAACATCATGATTTCTATATTTGGTCTTCGACTGGGAGCTCTTTTCTTCCAAAAGTCTGTTTTATTCCTGCGCTGTTCCATGTAGCGCCATCTCATTATTTCCTATTTTGATATTCTTTTGCTCCCTTGCTCGCTTCCATCATGCCCTAAATCATACAATATCCCTCCATCCTGCTGCTATATTTGGAATCTTCAGAGGATAGAACCGCCTGACGGGAAACCGTCCATGTTTCCACTAATATCAAGATCCCCGTTTCCTGTCCCCTTGTTGAAACATCGAATCTCTGCTCGCCAACTCCAACAAGCTTTGTTTTGGCTGGGAATGGTTAGATCAGAGTTGTTTCTGATAGGATCCCAAACAAGCCTTTCCTACGTTTCCCTATGGCTTGCAGATTACATACAAGATATCTATTTTCGGAGACGCAGACCTAAGAAGAAACAAAACAACAATAAAAACAGGCCCAGCTGTCCAAAGTCCCTTCAATCACATGAAGCCAAGGAAAGCTGCCAGCCCACAAAATAGATCCTACTATAACCCGTCCTCATACATACTTACGAACACCCTGCTCCGTTGTCTTCCTTCCTTTTGTCATTCCAAGCGCCCCTCCATTTCCTCCCTTGTTTACCAGGGTATCCCTTTTTCATGCTCTGGCGCCCGAATCCTCTGGCGCTTCCTCCATCGCAGAGTGTTTATAAATGGCCACCAGAGAGATGTAAACAAACCCCACTTACACTCCGTGTTTGTTAACAACCCCCGTGGCTGGGGGGGTTGGATGACGAATGCTTATTGCCTTTTCGCTATCCATGATTATGCCTCGCTCATCGCGAGGACTGGAGTTCCTTGTTTTACAAGGCGCACCAGTCCATTGCTTAGAATGGATTGGGCGTCCCCTAGGTTAGGTGTAGACAGATGATGCTATGGATGACAATAGAGTATTCTTTTTGCCGCCTGATTTCTCACCGCCAGTCGACGACTGGCGGTTACAACTTTTCGATCATGCGCCGTTATGCTATTTGTAAAGCAGAATAGCTAGGAGGCCCTTTTCTTTTTCAAGAAAGGGACGCTGCTACGTGTTCGACGCTAAGATGATGATGATGATAATATCAAAAACACAACAGAATATGAAAAGTGAAGAATGCTGGAGACGCCTTCTAGTTACCACCCAGCTGCCCACCGCAGCTCCTCTAGTCAGGGGGGAAAGATATCGGTGGCGCCTAGATAGGTCATTTTTTAATCCACGTCGTTATTCTTTATTAACCGCCCCCCTTCGACCCTCGGAGGCATTTCTTTTGCCATCTGCTTGGCCGGCGCCTAGAGTCAAGGGGGAATATCCTACATGTTAATGGCCAATGACCGCCCCTTAATGACGGGAAGGAAAGCTTGACTATCCGCCAAGTATTATTCTTATTCTTTTCTTTTCTAAATTAAGAAAACGCATTAGCTATCTATCCAGTTAGCTATGTCTCTCGAAAACGCCTCACAGAAAAAGGTTTTCCGAGATTCTTAATTTGGACAAATAGGAATGAATTGCTTGATCTAAGAGAGAAAAAGCCAACAATACGTCTGTATTCTGGCTTGCTACTCGTTCCCAACTATAAGAAAGAGTCAATGATGGATGCCACGTGTGGTAGCAATGTCTCCGATTTTCTTTATTCTGGTCTTGTTTGGGAAATACTGTTACTCCATAGGGATGGGGAGATTATCTAGCCTGCGTAAGAGGAGAGAGAAACTGGGTCTCTATTTTCTTGTTTTCTTTTTTTTTTGCGAATACACACCAAGGTGTATATGGGCAGTTGTAGAAATGGTGCCTGTCCGACGCTGTTTTCCCCTCCTCTTGAGGGGCGTATAGTGACAATGTCAACAAACGATATGTATATATAGTAGTGGGGGTTACTCGACAGCCCTCGACGCGGTCGGTTTTATAGATGCGCCGCGCGCAGAATCACAAGTTGGAAGCCATGTCACACCTGTAAGATGTTTCGATCAGCCAGCCCAGATCCCCGGGGTTTGTGAAACTTTGATCGAGGCTAAATTGGACCTTTGTGGTACAAGTGTTGCACCAATCTCCCGAGGGATCAGATGGAGTCCAAACTTCCTGTGGCAGTTGTAGGATCCGACTCGTCGGGTCTTCAGGTCTGTCTGGGTGAGTGGGTGGGTGGGTGTTTATGTTTGTTTGGTTGGTAGTCCAGTTTGATGGGTTGGATAGGAATGGTATGACAAGAGGTCAGACAGTATTTTGCTTCTGCATATATTGTCCAAGATTGTGTTTGAATAGGGTTCCTATCTGACTGTTGGCCTATGTACGTATATGGCTGGTTTCTTGGAATAAAGACTGCTAGTTATGATGCCAGTAGCAACATCTCCTAACATGCATATAAGATTAGCAGGTAAAAGAGTTAGTAGATGGCTCTTTTTTCTCATAGCTTGCTTCATATTGAGCATGAGATCAAACTTTTGGATCACAAGGTTCAAGTAGCTAGATGGTATATACCGAAGTACTTTAGGTTTGCTGTGAGCTATCTGAGATGGTCTATAACTATAGTTTTCAGGCAGTTAGCTATGTTGGAAAAGTAATGGCTCTCTTGTGTATGAAAGGTATATTTACATTTCATGTTCAGGCACAGTGATTTCAAGTCTTTCCACTCTTCTCTTGTCAGTAATTGAGGTAGAAAAGGTTTATATCAAGATATTTCACGGCCAAAAAATCAAAAATCAAAAATCAAAAATCAAAGGAAAGCCATGAAAGAAAGTGTGTTTATTGAGAACACCCAACAGCAAACTTCCCATCCACATCTCTGAAATCTGGTCAAGGGCTGTCGGACTCTGGCAGCAAAAGGCAAGACAGCTTTCCCAGCTTCATCCCGCACTCTTTGTTTTTTGCTCTGCATTTTTTCTAGTTAGATGAGGTGGGGCGAGGTGTGGGCATGTTAGAAAAAAGCTCCATAACTAATCACTGATAGCACTGTTCTCTCCGCTATGCCTGTAGCTAAAAACCCTCCGCATGTGGGAGGAGGTCATGCGCGAGCAGGGGGTTGCAAGGCTCAAGAGGGGGTGTAGACTTTATAGTACAGTGTACAGTAGACGACCGACTAGAGTCGCAAGGATCCATACAAACGTTAATAACCTACAAAGCTTATCTCTATTCTATACCCTCTTCTACATTCTCTCTCTGCATACCAGCTCTCTCTTTCTCTCCGCAGAATCCGTCCCCACGGTTACGGCACTTTCACTCTCGGGGCCCATCTACGGAGTATCTCACTTCGGACTTCCCCACCACCACAAGACCCCCCATCCCGCCACTGACGCTGCTGCATCCACCTATGTTCCCTACACTCTTAGTGCCGGTCCACACTGCTACCCTAAAACACTACCCTATGGAGCTCCAAAGACCTTTAACAGCACCCCTATTGGCTGCTCAAGCGCAACTCTCTCCTAGTGTCAGCGAATTTTTTTCACATTTTCGTACCTTTTTACTTTTCATTTTCGTGCTTTCTTATTTCTTCCCCGCATTGCACAGGGATTTGTTGTTTCGGCAGAAGAAGAGAGGGGGCAAAAAAGAAGAAGAAAATAAAAAATGGATCATCTGGTTCCACTTGCAGAGTGCCTGCCACTGCCTGCCCGGAGTAGCTGTTGCCGGGAAAGAAGTTTCTTAAAAGGACCCATAGTGCCGCTTTTTTTTCCCGTTCCAGGGATTTCTTTCTCTCTCTCTTTTGCTCAATTGCAGGACTCGAATATCCAGTTCTGAGCTCCCATGCTTCTACTTTCTGCGCGCCCTGTTTTGCATGTAGTTTTGTTCGTTCGTATCACATAGCTTCCCCAAATCTGCGTCGACAAACGGCAATTTCCTTCTTGTATCGAACCGATCAATTTGACTGAAATAAACGGGACGATAAATCCCGAAAAAAACGACCAGGGAGGAGAGCCTGCACGAGAGTACGTGCAGAATAAGTAGAAAACGAAAAGAAAAGAAAAAGAACCCGCAAAAACACAAATATGGCGGTCTCAGAGAAAAAAGAGCCCGTCGAACCCTCCGCCTCGGAGACAAATTCAGAGCATGGCCGGGCTCCTAGTTCCATGGACGACATGATTAGAAATGCAAAGGCCGCGACGGAGAAGGAGCAGAATATGACCCTGTGGCAGGGGGTCAAACTGTACCCCAAGGCCGTGGCGTGGAGCGTGCTGATATCGACGTGCATCGTCATGGAGGGATATGATATTAGCTTGGTTAGCAATTTCTTCGCGTTTCCGCAGTTCAATCGCAAATATGGTGTGCTGTTGGATGATGGGTCGTATCAGGTTCCTGCGAGGGTAAGTCAATCGCGTCCCATTCTACATGTCGAAATCAGAGAATTAAGTCAATGGCTGATAATTCATTTTCTCCTCTATAGTGGCAAGCAGGTCTCAGCAACGGTGCTGCAGTCGGCGAAATCATCGGTCTCTTTTTCAACGGCTGGGCATCAGAACGATTCGGATACCGTTACACCATTCTCTCCTGCCTCGTCTGGCTTACGGGCTTCATAACGCTCTTCTTCACAGCGCAGAACGTGCAAACGCTCCTTGCTGCGGAGATCCTGTGCGGTATTCCCTGGGGTGTGTTCCAGACCCTTACCATCACCTACGCTTCCGAAGTCTGCCCCGTGGCCCTGCGCAGCTACCTGACCACCTACGTCAACTTCTGCTGGGGTCTCGGCCAACTCATCGGCGTTGGCGTGATTAAATCCATGCTCAACCAGCCCGACGAATGGGCCTACCGCATTCCTTACGCTCTCCAATGGATGTGGCCTGTCCCCCTATTCATCGGTATCGCCCTCGCGCCCGAATCCCCCTGGTGGCTCATCCGCAAGGGCCGTATCGATGATGCCAAAACATCCCTCCTGCGCCTGACCAGTCTAAACCGCGAGACGGACTTCGACGCCGACGAGACAATTGCCATGATGGTGCACACCACCGCGCTCGAGGAGAAAATCACCCGCGGAGCCAGCTACCTCGACTGCTTCAAGGGCACAGATCTGCGCCGCACAGAGATCGTGTGCATGGTCTGGGCGATCCAGAATCTCAGCGGCAACTCGTTCTCGAACTTCTCGACGTATTTCCTCGAGCAGGCGGGCGTGCCGCCGGAGCACGCATACTCGTTCGCCATGGGACAATACAGTATCAACATGGTCGGCGTCTTCGGCGCATGGACGCTAATGAGCCTCGGCATCGGGCGACGGACACTCTACCTCTTCGGTCTCTGCGGCCTCTGCAGCATGCTTCTAATCATGGGCTTTTTGGGTCTCGTTCCGGAATCGAACCGCCACCAGGGATCCATGGCCACAGGCAGCATGATGATAGTCTGGGCGCTCTTCTACCAACTCTCCGTCGGCACAGTCTGCTACTCTCTCGTCTCCGAAATCTCCACCCGCCGCCTACAAATCAAAACCGTCGTCCTAGGCCGAAACTTGTACAACGTCGTCGCTATCATATGCAACGTTTTGACCCCTTACATGCTTAACCCCAGTGAATGGGCCTGGGGCAATTATGCAGGCTTCTTCTGGGGAGGGAGCTGCTTTTGCTGTATTATTTACACGTTTTTTAGGTTGCCGGAGCCTAGGGGACGGACTTTTGCGGAGATGGATGTGCTGTTTGAGAAGAAGGTCGGTGCGAGGAAGTTTGAGAGTACGCAGGTTAATGTCTTTGAGGAGGAGGTTGGAGGGGATGTTCTTCGCCGGTATAAGCAGGCGTGAGATATGTAGTTGTTTTTCTGTTTGCGTGTGTGGTAAGAGGAGGGTCAACTACCTATATTCAGGAACGAGAAAAAGGTACATATTGTAATAAAGTCACGACATCACGGCAAAAAATCTGAAGGAATCATGGACGAATTTCTCTTGCTTTCGCGGCGAAAAGCAGAAAACGACGACTTTCGATATATATCTTTGTGTGTGGGGATTTTTATTTTATTTTTATTGGCAGCCACCTCTTTAGCGAGCCTTTTTTTAATGTTTCATATAATTTTTCTTCTTTTTCCCTTGAAAGTTTTGGTTTTTTATAAATTCTTTAATATGACCATAGGAGTACATACAAGCTAGGATATATATATCCAATTGCAAAGAGTTGAGCAAAAAGCTGAAGAAGCAATAATATGGAGAAATGTGAATAAATATGAAGAAGAGTATCTACCAATCAATGCAAAATGCCTTCTAATTCTTCTTGTGCTTTGAAAATTCAGCTTACGATGTATTGGGCAATATGACTTCTCACTTCTTCCGTGGAACTTGCAAGCATACTACTGCACCGAGGCGTGGTGGGCGAGTTCGAGCAATAATGATGGCACTTTGAAGTGGAATTTGATTTCGTTTTATGACAGAGAAATTTCGGGCTCTAGGATCTTGAAATTTTTCGACAACACAGGCAAGAAAAAAATAAAGAAAATAGGCAATGCGGATGGAGTAGACTTTATCCATTTCTCAATAAAATTTGCATTCAATTTCACACACAAAAGCTATTCTAAAAAGGCTCCTAAAATTCCCCGTCTGCTTTACCCTGCCTGCCGTGAACCGTAGGCGTAGGAACGACAACCCCTCGAAAAGACCACCGTCCAATGTCCCACGTATATTCTCCCTGTGTGTGATATGTATCCCATCTTCGACATTCCTTCCCCATCGCCCTCAATTAAGAAGACCCGAATATAACGGGGAAGAAACTTCCTATCAAGGACTTGTTTTAAAAACTAGATATCCCTCTCCAGAACCTTAAGAACCAGCTTTAAAAGCGTGATTCATGGCAACTCGTCGTTGTGAAAAGTGAAAACGACGGTCGTGGCTGGTTCTGTTGCTTTTGATCTGAAGAAGAGAAAGAAGAAGAAAAAGAAAGGAAAATTGAGAGCGGAAAAGTGGAGGTTTTGTAGGTGCGTGTGGGTCATGTGATTTGTGGGGGCCGGAGAGAGGGAGGATGAGTTTATCCGGCGAAATGGACTTGAAGTTGCTCATGATGTCTGGAAAAGGAAAAGGAAAAGGAGAGATGAGCATTTAGCAACATGAACTTCCTGGAAGCCGTTTTTTTTATTATTGGCTACTCCAGACAGCTAGCAGATACATTAATTCCCTCCAGCTATGAGGTGTGTGATGATTCCTAGCCAATGCCGAAATCCTGGTGCTGCCAGGCCCAACCTCTGAAAAGACTCCATTCTCCTGACTTGCACCGTCGCCCCAATCTCGATATCGGGGTTGTTTTGTTATCTCCTCTCTTTCCAAACTTTTTAGCTGATATACAATAAACAATATGTGTATATCAGTGGCTGTCCCAATGCTCCAAAAGCTATCACCGATAGCTTGTGCCCGCGCCTATGCTCTTATATCCAGAGCTATATGAAGAGCGAAAAAGTGAGGGCCTATAACTTGACCACCGCCCTGGTCATCCCATCAGTACAAACAAGCTCAGGGTTTTGTTTATTCAAAGGGGACAATCCCACTAAACAATATTCACTAACTGTTCGAGCTCCCAATAACCCCATGCTGGTTATTTGGTCTCCAAACACCCCCCTTCACAGCAACAGACACACCCAATGCAACCCCCAACATGCCTCCCAATATCACCACTGCAATCATCAACTTCACCACAACCCGCCGCTTCACGCTCAGATTCCCCAGACACCCAGTCCCCTTCTTCTTCTTCCTCGTCGGCTGCTCCTCGTGGCTTGTCTGTGACAGAATCGGACTACTATTCGCACTTTCCTTGCGCACCAAACACATTGCCCTCTCCACATCCGCCTCGTTCGAGCTATATCCGCGATGGCAGCGCTGTAGCTCGGTTCGCAGCTGCTCGAGTGACGTTTGCGTCGTCGGGTGGTTGTAAAAGGGCGAGTGTGGCTTTGCCCCGCGCGTCGGGTCGAAGTCTTCTTCTACGACTGTGGTTGTTGGGCTGTGTGGGAAGGGACTGTATGAGCCTCTTGATCGTCCGCGGGAGTCTCTATAGGCGAGAACGGCGGGTGAGGGTTTGCGGGGGGTGGGACTGAGGAGTGGTGGTGGTGATGATGAGGCAGATTGGGTGGTTGTTAGTGCGGCCGTGGGTGTCGAGGTAGTGGGTTGGTTTTCGACATTTGAGTGGTGTTGATCGGCCGACATGGTTGTCGAAACTGGACCCGCTTCGTCGGGATACATGTCGAGAATAGATCTATCGTGTCGTATTCCAGGTTCTGGATGCGGTGTATGAGCCTACACGATAAAGGGAAAGAGAAAGCGATACGCGAATGGCCTTTGTTGGATATCGTGTTGGGAGATGATAACGGAAGACTCTTGGAGACAGGAGAATGTTTTTTCTTTTTGTTTCGAATACTAAGCCTAAGGATGCATGGCTAAAAAAGCTTGAGGATCGAATTGGGAATAAATGTCCGATGGTAATAATGATCGAGAGCGAAAGATTCTAGTGGGTGGGTTGCAAAAATGATTGCACAGAAGTGAATATCAGGCGCAGCTGGGAAGAAACAAGGTGAGGGAAGGGGGGTGGGTGTGCCTTCCTAACGAAAAAAACAAGTCCCCAGTTCCTGTCTGACTCGGATTGCAAGACTTCGTTTGCAAAACGCTATGAACTCGTCATGCAGTGAACCCTCGTTTTTCTGCGCCTTGCCAGTTCTTTCCACGTTGTGTTTGTTTTTGACTTTCTGTTTGAGAACTGCCTGGTTGCGGGGAAGGGGTTTACCGTGGTTCGCGAAACGCTCATGTAGAATGAGCGATATCAACTGCAAGATACAGGCAGCGAAAATTGCTGCCTTGCGACTTTAGGAGGGTTGTATATGTTAACGGATAGACCCGCTGTATCCCAAGTAGTGGTTGACTAAAGAGCGCTTCTCGAGGCATTACGCGCACTATCTTTACTACAGCCTGCTAAAATAGCAGCTTGTACCAGGTCATTCGCCCTTACGATATTGGTACGAACTTTCCAAGGCTAACCATGTTGTCCAGGCGATAGTGCATGCATTTGCGGTAATAGCCGCGGCGGTTTCTACTATATTGTTTGGTGAACTATACCAGGTACATCATTTCTCCTTGCAGGTAAGTCTGGTTTCCGAGCTTCTACTCTGAGGGACGATGGGTGGCTCTATCTGTTGGACACCAACGCTGTTATCGAAGGTTCATGTATGCACCTTCGCTTCATAGATGCCCTCGTGCTTAATTCATCCTCCCCAAACGCGGTATGCTGTGCTACTAGAAAACTCGTGGGCTTCGGCGAACATTCGTCGCAAACGGGATACCGCTTTGACCAAGTCAATATCAAACGCCGTGGTTATGCATGGAATGAATTCGGATACATGCATGAACGCACAGCAGGAGAGAGAGAAAGAAAAAAGTTCCGACAAACGAAAATATCAAGTCATAAACATCAAAATTATCATCAGCCTTTGAAAGGAAGGATTCCAGCCCAGCCCTTCTTCTTCCCCTTTAGTTGCTCAGCTTCCCTTTTCTTCGCTTGCTCATCTTTATCTGCCTCTGCACACCGTTTCAGGTACTGGTACGTGAACTCCTTTTCTCTCGCCTTCAGCTCTTCGTCGTTTAGCAGTCCTTTTCCACCATCTATACGGGTATCAGGATCTTTGCTACCCGTGTATCCTGGCATACCGTCCCCGACCCCAACAACCTGACTCAGCGCCTCGCATTTCTCTACAAGCCAGGCGTTATGGGCCATGCCATCACGCCAGTGCGGCGGCAATGATTCGTACCCGAGCCAGCAACCCAAAATGCCACCAGCAATGCAGGCATTGGTATCCGCATCACCGCCCTCGAGAATAAGGTCCCTGATTATTTTCTCGAAAATAGCGGAATTCGGACTCCTTCCCCTCCCGCCCAGTTTTGTTTTGTGGGAGGTATCGCGCATCCCCATGCGAAGAGCCAAAATGGCCGAACCAAGCGCCTTGTACACATATCCCATGGTCTGGGCGTCGTCAAGTTGCAAGTCGCCGAAGTTGGTGACTCGTAAATGTCTGTCAAATTCGTCTCGATTGAGAGACGCACTGTCCTGAGTAGGGTCGTCACCATCTACGTGGGATATTGCACCTTCCCGTCCATTCTGCATCCATGTTTCAGTCCACGAATATGCGTTTTCAATCATGCTGTCAATGTCATTCTCGCATAGTACTTCTCCACGCAGGATCCCACGTATCAATCCCGTAGCAATGCAACAGGCCACCACACAGCGTAGATCCGCATGTGTGATGATGGAAAATTCAGCGGCGATTTTGAACGTCTCTTCTAGCGTGGACGCCATACAAATTATCCCCAATGGATGGGTCCTCATTAGAGAACCATTAGGCGCAATGGTTCGATTGGATTTCACCCAGCTTCGGTACGCGGTTTCAGCCGGGTTAACCAAGTATTCTTTGCTCAAGACTACCTGATAATAGGAGTCAGCATACAGTGTCAACACTGACAATGCTTAAGAAGTAAAATTTATGACAGAGAGAAAATGACACTACTCACCGACCCAAGCGTCCTGCCTATGCCCAGTGGCATTCTATCCAAACATCTCAGGCCCTGCTCAATCCAGACCCGTAGCCGCTCTGCTAAATCCTTACTTGATAGCTCCTTGCCGTCATGGTGTAGGTAGGAGAGCAGGATTAAGAGCGCGTGATCTGTGTCATCGGTCCAGGCTGCCTAGACGTTGGTTATTTAGCGGGGTGGTTGTGTCTAATAAGGGATTATCAAGTGAGCACTTACGATTTCGAATTTATCTATTTTTGCGATAAAACAGAGAGCGAATGATGTTATTAGCCGCCGCTCCTCTAAATGAGATTCCGTATACACCCTTTTTTGCATAAGGAATTTGGTT